>CM068385.1:75896462-76359803 GCA_034770075.1 Aralia elata
TTGTTTCATGGGAGTCCGGAGAGTGACTAACTGGATTTGACTCTACGAACCCTAAGAACAAGAGCTCTACATGCCGAATAGCCCCTGCGACAATGGCCATGCCCGACTCTACTTTTGCCTTACAAGCTTCTGCGATGACATGCTCAACTTTACATCTGTTCTTTGATCACGCCAGAGTTTGCTCTAACGATGCCGAGATGAAACTCCGAAACCGTACGCCAGGCCCAACTCTACGATGCCGACTGTCCGAGCTTACACTCTACGTTTGCCTTAGCAGACTTTGCGCACCTTTAAGCTGATTGAACTCCAAGTTGGCTGACTGCTCTAACGATCCTTCTCATGGATGCCCTTTATAGATGACTTGTGTAGTACACAACGATCAGTCTAGCCTTTGCATATATCATTTCACAGCTCATAAGATCAACCTATTAAGTTTGATCTTTTTCTATTACCTTAACGTCCTTCTGTACATACAACTTTATCATAAGATTTTACAACACCTCATGTTACAAATATGCTTTTTGATCAAGAATTATTATTAAAAATAGACGGGGATGTTAATTTAGCTTAGATGCAACTCTAACATATTTGATCTTTTTTCATTCTAAGACTCCTTGTACCATATATATTTCATGAAGGACTTTAACAAGGCCTTTAATAAGTTGGAATGTTCTTCATCATTATGTCATCAATACAAATCACATATACTGAATAATGGTAATCCCTCGTGCCAGATGTTTATAACAATCTTCTTCCCCCTATTGAGAATGGATTTAAACGTCTCATGCAGATTCCCAACATCTATTAATTCATGAATACGGGGCGAATATACTATCGAATACCAGAAAGAATACATAGAAATATTATAATTATAATGTATAAGTATAAATACGAGAATAATACTGAAGATGTTTTATGAGATTGATACAAGATTAATAAGAGTATAAATACGAGTAGATTACGATATATTATAAGATATTGATGCGAAAGAAATGTGTATAAATACTTAAGTATTTACTACTAATTAAGTTGGATATCAAACTAGTATGTAACTGGGAATCCAAGTGATTTTTGCTTTCGAACCAATTCACGATCAGAGGTATAGCTATCCATGTGAAATGGTTTAGACTAATCAGAGCTGAGCTAGACAATACTAAGTTAGTGTAATCAAACTAGGAAAAGAAAACCTAGTTAGACTAACTAATTAGTAACTAAATCCAAGAAAACTGAAATGGACCAATCAAAACCAAAGAAAGCTAACTGGTGATCCAAGTGAATTGTTTTCGACCAATCGTAGCAAAGGATGATGTAAACATGATGTGGCATGACATAAGGCTCAAAGAAAGCGCAAAAAGCAATGATGTCATGAAAAAAAAAATAAATAGAAACAAAAGAAAAGAATTAAAAAAAAAAAAAAAAAAAAGAAAATAAGAAAACAAAAAAAAAAAAAAAAATAAAAAAAAAAAAAGATGGGGTTGTGGGGGGGGGGGTGTGGGAGGGGGTGGGGGGTGGGTGGGTGATGTCGCTTGGTGGAAGATATATTTTAAGTACTAAAGTGTAATTAAACCTAGGTACCAAAGTGTAATTTTGCCACATTTTTCTATACCTATAAATTCTCCCTTCATCCCATTTCAATTTTTTTATTTTCCTACCATTTCAAGAGCAATTCAAGAGTAAAAACACTCTAAAATTTATATTCCTGAGAGATATTGTGGAGATTAAAAAAATTACTTTCGAAGCATCGAAACACTTAATCGCGATTGCTAAGTAAAGCTAGCAACTTACAAGAGGATTTACGACTTAAAACGTTTGGACCATTATAGTTTGAACTTTAAAAGATATACGAGACAAGTATTTAAACTCTTATGTGTTATTTTTATACAGTTATATATACGTGATTTATACGCTTTGTGTGACAACGTGGATATAAAACTATTTGAATGAAAAGTTATGTTGTTATATCAAATTGAATATATTTGATATGTCCCAAGGTATGTTTAAAAGTTTCAGTTAAATGAATGTTTAAACTCTGTTTAAGTGATTTTTTTTGTTAAACTTGCTGAGCCATATTGCTCATTCTCTGCGAAATAAAACTTTAAGCAGTTATGAAGAATGATAAAAAGACCAAGAACGTAAAGAAAATAAACTGCATAACTATATTTAATTTTCTTGTCCATTTAATTTGTAGTCATAATGGACCTGTTGTAATACAATAAGTGAATCATGGTAACCGTCATAATAAGAAATCAATGAATATTATTTATTATCATCAATGGTGTTATGTTCTTTAATTTGAGTATTACTTAGAACCTGTTAAAATATTAAAATAATGTTGATCAAGAACTATAGCATCGAGGTGAGGGTATTAAAATGATATTGGGAGTTCTGTAAGGAAGCACTGGGGTTACACTTAAATGAGCCGCACGCCGTAAGGTGCCACCATTTACCGGAATGCGCCCCTCGTTTTTCCAAGAACAATCTTAATATCATTAATATTGTGAATTTTATATTTGTAAGGATTATCAATATGAAGAGGTATCTATTATTTATGAAACTTATAACACTGCTTATTGAATGTTCCCTAGGAATGAGGTTGTCCCTAAACTGAGCACCACATTTTTTTGAAAAGCCCCCTTAAGTTAATTTGGAATAATTCTTTGGTGCTGATACTGTGAACTTTGGAAGTATAGTATTATAAATGATAAACATATCTAAAATCTTAGTTAAAATGAATGAATGTATGTAGATTACGTTCCTTTGTATTAAGTACAAGAATTTGGTATAAACTAATGAAGGAGCCTTTTTTTTTGGGGGGTTAAGATGAAGAACTTTTGTTTATAAAACTGTTTGTCTGAAATGAGGTATTAGTAATATGGACTGTTCATGTTATTGACTGATATTCTGAATGTCATCAACCAAATAAGGTTTATGGATATAAGTAACGTTTATAAAACTTATTGATCTTATGCATGTATGTCTCACGCACAAAGTTCGTTGTAGCGAGTACAGGGATTTTGGGGCGTTACAGGCGTATGTGCCGACCCTAGTTTTCATATCTGTTTTGTTCTGCGGATTGGTGATGTTTTTGGTACTAAACACGCTTGTTTTCGATTTTACAATGTTTTTTTGAATCGCGGTCCATATGTGTGTGACTTGCCTGTGTGGTATTATTTAACTTTGCATGGGTGGCAAAATATATTTTTGTTTTGAGTTCCGTTATGGAAATAACACCCACCATTTGATTCAGCCTACTATTTCGTTAGTGTTAGTTTTTGTTCGTTTTTTAGTTTCAGTTTTAGTTAAATTGAGTTTAGTTTAATATTCAATTCATTATTTATGCATTCTATAATCCGTACTATACTGGACATTTGGCTCATATTGTGGTTTTATTCCCTTCCAGCAAGTAATACAGGGGGGTTTTAAGGGCAAGTGTGATTGAAAGCTCTCTTCTATCCAAGTGGTTTTAGATATTTTCTTTAAGGCCTTGATACTTGATTTTGTGTTATGGAGTAATTTAGGTTATTAAATTTGTAATAAATATAATTTAGATTGTTGGTTTGAGTCGGTTTAGACATTTATTATGGTTTGTCTTATAACATTTATTAGTTATGAGGACTATTCATTTGTGGCTTAGAGCCTTATAATTTTGTCAATTTTGTTGTGTTTTTGTGTAATCTCTCTTTTTATTTTGAAAGAGGAGTGTTATGCGGGTGTAGACACTAGTTTAGTATACATGACAAGTTTAGGCTAAAAACTACAAAGTAGCTTTCAAGACTTAAATAGGTACCTCTTAGTAATTAAATAATAATAATTTTAATTTTAAAACGATTGTGTGTGGAAAACGAAAAAAACATTGTAAATCTCAATTTAAATAATATAGATATTTTATTTAATATCCAACAATTTTATCATCACCCTCACTTTCAGCACCATTATAATCAAAGCTCTATCTCTAAATTTGAAATTCAATCCCTACCTCCCTAGACTGTGGAATTGGACATACTGTCTTTTGAGTTACTTCATCTTAATGTGGTTATCTTGGTTTATTTTATGGTCCTTACTTTTGTAGAATTAATGGATTTGATCATTTTATGATTCTATAAACATTAAATCCATATAGAATTCTATAATGAGAAATAGTTGATGAGTTAGCTACTAAGTTTTAGTTTTTGGTAATTTAAGATTGGTGGAAAAATTAAAAAATTTGTCTTGGTCTTTGTTGCATATTTGATCTTTGTTTGGAGTTATAGGCAATTATGAAATACTTATATCTATGTATAAGATTAGACATAAATTGAAAATAGAGTTAATCTGAGGATGCTTATACGTTCAGTTAGTCCACGTGGTTAGAGAATTGTATTTCATTTTAGAAAGAATTTGTGGTCTTTTGAATAGTATATAAATTTGGCAATGTTGTAATTTGTAAGTTTTTCAATAAAAATTTTGATATTTGTTTCGCTAATGTTATTGAATCATTTTTTATACATGTTATCCTCTATAGAGAAAATTTTATATGTTAATTGTAGATATGGATTTATGCTGTTTCAAAAAAAAAGAAAAAGAATAGAGTATGGATTCATTCTATATATGTGGGATGTTGGTCAGGTGCATATTACATACTTGCTCAAATACCATAAGGAAGATATATATTAACATGTTATTTTTTATTTTAGATAATTGTGAACTACTGGTATTACTATATTCACATTTTCTCTTTGAAACTCAATCAAAAGCCTCAATTTTAGGCATTGTTTTCTCTCATACGTATGTAAAATTACATATGTTGGTTTCTTTAGTTGATGTCATATGCTATGGTCTTAGACAGTACGGGCACTCCATTCTTATTAGTCGCGTCAATAAAATAGTTTTACTATTGATTTGAGTGAATTAAAGGTTATTATTGTTGTATTCCTTCACCTTTTTCCCTGCCCCCATACCCCAATTATTTCTCTCTATTTAGTCGAAAGAGTTCCATTTGTAAAAAAAAATATATTACACAAAAAGAGTCCTCTTCCAATTGGCAATAATATAAATGCTACAATGTTAAGGATATACTTTTAAAATTTCTTCTGATGTTTTCTTTTTAACCATATATGTGATTGATGTATGTATATATGTATGTATGTATGTGTATTTGTATATATGTATGTATGTGTGTGTACGTACGTATGTATGTATGTGGGTGTGTGTATATTACATATACATACATATCATATATACATGTGTTTCATTTTTTATAACAAAGTTGGCCAAGTCTGTGATGTTCAGGTTTGATGAGCACGTTGAGTTTGTGGTGTCCATTTTCAAAAATCTCAGCTTTCTTTTAAATGAGGGAAGAAAACACATTTCATAGCTGCTATATACAAAGCAGCCAACAGTTGCAAGAGGATGATTGCGAAAGTTATGGTACAAAATTCAAGTCAGAATAAAACATTTGTTCACTTGAGGGAAGATTTTACTGATATTCTCTTTAGTATTCTGAGCGTTTCAGCAAGAATGTAGCATGCCTTTTAGACATGAATAGATTCGTATATATAATCACAGACTTGATATATTTCAACAAAAGAAAGTATATTTTAATGTACTATGTACTTTTTATTTCGAAGTGTGTTAAAAACAATATTATGTCACTTAATATGGAAGTTGATTATTTTATTTGTCAAAGAAAAATATTTTAAACAAATTTTTGTTCTTTTGATTATATTTTCAATAGAGAATAAACTATTAATAATTTTGTAATTTTTTCAAACAAAAATATCATACAAACAAGCACGTGTTTTGCATGGGCTACTGTTCTAATATATATACAATAATATAAGAAAACAATTTTCTGATATTAAATTGTTACTATTATTAAAATAAAAGAATAGATATAACATATTAACCAACAATATGATTGAATTATTAAATAAGAAAATAAAATTTAACTTCTCTATCTGATAATAATTTGTAAAAATAAAACTAAGAACACCAACATTATCATAATTTGGTTTAACCGAGTCAAAAATTAAAATTAAAAATATATATTTTTTATAAATGAAATATAAAAAAAATCATAAGAGATTTTATTACTAACTTGAATTTGTAAGTATTATTAAAATATAAGTATAAATATATTTTAAATATAAGTAGAATTTTATTATTAATTAGATAATATAATTTTACGAGAAAACTGGTTTCCTCGTAAAATCCTCTAAAGTCCGTAATAAACAGTCAATCACAAGAAACTAGTTTCTTGTGAAAAAGCAGTAATCCTGTTAAGTCTGTAATAAACAGACAGAGTCACAAAAATGGCGGAAAATCCTAGATTCTAGGGTTTAGTTCTGACTCTCCCTGATGGGGCTGAGAAGAATATTGCCTCTGATCATAATCGGCGTTCTCATCGTATACGAGGACAGAATTTCCATCCCCTCCTGCGCGGTGGTTCCCGGCGCGAATCCCGAGGAGGGACACGTGGACGAGCAAGATTACCACCTGGATGATGATGATGATGATGATGATGATCTGAAGGTGATGATGGTGGCAAATCTGCTGCTATTGGGCTCCGAAGCTGGTTATTTCAATCTTTTCTTCAGAGACCATTACTTGTCCAAATTCTTTAAGGTATGTCAGAATGGGGTTTTGGATTTTTGATTTTTGGGTTGCAAATTCATGACTTTGGTAATTTTTTGTGCTCTATAACTGTTCGATTTATGGGTGTAATATGTAATTATCTTTTGTTTGAGAATTTTTTATATGGGTTTTGCTACCGGTCCCATATTTTTTTCCCCTTGGAATGGTGGTAAATACTGGCTATTGAGGTACATTTTGAGTTTCATTACATAATTTAACTTGTAGTGTAAACATTTTTAATTGAGAAACCTTTTTGGTAAGTTTGAAGATTTACTCTGGATTGTAAGAGAAAGTCCAGAGCAGGAGCAAAATTAATTTTGATATCTTCAAAGAATTCTAGTATAGGATTGGAAATTACGGATCTGTCAAAGTGAAAATGTGGAGTTCTAAACAGAAATTGTGGAAGAAGAGTGGAAGTCAGTTGATGTTAATCGGTTATATGTTGGAGTTTTGGGTTGGTAGGGTTGATAATTTGTTGAATGAAGGGGTTGGACTAATAATGGTAGAAATTCTACTGCGAAGCTTGCTAGTAAAATAACTGGCTGCGGGTAAAATTCTACCGAAAACAAAGCAAGAAAAGAGAAGAAAATAAGCTGGAAAAGGTTTTATTGCACAAAGCTTTGTATATGTCTCATTTGGTAGGATACTAAGTTATATGCTCACTGTAAAGAGCGCAAAAATCTGCAGAGATAATTTGCTGACAAACTTCATTCTATTTGTGTATAATAGAATTGGTTAGATAGAAGTGTAAATACCGTGACAACTCTTCAATTTAACGGATTCCAATGTAGAAATAGAGCACTTATAAGTAATAACCAAACAAATAATACCATGGACACAAAAAAAAAAAATGAATTGAAATTTCAGAAAGCATATGGATGACCTGATTTTATAACTAAAGAAGAAATGAAATCATGAGGGTTTCAGCAAACCCACCCAAAGACTGTCTATGAACTTCATTGATAATTTCATATATATATATATATATATTAAAGGAGGGCGAGAAAAGATTAATAAAGAGGGACAGTCTGAGTACGCTGAGGAAGAAGATAACATAACTTTAGTGAATAAATGCTTAGAACTGCATTACTAGTCTGGTATTTAAGGCAATAGCATGTTTGAGCATCCATAATCATAAAAATGGTCTCAATGAAGAAGGAAGAAGACAAAAAGAGCAACTCATATTTGTAGTAGCTGGGCGTGCATAGCAACACGAGAAACTGATCAGCAGTTAGCTAAGTTTGACCAATACATAATAAATCACTTCTTCCATGATATGCAATTTTGAATATACCATTAGACCCTAGAACCTTTTCTCTTCCTTAAGTTGGATTTGGTTCTATTAGTACTTAGAGTCAGTTTTATAAACACACATTAATTGCTCCATAAAAGTTTCCCTTGTTTACTTTTAAGGTGTCTGCATCTTCAAAAGGATTGCTATTTTTTTTTTTACATTCTGGTTGTAACCATTAGTCTCAGTCCTTAAACAAATTTGTATTTTAGGCTCAATGGTTTTGAAGAACTAAATTCTCAGGGACATAAAAGAAGATGGGAATGTGAATTAGAAGAATATTTAGCTCAGGTTAACCTATTGAAATTATAAAGAAAATAAATACATGGTTTGAGTTAAGGAACAAGTCTGACGCCTCTCTTAATAAAGAACAATCTTATTTAAACTCTAATGATAGGTTGCAAAGTTCAGCTTTGTGTTAGAATTTTCAACTCACAGTGATGGTAACTGAATAAAGTTAGGTAGAAGTAGCAAATCTTGTAAGAAGAATCTCAGTTGGTAAAGACGCCTTCATGTGCACTAGGACTCTTGTGATTCAAGGACAAGATATTCAAGATAAATAATTGGTAGAAAAATAATTGAAAAACAAGAAAACCAAAATTATGGAGAAGCTCTCCGCACTCCACTACCCCTAGGATCCTTAACCGTAGAAGAGTAGGAAATTGATCGCTGTCAATAAGAAATTAAGAATAGTCTCAATAATCAATAACATTCAGAGTTTTATGTCTAGAACTTGTGGGAATTACATTGCTATTTAAAAAGAATGAAACGCTAGTTTTACATTGAAATTAAAAAGTATAGTGAAGTAAAAGACCTAACTAATTAATAAAATTTCCTAATCAATATAGAATATCCTAAATCCCCATCATTACATAAAATAATGAATTACATCAATTTCTCCAATTAAAACATAATATGAACTCCATAAAATGAATATTGGTGGTTTTTCTTGGCTCTTGACTATGGTTCTAAATCATGTTGTATATGAAGATTAATTCTTGTAGATGTTGGGATATGCAAGATATGGTGTTTGTTTAGGATTTGTCTTCCAATCTACTTATCTATACTTATCATACTTTAAGTAGATTTCACTTTACTTCATGCCTTTTTTATGTTAGAAGAAGAGGAATTTCTTACTTTTAGCCATGGATTCCTAATTATAACCAATTTAATCTTCGTAGAACTACGACTATTTACTTGATTCTTAGGATGTATTGTCAATGTCCATCTTAGGCTCTTCTTCCTTTGGTTTGTGTCAGAAGAAATTCTGAATATTACATGATTATCTAGCCTCATATACTATCCAAAGATTTATCACTACACTTGATCTTAGTTTAAAACAAACTAGGCTTGATTCTTTATTTAAAATATGTTTGCCCGAAACTTCATAATCTGATAATTTCATGTAGTGCTAATATTTGAAACCAGAAATCGTTTGAAATCTTGAAGCCTGATATGCTGCTTGTATTAGGAGATGTTTCTGCTAGAGGTTCAGAGTTGAGCAGAAGCAAGTGGTCATCTGTGATCCAGCAGTTGCACGGGATGTTAGGTCCCTTTCTTGGCCTACCATTTCATGTTATTCTTGGAGATAGGGATATTGGAGGGTGCAGTGGGCTAAATGCTGAATCTGTTAGCTGGATAGCTAGCAGTTTCCCAGGATTGGATTCATCTGGTTGTGCTGCCTTTGGAATCAGTAACATTAGCTTTGTCTCACTTAATTCTGTGGCATTGCTATGTGGGACAATAAGCTGCGTTTCAGTGTTGAAAAAGCCAGTGGAAAGAGAAAGCACAGAATTACAAATGGAAATTGAGCATACAAACAAAACAAATAATATGGGGGCCTACTGAAAACGCATTTGCTGACTTTGGATGGAGGGAAAATGCCATGTCAGCTGGGTCCGGTCCCCGTTCTCTTACTTCACTTGCCGTTGCACCAGACAGGAAACAACTGTCAGGGAGGCAAAATGTACGAGGGAACCCCTAACTATCCACACGAGATTGCAAGAACAGCAGAGAGCAGGTAGGTGCAATTTTTAGCAAGCAATTGGTAATTTAGATTGGGGGTCTTGAAGTGTATGGAAACTTATGTCACTGCTATTGATAAAAGTGTCAAATATTAAGGAAATTTGAACTTTGTCTTCAGGGGACTTGCTGGCACTGGGCCGTACAAGTTGTGGCAAACTCTTCCACCAAATGCTACTGAATACATCTTTCAAGCTCTAAGACCTAGGTATTTTCGTGTTCTTGAATACTTTGAAGCTTCTGTTTTATATGTTTTTATTTAGGAATAAACATTGCATGCATCCTGAGTTTCTATTTCCATGCAACAAGAGGCTTTGTCTTTGCCAAGCAGATTTTGACTCCTTTCCACAATGAACTCTAAATTTCTACTCTTAAGGTTAACCACCAAGTCCTGTGACTAGTTTTTCAATTTTTCTTTTTTTAAAATAGTAAGTAGTCATGCATAAAAGGGCATCAAAAGGGGATGCAATCCTGCGTATGCAAAAACAATGAAAATAACTTGTGGACCTTAAAACAGATAACATAGCCTAGAACCAAAACACCCCCCAAAAAAAAAAAAAAAAAAAAAAAAAAAAAAAAAAAAAAAAAAACCACATCTCAAGCAACCAGGCTCAACTCCGAGATAAATCAGCAAAATACTCTATTGAAACCAGTCGGATTCATTCTACCAAACAAATAGGAGTCTCAAGAATAACAAACTAATGTTAACAACTGAGCACTCCTTCTCTTCAAAATATCTACAAGTCCACTCCTTCCAAGTTCTCCACCATAAATGAGGCACCATTTCCCATCGCTTTCTGTACTTCTTGGGAAAACGTGTACCTACGCAGCCAACAAGTCGCGAACCAATCTAGGGATCACCCAAGCCACCCCGAGAAGAACAAACTATTCTGCTACAACTCCCTGCGATCTCACAATGCAAGTTTAAGTGATCTGCTGATTCCCAATCCTTCTTACATATGAAACACTGATTTGCTAAATGCTTGCCCCTTCGCGATAATGAGTCCTGAGTCGACCCCATAGAAGCCATCCATAAAAAAAAAAAAAAAAAACACTTTCTTGTGTAGAGATCGGAGGGCTGCACTTTTTTAAGTGCTCTTTTTTTATTTATTTTGTTTTCATTAGTCCGTTGTGGGTGGACTTCTCTTCTTGCCCCCCCCCCCCCCTTTTATTGTATCCTTTATTTTCTATTAATAAAATTTCTTCTTTCATAAAAAAAAATGCTTGAAAAGAAGTCCCCTACTCCTAAAGGGCCGGATAATAAGACTTACTTGAAAACCTTCCACTCTGATGAGGAACCCATCGAACCGAATCATGAACCCCTGGAAGTTACCCTCCTCGATGTGAAGAGACAATAAACCATCCACTTCTCAGCTCCCAATCCTGAAAGAACCTCTTGAACACTGGTGCCAAATTTGACGACCCTCCACCACATATATAATTAGCCACAAATGTGCCCCTACCTACTGCCAGCACAAAATGACTCGGAAATATTGAACAAAGTGTCTACTCCCTGATCCAAATATTCGTCCAAAATCTGATTCTCCCACCATTCCCTACGACAAAGGAAACATGTCTCCCAAATACCAACCCCCCCCCCCCCCCCCCTTTTTTCCACTAACGCACCCCATATGAAGTCTCAGGCTTCCAGTGATCCACCCTCCTTGCTCCAACTGAAATCTACATAACATCATCTTCCTCCAAAAACAGTCCTTAAAATTAAAACACCAAAGACATTTCCCTCATAGCCTATGTTACATGGCCTAGGGATCCTTGTCGGGTGTGAGAAACTGTCTTACACAGTTACACTGGACTCCTATTCTTTTAAAACATTTTCATTATTTACACAATTTTGTAGTGTCCAGCTGCCCACACCCACACCCACACCCACACCCACACCCACACCCACACCCACACCCACACCCACACCCGTGTTATTGACACTTTACCCTTAACTGAAAATTCCATGTAAGGCAGCTCATAGCACCACATTGAACAATCCAAACTCTCTCGCCTCCAACCCTCCTTGCTCCATTGGCACACAAACTTGATCCCAGCCAACGAGATTGTACTTTCCTCCCTCATCATTCCTTTATACAAAAAGTCTTGAACAAACTTCTCCAACCACTTTTTAACATACGCCGGCAGCTGCACTAAAACCAAAAAAATATGTAGGGGTTGTTTGTTGCTTCTTGTATCATTATACATTAATAGACCAATATTCGCCACAGTACAAAGCACGCAGACACAATTTAAGGTGTGTTTGTAGAAAGGGGACACCATGATAAAAGCTTACGAACTCCAAACATGGGCGTTCCCCTATGGAGATTTAGGTAGCTCCTCCCTCCTAACCCCTCTCTTCCCATTTCATCTGTTCTCTAAAATTGATTGTTATGGAAAGAATTGAATTAGTGAAACAATAGAACAGTGTGCTTGCAATAATATAAAGTTTTCAGGCGGAACTTTATTGAGGTCAAATTGCATGCCCAAGTTACATAAAACGCTAATTATCCATATGGGAGACTTTCTATAGTGGGAAACTGTGAGGACTGAGGGTAAAGGTGAACAAAAGATATATACTCGGATAAAATGTATTTTATATATAAGTTGTGAAAGTGAGGAAACTTTGAGGTCATATCTATTATTTAGTATGGCTTGAGTTGTATCGTCACCGAAACAATGCTTAGCCCATAGTTGTTATGGCGTCGTCTAGGTGACGACTAGGCGTCCTAGCGTTGAAGAAGGGCAAGGTAACGCTTTGGACGCCGATCCGCCAAGGCTTACGCATTAGTAACGGGTCCAAATTAAGTGATTAAGTCATTTTTTACCATGACTCATCATAACTCATGGACTTTTTCAATTACCCAACTCAACCCATGACCCTAACCTAACCCATGACCCTACTCCTTTGAATGAGAGTAATGCTCGTGAGGGAGACGAAAATGACTTCATAGTTGATGACTTTGCTTGAGTTATGACTAGTCACTAGAGACAGTAGCGAGTGGAGACTTTTTCATAGTATTAGTTATTATGTTTTGGGATTTAGTGTATAAAATTTTATTGTGCAATATACTTTTGAAGTAAAATAAATAATGTATAAAGTGTACATTGTTAACTACTTGTCGCCATACGGACGCCATGGCAGGCGACTTATTGCCTAAGCGTCCTGGCGGTCAACTACCACCGCGTCCCGCCTTGGCGCCATGACAACTATGGCTTAACCCCTAAATCTATTTTGGCAGAGCCAGCTAGTGCTGAGTGCAAGTGCCATTCAACCCTAACCACGACTCAATGATTCTTCACCATTTGTCTGTTGTCATCATTTGTTTGCCTTTACTATATGAGCTGGAATTCCAGTTATACCCTTAATATCTCTTTAAGGACACACTACTGTTTTATTAGTATTTCTTCATAGTTTGACAAAAAAAATTATGAGATGGATGCCATCAAACTAGTCAGAACGAGATGTATCTTTTCTTCTTTTCTGTTTTGCATCCTAAAAACTTGATGAACCCCAGTTTTTAATTGGATCAAGAAACAAGGAAGTGACTTAGTGTATCTTTTTTTCTCTTTCCCTACAGGATTATTTTCAGTGCACACACCCATAAGTTTAATTATCAAACTCATTCGGATGGGACACGCGAGATAACTGTTCCAGCCATGTCGTGGGATGCCAGTAATGACCCTGGTTTTGTTATTGTGACTTTCAGAAGGAATGGAAAAGTGGTAACTGTTAGCCATTGTTTGCTTGCTAGGGAATCTAATGTACTAGTTACTTGTACTTCAATTCTTGTTTTCTTGATCTTATCTCTGCTTGTAACACACTCATCTGTTCAAACAAATTCAGTAAGTTGATGTTAATGACCTTCCAGACATAGTTCGAGTCTTGCATAACATAAATAATCTAAATGAAGATCAAATTTATCATTCAATTTGTAAAACAAAATTCAGTCAATAATGTAAAATCAAAATGCAGGCTGTCATATTAATATCAATCTTTAGTTGCTAAATCAATCATATAAATTTGCCTAATCCAATACCTTGATTTTCAATTATAGAGTTTAAGAAGTCTTTAGAAATATATACCTCATCGTTAACTACATAGAAATGTATGGTTATTTCCCTGGTCTCTTTTTAAGCTAAAAAGAAAAACAGAAATATAAATTTCATTGCACTTATTTGCAATTTTGCTTGCATGACATAATTGGAATCTGTTGCTCATAAATAAAGTCTTGACATCATGTTTTGGTTACCAATATGTTTTAGGTGACTCATCATCTCATTAGTAAATAATTACTTTGTCAAAAAGTTTTTGTGAACTATTGACACCCTTGAATGAGCATAATGTGTTTCAAATGAAAATTTTTGTTTTGACAAAAGAGTGCTTTTATTTTTCTTCTGTTTTGGAAGATGTAATTATTTAAATATTTTATGTTAGTGACAACTACAGAAAACACTACAGATCTAATAATTCTACCAGGAAAAATATTTTCTTCCACTGTTCTTCTGTATCCAGGGTTGAGTGGAGAGAGAACGCACAAGTATTTGTCATCTTCTTTTCCTTGGAAAAGTTTCGATAATATGGTCCTCTTAGAAGGACATTCATTACTTTAATGAACATAGTACTTTGGAAGTAAAAGCTTTCCTGGTCAGCTTGTGTTGGGAAGGTCTCGAGCATTGTTTTTCGATGGCTTTCTTCCAGCATTGTCCGAGTGTTACGATGGAAGGTGGACTTCTTTCGCGAGCTTTTTTTTTTGTTTGTTTTTTTGGAGGTTTAGAGAAGTTTGTACTTTATTGCTTGTTTTCCCCCGAAGATTGGTGGGGCAGATGACTTCTGGACTGAAAATTAATGTGAAAAGAGCATGTTTTTGGCTAGGGAGGTTGGATGCCAGAAGTCTTGGCTGCTATCCTAGGTTGCAGGTGGGTATTTTGCCAGTGATTAATTTGAACCTTGCTCTTAGAGCGAATAAATGAAAGGCAATTTGGGGCCAGTCGTGGAGGGATTTGAAATCGGTTAGCTGGGTAATAGAGGAGCTACTTGTCTAAAGGGGATATATTAGTTCTTATTAAGAGTATTTTATTGAGTCTTCCCACCTAGATTCTTCTTTATTGAAGTTTTTGGCTTCGATGCAAGAAAAGTTGAATAAGATGAGGAGTTTTTTGTGGTCTGGAAATGAATAGTCTGATAATATCATCCAGTGAAGTGGGTATTGTTTGTTCCTATCTGGAAGGGGTGGGGTGGGTATTCGGGTGTTTGACATGTTTAATCAAAGCTTTTTTTGGGAAGTGGCTTTGATGTCTATGGTGGAGGGGGAGGATAGGCTAGCAAATTGAGTTGTGGCAAGTAAATTTGGGTTGGAGAAAGGGGGATTGGCTTCTTAATAATCGATAAGGCCTTTTGGAGTCGGTTATGAAAGGCTATAGCGGAGGTTGGGATGGTTTTATGGACCATACTTTCTTTTGAGTTGGGTGATGGAAGACAAAGCCAAGTCTGGACGGACATTTGGGTTTGGGGAGGGGGGAGGGGGGAGGGGGGGAGGTGAGGAAATTTTCGATACCTGTGGATAGAGAGGAGTGCTGCTGATTTAGTGTTGATTACAGATGGAACTGTTAAATGGCATCCTGTATTTGCATGAACTTCTAGGATTAGGTGTTGCTGGAGGTGGTTTTTTGGATTCGCTTGCCCTTTTGTATACTGCGCGTGTAATGGGATGTTATCCCCTTTTGGTGCTGTTAATAATATATTAATATCTTATCAGAAAAGAGCTTTAAAGTTAATGTTTGTTGGCAAATTTTTGGTATGGAAGAGTAGTCTAAAGGCAATATTGCTCAAGGCTATTAGACATCTATACAATGTGTGTTTCTTGTAATTTTTGAAGTTATGCCCTGAAAGTGTTTAGTCCTATTGTATATTAAAATTGAAGTAGTTGAGCACCATACTTCTAAAAGAAACCAAAATGTAGTAACAAGTGCAAATACTTTGTATAGCAAATTTCCCTGAATTGTCTCTTATTTGCATCGTAGGTGTTGTAGACTTGTAGTGAAAACTACAAGCTAAAAAGATAGGTTATGATAATCCGATAAAATTGGCTTTCAATTTGAAGGGTGGCATTCAATTTGAAGGTTACGTCCCTAATATCACATGGCAACGTTGATGGGATATTCTTCATCTCCTACAACGAGATACTGAGACCCTGCTTCAATCACCATTAAACCATCTTCATTAGCTCCACTAAGATGTTCGCAAGGATTTAGTGTAAACATGACTTCAGTTCTTTCTCCTCCATTCAAGAAAACGCTCTGGAATCCCACTAACTGCTTTATCGCCACCCCATTTCTACGCTTGTCCTGCCTAACAAATAGCAATACTGGATGCTTTCCGGCCAACTCCCCATGATTTTTAACTCCCACAGTAGCTGAGAACTTTGCCTTCTCACATAACTCTGTCCCCATTTCTGAAACCAGCAGGTGATGAGTTGAACTTGAGTTTACTGATAATGGACTGAAATTGAGCTGCTTTTTGGTAAGAGAGACAAATTCGTAAGAATATTTTGAGTAGCTAAGGCCATAGCCAAACGGGTAAACTTTTTTGCCTGTGTAGAATCTGTAAGTGCGCCCCGGGTAGCCTGTGGACGCTTGAGGTCGCATTCTCATGTCTGTCATAGGTACTTTGATGAAATCTTTCGGGTACCAAGTTATGGGCAACTTTCCTCCTGCAAGACAACATGCAACACGCATTAACATCTTAAATCTTGATATAATTATCAGCACAAAGCTTAGGTTATTTAGTTTTTCGTCCAAATCGGTTCATTTCTGGATGGAAAACTTTGGCAAGAACAGTGGCCAAGTTTTTCATACATCTTTTCTTATGTTTATTAAAAAACTCAGTAAGACGAGTTGGACAGAGAATTTAGTTTTGCGTCCATTTCTTTTATTTTCCATCCATTTTAAAACTCGGTAACAGAGTGAAAGAGTAGCATGATATTTTGGAAAATATTATCAGTAAACTTTTTACCCGGATTATGGTCACCAAAGATGATTTCTGCAACTGCAGTCCCTCCCGCCTCACCTGGATAACCAGCCCACAAGATCCCTCCTATCTTCGGATCATATTTGGCGAATGAAATATCAACTGGACCTCCACAAAGCACCACCAGTATCACTGGCTTCTTTGCAGCTTTAGCAACACTGCTGATGAGACTCTGCTGCTTACCTGGGAGCACCAAGTCTACACGATCGAAATCCTCCCTCTCTTGACTTTGATCCAAACCCATAAACAGAACGACATAATCCACCGTTTTTGCTATCTGCACCGCTTCATTGATAAAAACATCGGTGCAATTCACAGCATTGCAACCCTGGTGATAAACCGCATTTTTCACATAACCTTGAAGTGCTTGTAGTGCAGTGATGGATCTGCAAGGAGGGCCTGCATAGTTACCGATAAGAGTGTGTGCATTATTGGCATTAGGACCAATTACCCCGAGGGACGAGGTTTTGGTCTTTGGAAGTGGGAGGAGCTTTGCTGAGTTCTTTAGGAGGACAATGCCATTTCGAGCTGCTTCTAGGGCTAGGTCCAGGTGCTCTTTGTTGCAGACCAGGTTCGGACTGATGTTTCCGTAGGCTTGGTTGCTTGGGTTGCCATTGAACAGCCCTAGCCTCATTCTAACAGAGAAAAGGTTGTGAAGGGCTCTGTCTATTTGTGCTTCTGGCAATTTTTTCTTTTGAACTGCGGATTTGGTGTAGTTCTTTAGGTAGGAACCACAGTTAACATCCATGCCTGTCAAATTCAATTTCAAAGAGATGGAAAGGAACATTTATTAGAAATATGAATGAGCTATAAAAGTTTTGTTTTTTTCACTTTTTTTTGTAATTTATTAATCATTAAAAAATACTACAAATGGCTGCAAGTTCTTGAAATCTTGTTCTTACTGAGGTGTGAAGCTAATGTGAAAATTTAAATGAGAACTAGTCAGTTTTCTCCTAGTTCTTTACTCTGGGCACTATTCGATTGCTTTTGATTTTTGCTAACTTTGTTGATTTAAATTGTTGGAATAATATGATTATTGTGATTTTAGAAACAATAATTCACTTACTTAAAAATTGCTGAAAAGAAAAAATTGAAATACTATTCCGATTCACTTTTAGCGGACACTGAAGACCTAGCCTTTTAAAATATAAAAATATAAAAAATATATATATATATATATATATATATAAAATATTAAAAAAAAAAGAAGAAGAAGAAGAAACAAACAAACAAACAAAATAATCCCACCTTCCTGGCACATTTTTATGTTGTACACTATTTGGGCCAAATAAGCAAGACCAAAAATCTAAAGTGCACTTTTTATCTTTTCTAAATAATAACCATTACTTAATTATAAATAACTGATTCAAACAGATCCATTATTTAAAATAAATGTTTGATACTGAGTATTGTCGTTGATAAAATGACTATATGTCCATACTATTCATAAAAGTAGATTCCAAGACACTATATATATTAAAAATATGACTAGAACGTGGGCAAGCGTGGAGAAAAAGCTTGCATAAATCCAAGAAAACTGTCTGGACCCCTAAAGAAAGGGTAATTCCAAAGACAACACTACATCCCAAGCTCCATCTCTAGGGAGTATGGACCAGTTTTTGTGATTAGACTTGCTTTGATCTCATTAACCTTATTTAATAAATGGACCCAACAATCTACTGGTCCAGTTTTTAACCTTTTCCCTAAGATAGTAGTAGTAATGATCTACACTAGTGTTTCGGACAAAAAAAAAAAATAGAAAACTTAATTCGTAATATAATAGAAAATTTGTTATTGACTTTATAAAGAAAAGAAAATAAAATTTAAATGTTACATTTTAGATTACTAATTTATCTTTACATTAGTTTTATAATATTTGTAATGCGGAGGGTATGATAGAAATTATAAATGATTTGCTTATGTTATTTAATTTTTCGTCCAAATTCGTCCATTTTTGGACGGAAAACAATTTTCTGTATAATTCTTCATTGTTCATTAAAAAACTCGGTAGCAAAAAGTATTGGACAGAAAACTTGCAAGTTTTCCGTCTCCGTCCTCTTTTTTTCTTTTCTTTTTTTTTCGTCCATTTTAAAACTCTGAAACATTTTAGATTACTAATTTATCCTTACATTAGTTTTATTATATTTGTAATGCGGAGGGTATGATAGAGATTATAAATGATTTGCTTATGTTATTTAATTTTTCGTCCAAAATTGTCCATTTTTGGACAGAAAACAATTTTCTGTATATTTCTTCATTGTTCATTAAAAAACTCAGTAGCAAAAGTTTTCGGACAGAAAACTTGCGTTTTCCGTCCTCTTTTTTTTCTTTTCTTTTTTGGTCCATTTTAAAACTTTGAAACACAGCGTAAGGAAAATAGAATATGGAAGAAGGGTTTTACCAGCTTTGAGAACATCAGCAATTGCATCTTCTGGTAATTTAGCATATCCTTGAGGATCATGAATAATTGACACTGCATCACAGTCTGAAGTGATGTACCTGCTCAATACTTTTTAGATAGCTTCAGAACTCGAAACGATAAATTACAAAATACCCTTCAAAGAAAATTCATTGAACTTTTTTTTTTAAAAGAAAATATATATTTATTTGTGTTTACCCTTTAAAACCCCATTGTCCACGAGCAATCTTAGATAAGAGATTATAATCAGCACAATTTGGTACACCATTTACGCGGTTATAAGCACACATTATACCGCTGGCTCTCCCTTGTTGTATGCAATTCTGGAATGGAGGTTGATATGTATCGGACAGATCTTGTTTTGTCACCTATTTTTCATCGTCCAACGGTTAAAAAAAAAAAGAAAAAGCATGAGTGTTTTGTATTAAACAACTATACATTTTAGGCATCTCAAAAAAAAAAAAAAATAAATAAACGACAAAGAGAATGCAATTATGCAAGAAAATATTAAAGTTTTCAGGAAAAGAAAGTAGCAAAAGGATTGAAACCCACTTCTGAGTATTATAAGGATTAAAGGTGTTGTTGTCACATGAATTTCAAAACAATACTAACACAAAAGGCATTCAACTTAAATTATTAGAGAAACTTAGAAAATCAAGAAATTGAATAATTTCCATGAACCAAAAATCACAAAACCCAATGAAGAAGTTTCAATCTTTCCCCCATCCCTCCATTTAAATATTATCAATTCAAAAGGCACTAATGTCTAAGAGGAATCCAATAGTTTGAAAACTCAAAACACCATCATTGTAACAAGCAAACCGGCCAAAAGGAGAGAAATATTCTTTAGCAGCAGGACATAAGCACGTATCCCTCCGTTCCTTTTTAATTAAGGTTTTGAGAGAATATATAAAGATTAAAAAAATATGGTTAATATTTTGTTAGATCGATTAAATTGGATATAAAATTTCAATATTATTCTTGTAAAATTTATTGACAAGATGAAAAAAAAACGATTTGGTATTTAATGTAGTGATGATATATGAAATTAGGTCATTAGTACTCGCTCAAATCTATAAATGACAGATAAAAAAGGAAGAAATTTTACCGTGGGAGTAATAATGGTCAAGAAGAGATGGACTTACTTGAGCATCAAAGGCATAACGAGTGACACCATTCCATCTATCCAAATCATAGGCAGTGAAGTGCTTGCAACAAGCTGAGGCTTGAAGCTGGCCACCAGCTCTTAGTTTCCCCCCTTGAAAACTATCCCCTTGAATTCCTCTCACAAATGAAATTGCATATTTCCCACTAACCAATGGGTCTTCGCCAGGTGTCTCTTGCCCTCTCCCCCATCTTGGGTCCCTAAAAACATTTATGTTTGGTGCCCAAAATGTCATTCCCTGCGCTTCCCCTGCATTGTACACTGCTCTAGCCTCTGTTCCAATAGCCTATCATCAAAATAATCATACAATAAACAAATAAAATAAATATTTTAATTTACAAGCAAGTATATAGAAAATGACATACATAGATAGTATTTTGTTCCGAAATGAGAGTATCATTTTAGAATTTAAAATTTATTATTAAAAGACAATTATCTTTATGTTTTCAATTTTTAAAAAAATAAATCTAGACATGGGTAATTATTTTCCCGTCAGAAAAACTCTCCTCAAATTGTTTCTTGCATTTTTAAGAGAATATAATTTTCAATATCCAAACAAAGCCTTAATTTATGATGACACTAGAGAAGACTGTTGATGCGGCCAATTTCAATGCCAGAGCAAATATACATTTAGATAGATTTCTACGATTGTTTTAACGACTCTTAATTGACACTTATTATTTGACAATATTATTTTTGCACCGACAATATCATCAGCCTCAATGAAAGAAAAGTGTTATTTCTGCACTAAAATTTTGGTATTTTGACAAGATTTCACAGACATTACATAAATGTTGTCTTGAGTCACATGATGTAAAAATATCAACAACAAAAAAAGCGAAAATATTAATTTCCAAAAAAAAAAACAACAATTAATAATGGAAAAAATTGTGAAACAAATAAGAGAGACAAAACATTGAATGCGCCATACAATGAAGTTTTGACTGCTTTGAATTAGTAATGCAATTTCCATTTCAAGGGTCCACAAAGTATTTATGGACAAGGACTAATAAACTAAAAATGAAGTACTCCACCAATAATGGTGCTGACTCAACTCGGTAGATCTCTCACCTGACCAATCCGATACCACAAATAGACATCAAAAGTGGCGGCAGTAAGAATAACTTGAGGAAAACTGGTGGCTCCTCTAATCGCGCCGTTGAGCTCCACCCCAAGTCCGGCATTGGTAACGCCGTGCAAGGCTTCGGACCACCACTCATAGGCCGGGATACCGAGTCGCGGAATCGCCGGTGCTGAGTTAACGAGTTGAGCGACCTTTTCGTCTAAAGTGAGTCGGGAAACGAGGTCCCGGACTCGTTGGGTAATGGGTAGTGAGGTTTTGCAAAATGAGTAGGATTTGGTGGACGGGTTGGACGAGTCACAGGCGAATGGAGGCTGAGTCGACTCAGTTAAGATGTGGATTGATGTGAAACATAGGAGATTGATGAGAAAATAGCAATGGAGTCTCATTTCTGTGTGATAAGAGTGAAGTAAAGAGAAGAAAAAGGAGAAGAATGGTTAGGACTTGACAGGATTAACAATTTATGTAGGTTGGACAAGGATTGACTGTTTGACTCATTTGTTAGGTTGGTGTTGTTCATTGGCCTGGTTAAAATACTAAATTGTCCTTGCAACTTTTTCCTTTCTTTCTTCAAATGGAAACAATAATTTTTTAACACAAGGGGTAGAAACTTTATATCAAAAAGTCAGTTACAGTATTCCGGTCTTAATTATGAAGTTAAGATTTTATTTTTAGTCTAGGGAAACTAATACTCATCATATAGAGTATTCGTTACTTTTTGTCCCCTTTTTTTTTTTTTGAGAGAGAAACTTATATTTTTCATTCAACACCTCAATTAATTCTGAATAATGCTGAGGAATAGACTCAAATTTATAATCTTACATAATAAAAGAAAAAATATTTACAGCTAAGTTAATACTTTTGATCTTAAAAACAATAATTTTATTATGTTTGTTTTGTATACCATAATAATCAATAAAAAGTAACGCTACAAAAGATAATTTATAAAATAATATGTCGAATTATAATTATTCGATGATCTACATACATGAGTAATTACAATTGTTATCTACTCCAACCATACATTATTTAGTGTTCACTTTTAGCTGAAATATGTACCATTAACAAATATTCTAATTTACTTGTTTGCCTGCAAAACTGAATACAATAAATGACGGGTATTTTTTTTATTTAACAATAGCCATCTTATTTGGAGGAAAGCTAGAGGTTATATTGTTCAAACGAAAATACATTTTTATGGATGTTTAGTTTTCCTAATTAAGGGCAAGTCCTTTTAAACAAAAATTCTCACATTTTTAGATTTTGCAATTTCATACCCAAGTTGAGAGTTTTTAGTTATGAAATTCTCAAAGGTAGTTTGATTTGGCTCGATATAAGGAGATTTAACTTTTAACTAATGAAAGATACGTTTAAACGAGTTAATTATTTTTTACCTTGTTTCTTTTGATGGATGAAAGTAAAAGTTAATTTGAATATTAAAAAATAAAATAATAAAAGAAAACCTAATATATTGTAGTTTTGTAACGTAATGAAATATTAATATAATGATAATGTAATTTGTATGTGTAAGGGTACTTTTGTTCATATTTGTTTAATTTATGTAACTATGCAATAATAATGTGTTATTATTATATTATAAGATTGATTGATTCATTTTATTTATTTATTTATTTTGGCTAGAATGAAATAAGATAAGTGAGTTGTAATATAATAAACAATACAAAATTAAAATTAAAATGTCACACTAAAAATAATTACCCCCTTCGTGTTAAAAATAAATAAATGTAAGATTAAGAAAATTGTTTGAGACCGAGTCATTCACTTATATATTTATCTATACGATTAAAAGTCATTTTACTTGCATATTTTTGTAATGAAATTAAAAATTATTTATTTTTATATTTCAGAATGAAAAGATTATCATTTTTTTCATTAGCATCACAATCGTAATGGAACATTACACTCATTTATGAATGTAATGAAAAAGTATCATGGTTACGTTAATCCTTATGCTCGTAGTTTCAGATACGACATTAATATAGTTGGAAGAATCAAATAAGATAAAAATCACATTAACTCATCAATGTAATGAAACATTATATTATAGTCACACTAGTTTTTGAGTACTTATTACAATACTAAAATATATTAATATATGGGATTTGATAAAATTATTAAAAAATCTCACTTATTACGCATCTTTCTAAAAGGTTACTATTAATACTTATGCACGTAACTAACAATCAAAAAGTCGATATAAATATTCACAATATATATTATTTTTCAAGTTTTTTTTAAACTAAACAATTCAATCAACTGAAATATATTAAAATTGTAATATGTTATAAAATATGAAAAAAAAGTATTACAATAAAAAGAATATTACAATTCTTTCAAACAAACTAACAGATAATTAGGAAAATAGTCAAGTATAATAACAACTAGTAGACACTACAGATATTCCTGAAAAATATTTTTATTCCCAAAAATAATATATATATATATATATATATATATATCTGAACAATTCTTCAACACGAGTAAAAAAACAAGTTACCATGATACCACCTCATCCAAATCTAAATAATCTATCTTCGTCAATCCGCGCATCGAGAAAATTTTCACAAACAAAAAACATAATATCCAATACTCAGAAAGCAAAATCTCATAATAGATGATAATGAATCTCTCTCAAAAAAGAGAAATCAATCAATTATCTTATAGAGAAAATAAATTTCACAAAAAAAAAAAAATAAGCTCCACAATAAAGGGAGAAAATATTATTATTTGGTAATATGGGTAAAAGAAAAAAGATTAGGAGAGAGTCTCTCCAAAAATTGAAGAGCCACTTCCCAAATTTAAGACGAATGTTATGGTTTTTGGCCGGAGAGAAAAGAGCACACTAACTTCATGTAAGGTTTCAACAAAGAACAGATTTATCACACTAAGTTGACGCAAGGTTTCCACTACCCCTAATTTTTTTAGCACGCATCCCTTGTATGTTTGTTGTGCTAAATGAAGTTAGAATTTTGTTCATATGAATGGGATAACTACTTATTTCTAGCGTTATTTTATTTATATGCTATTATTTCTAATTAGAATAAATTATATAAACATGACCAATAAAATTAATGCTTTATATCATCTAATAGTAATATGTTATATAGGTAATTTAGGAGAAAATCAGAGATTTTAAATTCAGTATGATTAATTAAATAGTTTTATCATGGTAAATAATAATTACAAAATTTGTTACTACACCACAAATCCTTATTTTCTTTTAAATTTACCTACATGTTATATATATAATAATAATAATAATAATAATAATAATAATAATAATAATAATAATAGTAATAATAATAATAAATAGCACAAAATCGTCTCTCAACTCTAAAATTTAGGACTGATCATTCGACACTAAAATTTAGGAATATAAACTATTATTTAAGATTTTACCTATTACATAAACAGATGAATATATGAATATATATATATATATATATATATATATATATATATATATAATTAATAGTACAAAATAGTCTCTCAACCCTAAAAAATTTAAGAGTGATCATTCAACCCTGAGTTTTAAAAATAGAAACCTAAAATTTAGAAAAAGAAACTATTTTTTCATCTATTATTTGATTTCAAATCTTTTCATTTATATTCTTACTGTCATAATTATCTATTTACCACTATATCTTAATTTCATACATTTTTTTAATTTAGTAATTAGTGTTCTTTAAAATTTATATTATTGATAACACTAATATTTAATTATATAATAAATTTTTTTTATTAAATTATATAAGTATAACTCTTTGAGATTAATTAAGATTTATCATTACATAAACAGATAAATATATAAACAAATAAATCATTAATTTAAATATGAATACTATCAATTATATTATATAAATAGATGAACTATTATTGTAGATTTTTAAATTTATTTAATTTTTTACCAATAATTAGTTATACATTAGTGGTTAAATAATATATTTTAGAAGGAAATAAATTTTTATAAAAATTATTGTAACACAATATTAATCCATTATTATTATAATTAATATATTAGCATAGAATAATACCGTAAAATAATAATATTATAAAAAAAACGTGCTTTATACGAGATCATGAACTAGTTATTATTGAATAGTGTAAAACACTAATTTTTTAGACCATCCTTATATAATTTATTCTCATTTGTAGTAAATTAGTTCCATGTTTATTACTAAATATATTTGTACCTGTGAATATTAGTCTAATAAAAGTATAATACTCAAAAGGGTATTATTTATATTCACCTCATTCGAGTATTAAATAATGAGTTCTGCTATGTATTACGACAAATTTGTGTTGAATTACAATTGCAAAACATATTAATACATAGAATTGGATAGAATTATAAGAAGAACTCACTTATTATACATTTCTCCAAAAATATTATCACTAATATTTATCCACATAATTAGTAATCAAAAAATCGACGTAAACATTCACAATATATATCATTTTTATTAAATAATCTCTCGCTTAAATAACATAAGTATTAAATATTTTAAAATAAAAATAAATTGTATTATTTATCCCACATATAGTCCTTTTCTAAACAAATAGATGAGTATTATTTATTCGCTATCTTATAATTATAGTCAATAATACAATAATAAGGTGAAAAATAATTTTTCCAAATAAAAATTTACTCTCTCCGTTCTCAAAAGGATGAGTAAAGTATAATTTACACACATATTAAAAAAAGTAAAAGTAGAGAAAAAAAAGTAAAAAAAAAATTAAATTTATTCTTAGTGGTCCCATAATATTATATAAAGTTATGAGTACTTTTAGTTTTTTTTTATATTAATGAATCCCACTAAATGACATATTTAATTTGTATTTTATATACTTTATCTTATTTTTCAATCACCTTTTTGAGAACGGAGGGAGTATATCTTAAGTGAGAGTGGAAGAAGGATAAAAAAGTCAAGATGAAGGCATCCCACATAGGCTTAAATTGAACCAAGACCATACATATTTTATACTTGGGATGAAATTGTCGCGAAGGGCCTTATTTGTTCCTTTATAACCTGTAAGCAGACCATGTACGTTTGCTCCATATTAGTGGTGCACAAATGGCCTGCGGCCTGGTCTTGGTTCGGCTTGGACCCGGCCTGGTCAAAGCCTGGTCTGGTCAAAGCCTGGACCGGTCAGGCCCGGCCTGCAAGGCTAAGATCAGATCATAAATTTTTGGTAAATATCCGGCCTGGCCTGGCCTTCCAAAAAGCCCAGCTTGACCTGGACTTCGGCCTGGTCCGGCCTGTAGCCTGGACCGGCCTGACCTTCCACTTGTTTGCTAAGTTGCTCCATGGCCTGACAATTGACAAGTACTTGTTGCTGTTGCCATGCTCCATGGGCCCATGGTTGATGCCTCCAGCAGTGATCACTTCACTGCTCAGTGCTCAGTCCCATCATCACCTTTTTCTTTCAAATTTAGTTTTTTCAACTTTAACACTTATACTCCCTCTGAATTCCGATCTCCAAACTAAAAAAATAAAATAAAAAAATTACTTCCCATACGTAAATCAAATAATTTAGCAAAAAAAAAAATCAATTGTGAGTTTTATATATAAGTTGCATACGATATATATATATATATATATATATATATATATATATGGTAAGGACTAAGGATCAGGTGCGGGATCCCGCATTTTGTTAAAATGCGAGATTTTTTTTTTTTTGCTTTTTTTTTAAACAACTAAAAAAATAATAATAATTATGGAAATGAAATTTTTATATAATACAATATTTTGAGCGTGATTTAGATACATATAACAAAACATGTATGTACAGTATGCACAGAGTGTACATACATGTTTTGTTATATGTATCCAAATCACGCTCAAAACATTGTATTATGTAAAAATTTCAGTTCCAAAATTATTTATTTATTTTTAGTTGTTTTTAAAAAAAAGCAAAAAAAAAAGTCCCGCATTTTGTTAAAATGCGGACTCCCGGACTGGATCCTCATTATATATATATATATATATATATATATATATATATATATATATATATAATAACACGTGTGACTTGTGAGTAGAATCAGGAATGCACAACATAAGTACACAACACTCCAAATTATATATATATATATATATATATATATATTACTAATTAGTCCCATCATTACCTTTTTCATTCATAATTGTAAAATATTGAGAATTGAAGATAAAGGAAGGAATATTTTTGAACTCTCCAGTTTCCACTTTCCCTCTTTTGCTGACTTGACTAGCTGATGGTTTCCACTTTCGAGACATCACTCCAAATTTCAATAAGCAACTGTCCAAAATTGAAGCTTGGGAGTTGAGACTTAGACATGAGTTGTCCCGCCCGTCTCAGAAAGCTGAGTAAAAAAAAAAATTAACGGCTACAAACAAACGGTTATATTTTGCTTCTATAAAAATCATTTATTTAACTATTAAAAAAAAAATTAACGGCTACAAACAAACGGTAATATTTTGCTTCTATAAAAATCATTTATTTAACTGCAAAACATTCACACTACTTACAATTCCGGTCTTTGATCAGTATTCTCTCTCTCTATTCACAATTTTCATATCTTTCTCTATATAGTATTCTGATATTCTCTAATACTTATAAAGCTTCAATTGTTATTATTATAATTCTTGATTTGTATTATTATTACATTTTTATTATTACAAATTACAATACAATGGATTTCTCTAACACTCCACAACAATTTATCCAAAATGACCCAAATATCATTATGCCTGAAAGTGTCGCTCCCGATTCGAGTACGTTATTTCCACATCCTACCGGCGAGCAAAGTAAACGTACCGCGGCTGTTTGGGAACATTTCATCAAAGTGTGGGCTACCGAAGGTGTTAAAAAAGCCCAATGCAAAATATGTAACGCCTTATTTGGTACTAAAGGCAATAACACATTACAGCGACACTACCGTTCGTGTTTGCAAAAGCACAAACTAACCGATGAAAGCTCTCAAGCACAAATTGATCGTTCCGGTCATAATTGGAGTTATGATCAAATATTACAGAAAGAGTGGCAAGCCAAGCTAGTTATCGAGAAGGAGCTCCCGTCCAATTTTTTTTACGATGTGCGATGTACCGATTACATTCAAGGCGCATTGCAACCGAAATATAAACAAGTAAGTAGAATGACTACTAAACGAGATTCAATTAAATTATATAATAAAGCTAAAAATGAACTAATTGAATATTTTGATAATTTTGACGGTAAAATTTGTTTAACTAGTGATATTTGGTCTGCTAATTATCAACCCGGAGTTAGCTATATTTGTATTACCGCTCATTGGATAGATTTTGAAATGCTTATGCAAAAAAGAATTATAGGATTTGAATTTTTTGAATTACCTCATACTGGTCAAACAATATATGCTCAAATTATGTCTGTTATTCGTACTTTTAAAATTAAAGATAAAATAATGAGTATTAGTTTAGATAATGCAAGCAATAACACTAGTTCTGTTAACATGTTAAAAAATGATTTAAAGCCTGTAGTAAATGGTGCATTTTTTCATGTTAGATGTGTATGTCATATAATAAATTTAATTGTTCAATCCGGATTTAGTTACTTAGAAGACACAATATGTAAAATTCGTGTTATGATTAGTTATGTTTATGGTTCAAATAAAAGAATTCAAGAATTTAGAAATTTTTGTCATGCAAGAGGAGAAAAATTTAAAAGAGTAAAATTTGATAATAACACTAGATGGAATAGTACATATGATTTGTTTAAAGATGTCTATAAACGTAAAAATATACTTATGGAGTTCTATAATACACAAGCTGTTCATGATTTAATAAACCAAGACTGGGATCTACTTGGTCAACTTTTAAATATTCTTAAAGTTTTTAAAAAACACACAAAAATATTAAGTGGTGTTTATTATCCTACAATTCATCATGTTCTGTTTACATGTTTAGAAATAACAAATATGTTTCAAGATTTTAAATATGATCCTTTCTGGACTAACCTTATTTTGTCAATGGAAGAAAAATTTAAAAAATACTTTGAAGACATGCCAACTGTTATTACTTGTGCAGCTGCATTAAACCCAGTTATAAAATTACAAGGTGTAAAAAGTATTTTAGAAGATATAGTAGAAAATATAGGTAGTACTAATATTGATTACATTAAAAGAAATTTTAATAAAACATTTACTGAATTTTATGAACAATATGAATCTATATATTCTACATCTATACATGCACTGCTCCCTGCCCCTTCATCTTCTAAATATGCATAATTATTAAAATCATTATACAAGAAACCAAAAACTTCAACACACGCAAGTAGTTTAAACGAACTTGGTTTATATTGTAGTACCGATTTTAGGGGTTTTATGACCGACCAAGAATTTGAAAATTTTAATATACTCGCTTTCTGGGAAAAACATAAACGACAATTTCCTACTTTGGCGGCGATGGCCCGTGATCTACTAACTATCCAAGCTAGTACAGTAGCTTCGGAATCTTGTTTTTCTTTATCTGGCAGGGTATTGGATGAAAAAAGAAGCAGACTTAGTCCGGAATCGTTGGAAATATGCATTTGCTATAGAGATTATCTTGCCGCGCAAAGAAGAGTACAAGACGCAATAGACGATCAAGATAGCTCGGAAGATCTAGAAGTCGAAGCAGAAACTGCCGAAAGTTCAAATCCATGAAGATTGAAGATATATTTTTAAAAGATTTCAAGATATATTTTTTGAAGATTTCAAGATATATTTTATGAAAATTCAAAGATAAATATTTTTTGAAGATTTGATTCAATAAATTATTACTTGTTCATTATTGTAATTTGTAAATTGTAATGCATTACTTTTAATTAATACATCAATCAAGTTTAAAGTTTTAATTATTCACTTTTGATTTCTTGTAAGTACATTTAATTAATATATTAGCTACTTTATTTAATATTAATAAGTTAGTTGATTAAAATTTAATATTAACATAGTAGTTGTACTTTGGACGTTGGAAAAAAAATTGGAATTAGTTTAATTTAATCAAATATTATTTTAATTTTTATATACAAATATTTTATAATTCTTATAATTAAAAGTGAAGTGATTCATGGGTTATTGGGTTTCTGTTATAACAAGTATGTGGCAAAATCGAGCGTGAGATTTTTTTTTGCAAGTTGTAACCAATTAAATATCCAAAATGGCAAAGTTTGTTGTGGGACCTGTGGGTGGAGAGATTGGAGGGGACAGGAGAGTATTAATTAATAGGTGGTACCTTTCGGGAAGGAGAAAGTATCTATAGATTTATTCATAGTTTTAGTTTTATCACATGAAGTGTCGGTTCTCACTTCCCAACGGTAGGCTGGATTGGAATTAGGATTAGACCAAAAGGTTAAAAAAAAAAAGGTAGCAACTAGTCTGCTAAGTGGCTAACTGCCTAATTGGCTAATTGGCTATTGAGTATTGGCTAACACGCTAAGGCCACAGGCCCACATATACAATTATTTTTAATAAAAAAATGTAGGAACAGACCGAACCAACCTGGTCCAAGGCCTGGCCTGGCCTGGCCTACAGGCCTTATAAGATCATAGTTTGGTTGTATATGCCTGGCCTGGCCTGGCCTGAAGGCCCAAAAGTCAAGGCCTGGCCTGGACTGGTCAACGGTCAAAGCCTGGCAGGCCCAAGCCGGACCAGACCAGGCCGGCCTGTTGTGCAACACTACTCCATATAAATGTTTGGGTTTTATATATGCTAGTTAGGTGTCCCATGCAAAGCACAAGTTTATTTTTAATTTCTTATTTATTCTATATATATATATAATAATTATAAAATATTTTTTTGAATTTTAATTTAATTTATTGTAAAATAATTATAAATTTTGTTCAAATAAACAGTTATCAAAGACTTGTAATTGAATGTTAGTAATATGTTTATTTTTTTGTTGTTTTTAATTTAATATTCAGTTTATATAGTTTTCAAATTTAATATTTAGTTTTTATTTTTAATTTTTTGAATTTATACATAGTTATTTAGAGTTCAAAAATTAAATGAGTGAAACCTAAAATGTAAGATCCCAACTTTTAATACATAAAACTTAATTTCTTTATAAATATTATTCTAAACAGTAAGATATTAAATTGATAAAAAGGTTAAAGTTAAAGATGATATGTATAAATTATAAGAAATAAAAAGTATGTCGGGGAATATTCGGTAAACTACTGTTGACGCCGGGGAGAAATTTCTCCTTTTCGTTTTTGATTTACCTACCCTTGTTTATATTTTGGTTTATTTATTAAGGGTATTTTTTTAGGAAAAGACTGACATAAATGCCGACGTGGTTTTGAAAGGTTGATTTTAATGATGTGCCAATTAGCCAAAGTCGCCAGTTGGTAAAAGTTTAAATGGATGTACCAACTCATCCGCATTTTTAGGATTTTCACAATCGAGATGACCCATATGTGACTCCGAAGAATTGGTCTGCAACCGAGATTCATAGAGTTCAAGGACTTGCTTAAGCGAGGGAAATGTGTTAGGCATCTCCGACTTCCGTGAAAACACGGTACCGTTTTCTTAATGTTTTTCTTGAATGCATTTGAAATGTGTGTGTTTGTGTGATGCCTATATGGATTTGGAGAAAAGTCTATGATATTGCTTCCTACTTTTGGAAATTCATGAAGAACCTAGGGGTTGTCTCCTAAGGTCAAGTCGTGATATGTGCGTTATCTTGAAAGCAACTTTGAGCCTTTTTGAACCTATGTGATAAGTGCATAATATTCATTTATTTTTATTCCTTTATATTTAGTTTATTGCATGTTTTATTGTGTATATGCACTTATTAGGTTGTTTATTGATTTCAGGAGGATTCAGAGTCAAAAGTAGAAAAAGATGGAAAATCGGAGCCAAAACGAGAAAAGTTAAAAAATTGGGAAATTGTGGTTCTCGCCCCGGCGAGAACTTTGTACTGGAGTTTCTCGCCCCGGCGAGAAACCTTCTGCCCATTTTCGCCCCAGCTGATCCAGAGCTCGCCCCGGCCCAAAACTTTCTGGTCGTTCTCGCCCCGGCGAGAAACCTAGGCATAAAATTCTCGCCCCGGCGAGAAAGGCGGCGTTTACCAAGTTTAACTTTTTGTAATTTTTGAGGATTTCTACTTCAGATTGGATTCTTAATTCTTAGAGACTTAGGATATTATCTTAGGACTATAAATAGATGTTTTTGGTTTATTATTAGGGACATCTTGACAACTACAATTGTAATCTTAATTTGAGGAGATTGAAGGCATGTCAGGCTAAACTCTTACTTTCAGTTCTAAGGGATGTTGAACCTTTTTCATAATTAATGGTTTAATCAGGTTTTATTTATTTATTCCATCTTGCATGAGATTTATTTTGATAATCTGTTTTAACTGATTATATGTTATTTAATCTTTTGATTTGATTTGGCCAATTGAATTAATTTGATTAATATCATCTGCTAGATTAAGATATAGTATTAAGCAAACGATATTATATTTAATCATAGGTAGCGATTAATAGTATTTGATTGTGGACAAGCTTTTGGATATTATTAAGATTATTAGAAGGCAAGTTAAATAATTCCTGATTGTGTAATTGTTGCTTGGAATAACCTAATTCTCTAATTATTCATGCTGCTGTTATATTAAATCTAGATTGATAGTTCTAGGTTATATGATAGTTAGGGTCTCTTGAGGCGATTGTCACATTAGATTTACACATAAGGAGAATTCCAGATAATTAGCGATTGCGGTTATCTAGGGTTATTAATCTCATTGAAGGGTAAATATTATCAAACTTGACTTTTCCATGATTGTGATGAGGTGATACTGAACTGAAGAACTGAAGCTTTTTATTTATTGATCACTCTTAATTACTTGTGTTAGTTTAGTGAATCAAATTCAAAACCCCCCATTAATAGAAATAATAGGAATATTAGATTAAGTAAAAGATTAATTCACTTCTCTGTGGGATCGATCCTTGCTTGTCATTATACTAAGTTTTGTGCTAGTAGAGTGTTAGTAAGGTATTAATTTTGGAGTGTAAAACGACAGCTCCCAAATTTTGGCGCCGTTGCCGGGGAAGTGTTATTTATCTTTCTTTATTCTTCATTTTATTTTATTTTTGTTTATTATTGTAGTTTATGACACGATCCTCTCAATCCGGTGATTTGAATTTTGATCCAGAAATTGAGAAAACTGCACGCAGGCTAAGGAAAGAAGCTCGTCAAGCTCGAGGCATCACTGCAGAGTCAGACGAAATTCCATCACCGGGACTCAATATAGCACTTAAATTACTGTCAAATACATCATCCACCGATTCAGAGGAAGAAGAAGAAATGGCGGTGCCAAATAACAATAGAACACTTAAAGAATTAACCACTCCTAATCTCAATCAACAACCCTTATGCATTGAATATCCTACATTAACTGCTGCTTTTGAACTTAAATCGGGACTAATTCATCTTTTGCCTACTTTTCGTGGTCTCACAGGTGAAGATCCGTACAAGCACTTGAAGGAATTCCATGTGGTGTGTTCCACCATAAAGCCACATGGAATAACAGAGGATCAAATCAAGCTAAGGGCATTTCCATTCTCATTGGGAGATCTAGCGAAGGACTGGCTGTACTATCTTCCTTCAGGGTCAATACAGTCATGGAATGACATGAAAAGGCTGTTCTTGGAGAAGTACTTTCATGCTTCAAGAGTTGCCAACATCAGAAAGGAGATATGCGGCATTCGACAGTTCAACGGAGAGACACTGTATGAGTATTGGGAAAGATTTAAAAAACTGTGTTCCAGTTGTCCTCCCCATTAAATAGACGATCAACACCTGATTCAGTACTTTTATGAGGGATTATTACCAATGGATCGGAGTATGATCGATGCTGCAAGTGGAGGAGCACTAGTGGATAAGACACCGGAGGGTGCAAGGACTTTAATTGCAAATATGGCTGCTAATTCTCAGTAGTATGGGACAAGGAATGACCGTGCACCTGTAAAAGTGAATGAGATTACCACGAGCAATCTTGAACAACAAATTTTTGATTTGACTGCGATGGTTAGACAATTGGCTACAGGAAATACAGCAGCAGCAAAAGTTTGTGGGATTTGTTTAATGGACGGTCATAGTACTGATTCTTGTCCGACATTGCAAGAGGATGAAACCGCACAACAAGCTAATGCAGTGGGAAATTATCAAGCACAACCTCAGCGGAAGTATGACCCATATTCAAATACTTACAATCCAGGATGGAGGGATCACCCTAACCTTAGTTATGGAGGAAATAGGCCACCAGAGCAAAGCATGTATCCGGTTAGATAACAAGGGTTCCCACAAGGTTCTCAACCAGCTCCACATCAATATCAACCTAGACAGGCAGCTCTTGAAAATTCTGGAACATCTTTGGAAGACATGTTCAAGGCATTCATGAGTCAGACACAGCAGTTCCAGCAGGAAACGAAAAATTCTGTTCAAGACTTGAGAAATCAGATAGGTCAACTTGCCACCACAGTGGGGAGGTTGGATGCTCAGGGTTCAGGAAAGTTGCCCTCCCAAACAGTTGTCAATCCAAGGGAGAATGCTAGTGCGATTACATTAAGGAGTGGAAAAGAGTTGGAAGTTGTAACGATCGGGAATTTTAGATTTCCTTGTAACCCGAGTTATGTATGAATAAAATGAATTTGTATTTGTATTTATATTATTATGTGTTATGTGCTCAAAGTTGTGTTGCAGCCTAGATAATGTGCATGTATTAAATGTTATGTGTTGTTGTGTCGTTGGAGTGGATAAATCGATTTTGTAAAAATTCATAAAATCACTATTAGCGGGATCCGCTTCTCGAGACACTATTCACGAACACTATTCACACCCGAACTTTTTCGTTTATTTTGATTTTTATTAATTTAGATGAGGCATATATGCTGAGGAATAATTTTTTCAAGTGTCAGAAATTTTATTGGAGTTGATACGTGATTTAATCTGTATCCGAAATGTATATTATGGGTGTTCCGAATAAATGGACAAATCCCATAATAAATATTTTTGCGTGTTCCAATAATTTATGGGAGTACCCATTATAATTTTGGGTAGAGTTATTTACCAAATTTGGTACAAAAGTGGGAATATTCGGGTATATTTATCTGTATATTCAAATTAATTGGTGAGACATTTAAGCCTCAAACCAATTGGGGGAGGCCACGTGTATATTGAGAGCCAATTGGGGGGAAAGCAATAAACATGCACAGTACACAATTCATGGGGCTGTTAACACTTTGCCTAAATAACATTTCCAATGGCTCGGGTAAACCATTTTCTGCATACCCATACATTCTATATGCTCCCGAAGCATTCTTCTTATCCCCCTCAGCTCATTCTCCTCCTCCATTTAGCAACTTAAGAGGGAGAGAGAGTTATTTTGCTAAGCAAGAAGCTCACTGCAGTTAGAGGGAGAGTAAGTGTGCGTGTGTGTTTGTGTGTGTGCGGCAAGAACGTAGAAGGGAAGCAAGGAGAAGAGGAAGGGAGGCTTCAGCAGAAACGAGCAAGGAGAAGAGCAGCTTAGCAAGCCATCTCAACCTACCCGAAGCTAAACAAGGAGAGGTAATCAAACTACAACCCATTTCTTCTCCATTGAAGTTTTCATGAGTTTTTTTGGCTTTCGTGCTTGCGGGTTGGATTTTGTTAATTTTTGCTGTTGTTGGTTATGTTGAATCTATCATGGAGGTTCTTAAGAAGCTATATAAACCATTAACACCTTCAAAGTGAAACAAAAAAAAAAATGATTCGGACCCAAGCTTAAGGAGGAAGATAATGGACATTAATGGACTGTTTGGACCTTCGGACAATTAGAGGACTATAAAGCCTAGATGTTGTGATTATTATGATGGTTTGTTGTTGGAATATTGTACTTCTATCAGTTGTGAAGATATACCAATTTGAATGAACCAAAATGATGCTAAAATGAAGTCATAGTAGCCATTTGTGTGAGATATTTCATGGTTGCGAAAAACAGAGCATGCAGTTTATGTTTTAGCTTAGGATTTGGTCATGTTAATGATTATGGGTCGTCCTGAATTTGTGATATATTGTAGCCTTTGTAGGCACCCAAATTTTGCGTTCCCTATGCTAACCGTGACAGGAGGGCAAAATCGTCAATTAAACCGGCCTACGAGAGCGAAGGTGGACATAAGGGCGAACACTCAAAACCACCACAACGACTTGCGGTCAAAGCTGACACGACAACGAGCGTTCCTGAATAATATGACACGTTTCCCGGCAGTTCCCGGACTACAAAATACAAACCTTTCAGCAAAAATTAGCGATGCGACACGAGAATCAAGGTGCGGCTCAAAAATCGAGAAAATCAGCCCACCCAACCGCGGATTGATCTGCGGCCAACAATTAAAATAATTGAAGTGCGCGGTGGACGGCTGAAGTGCGCGGCGGGCGCAGAGAAACCAAGGCCAGCCACAGATCAATCTGCGGCCAGCCTATTTCAGCTCAATTTCTTCATTTCATCTAGAAGTGGGCAGCGGCGGAGAAAAAAAAGGGGAAGGGAAAAACAAAAGCAAAACAGTTCGGGAAGGGAGAGAAAAGAGAGAAAAAAGAGAGGAATTAAATTCTTTTGATTAGATTGTATCACATATAATTCCTACCCTATTCAATATACGAATTTTATACGCATCGTGGTGTCATTTGCAAGGTGAAAAAGCCCTCTTTTATAGCATTTTTGATATATCATTTTGTTAAACTTTTGATCCATTTGGGTTATATTAAATATAATTTTTCTTGTATATTATTGAGAATACATGGATTAGGGATTATTAGTGAGGGTTCCAACGGAACAAAATTCTTCCTAATGACCCGATGATATCCATTTGGTGAATTTTAGCTTGTTAATTTTTGTAATATCCATTTTGTGGGTGTGTAAGAATTATGGATGTGAGCCTAGGAACGCGGCCCCGTTGTCCAAATTCGATGATGGACAATTTTGGTGTATGTAATAGGATCGATTATCCTTTGTTGTAAGATGTAATTGTCGGGCCTTAAAACGACGCCAAGGCGAGAATCGGATTTAATGCCCCGTAATAGTGAAATATGTGATTGTGGGCGTTTGGGTTATTTTGATGGCTTACATGCCCATGAATAGCCCCTACGCATTTTATGCTTTGTTTGATTTACAGTATTAAAATTGATTTCAAAGCTAAACAATGAAGACTTTCATAAAATCAATCAGACTAGGTTATTAGCATCTCGAGGATAAGAAATTGGGAGTGCTAATGAATGTCGATTTCTATTTAACGAGAGGGCAAAAGAAGGATTGTGTTCAAACGTCACAAGAAAATGGTTTGATGAAAATAAAGGGTTGTTTTATTAAACCGTTGTGCATAGGGTTAAAGAGATTCTAGAAGTTGCCCATCATTCGAGTTACGAAAACAACGTATAGATCTTGATTCCTATTTTGACGAAGGTTTAGAAAACTCTTGTTTTTGCCAAAACGACACCTAATGAAAATCTCATAGTTTTGACAATTAAAATCAAACCTTTCTCATAAAACTTTCTCGTATAAGCCGAAGGACATTCTAAAGCACTCCCAAACCACGATTTTCCCTAAAAAATCCAAATGATTCTTTCATACAAACTCACCACAACATTCACATAGGCACACACACACACACGCGCGCATACACACATATTTCGTGAATTAAAGGATAGGAAAGCATCAATATTGCGGTAGCCGTGTTTCACGGAAGTTGGGGGGTGCCTAACACCTTCCCCTCGCTTAAGCAAGCCCCCGAACTCTATGAATTTTGGTTCGCAGACCAATTAATTCGGAGTCACATATGAGCCAGCGATTTACGAAAACGAAACTCGGATGAGTTGGTACATCCATTTCAAATATACCAACTGGCGACTCTGGTTAATTGGCTCATCATAAAAACGATCTTTCAAAACTCCGTCGACATTCGTGCCGACCTTTTCCAAAAATCATCTAATAAAAAGGCTAAAAAATCGGAAAAGGACAAACAATCGCCACGGAAGCGATTCCTCCCGGCGTCGACAACTGGCGACTCTGCTGGGGACATTAGAGGGCTTAAGCCGCGTTCAAATCTTGATGCTATCCTATCCTTTAAAAATTCATGAATATGTGTGTGCATGCGATATTTTGATCTTTTGTACTTTTTGTTATGTGAATGTGTGTTTTGTCCAATAAATGAATAATTGAATGGAATTGCTTTACTTTAATGTAATCATTTGCATGCGGTGAGGACGATGAATGTGAATGTATGTTGAGAGTGTACCTCCTCCTGAGGCGAACCTGTCGGTTGCTTATTACTGGACTCGAAGGGGCTGCTCCCTGGAGATGGCTCAGGAAACGCACCACCCAAATCCGCTCCAATCGAAAGGTTTCAGACGAGTAGATTGCGAAGATTTGGGGACTTTCATGCCGAAAAGCCCGCGAGAGTAACCTTAGGATATGTCAGCCTCAGATTAACCCAACGCAGGAAAAATCTCTTCATGCCCTTTTACGTTTCGCACATATAAATGGCATGATCACATTCAATATTCATATATGCCTTCCCTTTTGTCAAAATAAATTACTAACCTCTATATTTTGCAGGGAACAACTGGGGAAGCATAATAAGTCGAGTCTAGCATTTATTATTGCAATAAAGGATCGCTAACATGTTGTTTTGCAGAGAAAGATTAAAAAACCCAAAACACAAAAGTTACAGCTTTAGCATGCATCCATATCCTTTCATTGCCTAGGACTAAACTTCGAACCGTTGTTTATGTAGGATTGCTCCTCAAACGCGTTCGCAATCTAAAAGGGCTCAGGACTCTACATTTGAAATGGCTGATCTTCCACCTACTAATCTTGGTTCCATATCTCGTGAGGAATTTGATGATTTCAAGAAATAGATGTTGGAAATGGCCATGATGCTAAAGGAACAATTGCTACCTAGACAGGATCCACCTAAAGAGTATCCACCCCAACCTAAGGGCGAACCCGTCGTCCCCAAGGCCGTTCCTGCACCTGACAAGACAGTAATCACGATTCCAGAGGAGGGAGATACAGAGGACCTTCGAAGGAAAATGAAGCAGATGGAAGAGACCATCCAATCTCTAAAAGGCATAGGTTCCCTAGGCAGCGTTAATTATTCAGATTTGTGTGTCTTCCCCAGAACTAGATATCCGAAAAAGTTCAAGGTCCCCGAGTTTGAGAAATATAATGGAAGGGGAGATCCTTATACACATCTGAAAATATACATTGGGGAGCTTGGATCTTTTGCAGAAGACGAGGGTCTAAGGATGCAACTATTCCAAAAGAGCCTGACGGGAGAAGCGAGAATCTAGTATGCCCATCTTGATAATGCCCGAATCCACAATTGGGAGGAGTTGGCCCATACCTTCTTAACACAATATAGCTTCCAGGCACAAATGGCCCCTGATAGATATCAAATGACGAAGATCAAGAGGCAACCAAAGAAATCTTTCAGGGATTATGCACAGCGATGGAGGGGTATGGCTGCACAAGTGAATCACCCAATGAGCGAGTCAGAGATGGTGATAACCTTCGTGGACATTCAAGAGGCACATTATTATGAGCGGGTTATATCGGGGATTGGAAGACCTTTTGCCGAGATGATTAAACACAGAGAAATGGTGGACATGGGGTTGAAATTTGGCAAGATTCGGGATTTCACGGCTTTGGAAACAGCTGCAGAGCAAATCCATAGTGGAAACTATGGCAACACTTTCCGTAGGGTCCAAAAGAAAAGGGAGGAAGATGTTTCTCTCATCCTGCAGGGATCATCTAGAAAGACGGAGAACAATCCTCCAGTACAGATACAGAGAGTGGGGCCATCCCGACAGCCTAACTTCACTGATCAAATGACGGACGGGCGAAGAAGGTTCGAGACCACAAAAAATCGAGTATTCACCCCGCTCGGGGATCCTCTTGAGCAGATTTTGGCGGTATTGATATCCCAGAAGAAAATAGTCGATTTGGCACCCCCAAGTGACCCGAATGGAAGAAGGTTTGACCCAAGCAAGCGATGCATACCACTCAGGTTCCCCTGGTCATGATACACAGGAATGTTGGACGCTGAAGCACAAAATTCAGGACTTGATTGATAGTGGGGAAGTCATGGTGGAACAGCCAGGGTCACCAAATGTTAAAGTAAATCCTCTACCTAAGCATGATGGGGAAGGGGTAAATCCAGGAGTATGGCAGTGAATCCCGGCTAGTAGAAGATCAATGGGTTTTAAAATTCTGAGTTTTATTTCAAATCCCTGCACGCTCATGTCATTTTGTCATGTTATCCAAAAGAAGATCATGTGCTGAAATGTTTTATATATATGACAAGCATTTTTTTTGTTTTGTGGCAGTACCCCGATTTGAGGCATTCTAGCCTGACAAGCAATAGGCCAAATTTGAAGGAGGATCACGATTTTGGTATAAGTCGAAGGTAAACCCAAACCCGACTTAGGTCAAACCTTCGCCATCAAACATCAGAACCCCTAACGGTCACAAAGAACCCGAAGTAGGGGCAAAAAAAAATAAAAAAAAATCTCAAAATCAAAAATCAAAAATCCCCCAAACCTTTCAACAAGTCAAAGGACCGGATCTGTTGTCAGCCCAACGAGATACCGATGCAACTAGTACGAGGGAGATCACAAGAAAATCAACTTACCACTGGGGCATTTGTCAACTACCCAGGAAATGATGACGTGCAAATTGGCACCCATGCAACAATCCCATCAACATGCACCATCGTCATCAAATGCTACGATCATCTGGCATTTGTCAAGCATAGTTTTCCCGGGATTCGGTGACCCGTGTGAAAGGGGATTTTATTTAACTTGATAGGAATCAGATTAATTCTGACAAGCAATCGTGGGGCACGATCGTGAGTATGATTAGACGAAGAAGGCTATTCAACCTTTTGATCGGGTGCAAAGCCTTAATTCAAAGCAACGTTTGCGACAGAATCGACCTCATGTGCCAGTCCTCACTTTGCATTTGCACGAACTTTCAGTTATGGGGTATAGAACTATGACGACGTTGATGACAATTAACACGTAGTCAGCTAATGTTTCGAATCGATTATCAAGCTAATATCTCGAATCGTGGCCTGGGTTATTCGAGTAATTAAGCCCGATGGGTGTCTCTACACCTGGTGCCCTAAAGCCATCTGGTTTGGGAGTCGCTGGCCCAACACTCGTTACATGGGTAACTCAGAGCCTAAGAAAACGAGCATTACAGTAGGGGAGGCCCGAGTAGATTCGAATCGTGGCATGGGCTACTCGAGTAATTAAGCCTAAGGGGTGTCTCTACATCTGGTGCCCTAAAGCCGTATGGTTTGGGAGTCACCGGCCTAACACTCGCTACATGGGTAACTCAAGCCTAAGAAAACGAATCTTGCGAAAGGTCAAGCAAAGAATGAATGGTGCAGACCACCAGCTTGTCTCGAACCGTGGCCTTTGTTACTCGAGTAAATAAACCCGAAGGGGTGTCTGTACACCTGATGCCCCAAAATCGTCTGGTTTGGGAGTCATTGGTCCAAAACTCGTTAAATGGGTAACTTTGAATAGCCTAAGAAAACGAGACAAGTGAAGTGGGCTAATAAAGAGAAGATAATACGAAAAACTCTCGGCCTTAAACAAGAAGTCATGGAAGAGAAAACCCCTACTGAATGCTGCATCGCACAGTGCATTTGTCATATGACGTCAATCCTGCCAAGAACGTTGTCGAGAATGGAGACAGGATACCTTTGACGAGGGAAGGTAGTTCTTTTGAATTCGACCTTACTCACGTACAATGACCATGAATGCTTGAAGGTGTCTTACGATTTCGTAATTCGTTAAATAGAAAATCATCAACTCACGAGGGATTGAAAATAACTTCCAATCTAGTACATTCACGGGTCACAACTCGCTAGATTGTGCGATCAACAGATATTCAATTTCACGTGCTTTAACTGCATTCACTCTTTTGTCGAGATTATAATATCTTTGTGTTGAACTAACACCAACGGCCCGAGCCTTCAAGTTTTAGCATTTGTTAGTCGTCTGATATGCTGGATCTTGCAGAGCTGTGGATAACTCAGTATGGTCAGCCTCGCGAGTTTTCGATAGAAATTCTTGGTAACAACACGCGCCAAGGCAGGGGCAATTAAGAATCGTGAAATGGAAAGAAGCTGAGGCTGCACAGAACTCCTCGTCATTGGGCCTTTCCCCAATCCTGACTATCACTGCCTCGACATCCAAATGATCCACGTGCATGAGCATATACAAGGATGATATAATGCGGGACAACAACATATCAGCCAGCAGAAATGATCAAAAGGCCAAGGAGCCCAACATAGCTGTCGATCATCACAGAGAGCGAAACAGACTGCCTCAACTCAATGAAATGAAGACGACCAAGAACAGGCAGAGTACCAAACCAATGTTGAAGTCTAAAAACTAACTTCACGATGAGGCGTGATCCAATCAAATGTTGGCAAACAATGACGATGGTCGAATCGTATCATTTGACTGAACATGGGTCATTTCTATCTAAACATATGTTGTGCACACGCATCTGTCCATAACATATCTGCCAGATCATGCATAACATCTTTTGCATGCATACATGTACGATCAAAATGAAAATCTTCAGGGGAAAGTACAAGCACGTCGCTTTCAACCTCACAAATGATCAGACCGTGATGGCTTTTGCGGCATGGTACGTAGACAATGTTGGTGGGAGATCCAGGACAGAAGCCGATCACACATCCCACTTCAAGAAATCACTCAAAAAATCAAAGACCCCTAGGAAGGGCTGGTATCCAAACAATCAACGAATCCCTGGGAAGGGCTGGTATCCAAAAAAAAATCAACAATCCCTGGGAAGGGCTGGTATCCAAAAAATCAACAATCCCTGGGAAGGGCTGGTATCCAAAAATCAACAATCCGTGGGAAGGGCTGGTATCCAAAAAATCAACAATCACTGGGAAGGGCTGGTATCCAAAAAATCAACGATCCCTGGGAAGGGCTGGTATCCAAAAAATTTAACAACCCTTGGGAAGGGCTGGTATCCAAACAATCAACGAATCCCTGGGAAGGGCTGGTATCCAAAAAAATCAACAATCCCTGGGAAGGGCTGGTATCCAAAAAAATCAACAACCCCTGGGAAGGGCTGGTATCCAAAAAACTAACACCCTAGGAAGGGCTGAGATCCAAACAACTAACACCCTGGGAAGGGCTGGTATCCAACCAATCAACTAACACCCTGGGAAGGGCTGAGATCCAAACAACTAACACCTTGAGAAGGGCTGAGATCCAAACAACTAACACCCTGGGAAGGACTGGTATCCAACCAATCAACTAACACCCTGGGAAGGGCTGAGATCCAAACAACTAACACCCTGGGAAGGGCTGAGATCCAAACAACTAACACCCTGGGAAGGGCTGGTATCAACCAAACAACTAACACCCTGGGAAGGGCTGAGATCCAAACAACTAACACCCTGGGAAGGGCTGAGATCCAAACAACTAACACCTTGGGAAGGGCTGAGATCCAAACAACTAACACCCTGGGAAGGGCTGAGATCCAAACAACCAACGACCCCTGGGAAGGGCTGAGATCCAAACAAACAACGACCCCTGGGAAGGGCTGAGATCCAAACAAACAACTAACACCCTGGGAAGGGCTGAGATCCAAACAACCAACGATCCCTGGGAAGGGCTGAGATCCAACAACCAACGACCCCTGGGAAGGGCTGAGATCCAAACAATCAACGATCCCTGGGAAGGGCTGAGATCCAAACAAACCACGATAAATGATGACATCTGTAGAACAGTATCAAAAGACTGTACAGGGGTCATTTTTCATCAATTTACATATTAAATGTTGTGTCACATGCATGAATACATGATAATTTTTGTACGTGATCCATCGTGCAGGTTAGGTGTCAAGGTCCTAGCCTATTAGAATCAAAAGCGACGACTGACAAGAACGATGTACGAGGATAGTCGACCGGAGACGAGACCCGGCGATTATGAGACGAGCGACCGGATACGAGACCCGACACTCACAGGACAGTCGACTGGAGAAGAGACCCGGCGATTACGAGACGAGCGACTGGATACGAGACTCGGCACTCACAGGACAATCGACCGGAGACGAGACCCGGTGATTACGAGATGAGCGACTGGATACGAGACCCGACACTCACAGAACAATCGACCAGAGACGAGACCCGGTGATTACGAGATGGGTGACCGGATACGAGACCCAGCCCCGACAAGACAATCGACCGGATACAAGACCCGGCGATTACGAGACGAGCGACCGGATACGAGACCCGGCGCAAACGAGACGATTGATTAGAAGATGAAACCCGACGACTGACAATACGGTCAGGGATTGATGCATTGACGCCTTTACGAATGTTTTGCATGCCTTACATCTTGCATTGCATCATAAGTTGTATGTGTTGCATCATGTATGTACTGTCACTCTTATGCACTGTCATTCATGTATCGGGTGTCTACTTCTTTATCATGTTCATTTCATTTAACATTTCATAAACATGATAAAGAGGGGCAGCTGTAGACACCCAAATTTTGCGTTCCCTATGCTAACCGTGACAGGAGGGCAAAATCGTCAATTGAACCGGCCTACGAGAGCGAAGGTGGACATAAGTGCGAACACTCAAAACCACCACAACGACTTACGGTCAAAGCCGACACGACAACGAGCGTTCCTGAATGATATGGCACGTTTCCCGGCGGTTCTCGGACTGCAAAATACAAGCCTTTCAGCGAAAATTAGCGATGCGACACGAGAATCAAGGTGCGGCTCAAAAATCGAGAAAATCAGCCCACCCAGCCGCGGATTGATCTGCGGCCAACAATTAAAATAATTGAAGTACGCGGCGGACGGCTGAAGTGCGCGGCGGGCGCGGAGAAACCAAGGCCAGCCGCAGATCAATCTGCGGCTGCCCTAGGCCATCCTATTTCAGCTCATTTTCTTCATTTCATCCAGAAGTAGGCAGCGGCGGAGAAAAAAAAGGAGAAGGGAAAAACAGCAGCAAAACAGTTCGGGAAGGGAGAGAAAAGAGAGAAAAAAAAGAGGAATTAAATTCTTTTGATTAGATTGTATCACATATAATTCCTACCCTATTCAATATACGAATTTTATACGCATCGTGGTGTCATTTGCAAGGTGAAAAAGCCCTCTTTTATAGCATTTTTGATATATCATTTTGTTAAACTTTTGATCATTTGGGTTATATTAAATGTAATTTTTCTTGTATATTATTGAGAATACATGGATTAGGGATTATTAGTGAGGGTTCCAATGGAACAAAATTCTTCCTAATGACCCGATGATATCCATTTGGTGAATTTTAGCTTGTTAATTTTTGTAATATCCATTTTGTGGGTGTGTAAGAATTGTGGATGTGAGCCTAGGAACGCGGCCCCGTTGTCCAATTCCGATGATGGACAATTTTGGTGTATGTAATAGGATCGATTATCCTTTGTTGTAAGATGTAATTGTCGGGCCTTAAAACGACGCCAAGGCGAGAATCGGGTTTAATGTCCCGTAATAGTGAAATATGTGATTGTGGGCGTTTGAGTTATTTTGATGGCTTACATGCCCATGAATAGCCCCTACGCATTTTAATGCTTTGTTTGATTTACAGTATTAAAATTGATTTCAAAGCTAAACAATGAAGACTTTCATAAAATCAATCAGACTAGGTTATTAGCATCACGAGGATAAGAAATTAGGAGTGCTAATGAATGTCGATTTCTATTTAACGAGAGGGCAAAAGAAGGATTGTGTTCAAACGTCACAAGAAAATGGTTTGATGAAAATAAATGGTTGTTTTATTAAACCGTTGTGCATAGGGTTAAAGAGATTCTAGAAGTTGCCCATCATTCGAGTTACGAAAGAAACGTATAGATCTCGATTCCTATTTTGACGAAGGTTTAGAAAACTCTTGTTTTTGCCAAAACGACACCTAATGAAAATCTCATAGTTTTGACAATTAAAATCAAACCTTTCTCATAAAGCTTTCTCGTATAAGCCGAAGGACATTCTAAAGCACTCCCAAAGCACGATTTTCCCTAAAAAATCCAAATGATTCTTTCATACAAACTCACCACAACATTCACATAGGCACACACACACGCGCATACACAGACATTTCGTGAATTAAAGGATAGGAAAGCATCAAGATTGCGGTAACCGTGTTTCACGGAAGTCGGGGGGTGCCTAACACCTTCCCCTCGCTTAAGCAAGCCCCCGAACTCTATGAATTTCGGTTCGCAGACCAATTAATTCGGAGTCACATATGAGCCAGCGATTTACGAAAACGAAACTCGGATGAGTTGGTACATCCATTTCAAATATACCAACTGGTGACTCTGGTTAATTGGCTCATCATAAAAAACGATCTTTCAAAACCCCGTCGACATTCGTGCCGACCTTTTCCAAAAATCATCTAATAAAAGGCTAAAAAATCGGAAAAGGACAAACAATCGCCACGGAAGCGATTCCTCCCGGCGTCAACACTTGTGTCTTAGGAATCCATAGAGTCCGTAAGGGATGAAATTGATCGAGTTTAGGGGGAGAAATAGCAGCTGGAGCAAGGCGAGGTATGACTGTATCGCTGCTTGCAGGAACAGCAGTTCGCTACTGCAACTGCTACTGCATGGCGACTGGTCCGGGTCGGGTCGGGCCGGACCGGGTAAGCGTAGTGGCAATCAATGTATTTTAATGATGTGATGACTGTAATGAACCTAGTTCTTATGTGACTAATATTTATGATGATTTTAATAAACTATGTAGGATATTTTGTTGACGGACGATTAACGTCAAGTTATTAACGCACGTACAAGGCAAGTTTCCTAACTCATACAACTCCTATTTAATTGTGCGAGTTTTCCTTACTCGATTTATTTATTGGGCAAGTTTCGAATTCATTTATCTATCGAGCAAGTCTGCTATCTTATTCAGTTATTATTGTGCAAGTTTACTTACCCTACTCAAAATTATATTCGAGCAAATATTATTTATTGAGCAAGCTTATTGAGCTTCTTGACACCGTTCAAATTACTTATCAATTTAGCAATTAGTGTGCTAGTATTCATACTTTTATTCAAGTATTGCAATGAAAGCCCATTTCATGCAATGTTATATATTGTGTGATTCCAAAGATTACGAATTGTTATTCATTCAAGATATTTTTAATGCTATCATGCATGTTGTTGAACCTTAAAGTTCTTTATTCCATAGACTGTTTAAAAGCTATGTCAAGGCTAATTGTTTCAGCTAGACACTTATTGATTTGGTTACTAAAGTGAGGTTAAAGTCCTCCAACTATTATTGTTGTTCAGTAAAATTATCCGATCAAATTGTTTTGGTCTGGACTCCCATGTAAAGCTGAGTAGAACAACCCTCACAGCAGGGGAAATTGTATAAACGTCGGGGAACCGACACGCGCGTAAATGGAAAATGTAAGGCTTATGCATAACGCCAGGTATTTTAGGCTGATCACCTATTGTACCAATTTTGTGGATTATCGGATGAATTTCCAGTAATTCTAGAATAGAGTTCTGTGCCTTGGTGCACCCTCAGTATTGAATAGTTCCCTTATTCGGGAAACTTTGAAATCCTTGGATACTTCAGAAATCCTTCGGTCCTTAGTGGCCACTATAACGGTGATGAAAGAAGTTGTTTATTTCCTTGTGTTAGCTAAATTTTTACTCCTGAGAGCTATAAAGTTATTCATGTGATTATTCACTGCTATTATACTTGCGGGGCAATTTGTTGCTCACCCTTGCTTTTCTTAAAATATTTCAGTTAGTGCGGCACGTGGCGAGAGCTCAGGAAAAGATAAGGGAAAGGGGAAAGCTACGGAGTAGTTGTATTTTGTTGTTCTAGAATTACCGTTTGTATTAAGACATATTTACCCTTTTGTATTATGTTATGTTTTGTACTAGTATTGGTTTCGAGACTTGGGACAGGTTTATTTTTGTTATATCAATGTAAATATTGCTTTATTCCGCTTTAAGTTATCGATTGTATAATTATTATTTTAGATAGTGGCGAACCAGGTCCGTGGCTCAGGTGACCCGGATTTGGGGGCGTCACAGAAGTACCCAAAACAGTGATGAAAATTGAAAAGGAGAAGGCTAGTGATGAGATAGAGACACTGAGGGAAGCTGTTACCCCATCTACTCCAGTTAAGACCCCACCATTGCCGTTTCCACCTAGAACACACAAGACTTCAAAGAAGGAGGAAAAGGATAAGGAAATCTTGGAAACCTTCAGGAAGGTAGAAGTCAATATTCCTTTTTTGGAGGCCATCAAATAAGTGCCCAGGTATGCAAAGTTTTTGAAAGAATTGTGCACTAACAAAAGAAAATTGAAAAATGATGAAAAAGTCACTGTAGGAGAGAATGTGTCAGCAGTGCTTCAAAGAAAAATGCCTCCTAAATGTAAAGATCCAGGAATGTTTACAATCCCATGCAGAATAGGTAATACCAGATTTGAGAAAGCCATGCTAGATTTAGGAGCGTCAATAAATGTCATGCCATTATCTGTATTTGCTTCTTTAAATCTAGGACCTTTGAAACAAACTGGTGTTATCATTCAACTTGTTGATCGTACTAACACTTACCCTCAAGGGGTAATTGAAGATGTCTTAGTGCAGGTGAATCAGTTAATATTTCCTGCAGATTTTTACATTGTGGATATGGAAGACGACAGATCTCCAAATCCCTCGCACATCTTGCTAGGAAGGCCATTCTTGAAAACAACAAGGACAATGATCGATGTGCACAATGGGACCTTGACCATGGAATTTGATGGAGAGAAAATTCAGTTCAATATATATGACGCCATGAGGTACCCTAGTGATGTTGATCATGTTTTTGCCATTGACATCATTGATTCTATAGTGGAGGGATCTTTTGAACAAGACCACAGGGAAAGCTTGGAGATGGCTATTGCTAACAACTTGGACATGGATAAAGAGGAAGAATTTGACCAGAATCAAGAATTGAAGGAAGTTGTGGTTGCATTGCACTCTTTACCAAAATTCACAGATAAATATGCAGTTCAATCAATTCAATTGTCTATTTCTCACAAAAAACTGTTACCATCTGTGGAGCAAGCTCCAATCTTAGAATTGAAACCTTTACCTGCTCACTTGAAATATGCATATTTAGGGACTAATGAAACTTTACCTGTGATTATTGCTAGTAATCTAACCAAAGTGCAGGAAGAGAAATTGTTGAGAGTTCTAAGGGACCATGTCACAGTGTTTGGTTAGACGATAGCAGATATCAAAGGTATAAGCCCCGCGATGTGCATGCATAAGATTCTTTTGGATGATGGAGCAAAGCCCATGAGAGAAGCACAACGAAGATTAAATCCACCAATGATGAAGGTAGTCAAGAAAGAGGTGATTAAATTACTTGATGCAGGCATAATCTACCCCATCTCCGACAGTCAGTGGGTGAGTCCGGTACAGGTAGTTCCGAAGAAGTCTGGAATAACTGTCATCACGAATGACAATAATGAGTTGGTGCCCACACGGATACAAACAGGATGAAGAGTGTGTATTGACTACAGGAAACTAAATGCTGTAACCAGAAAAGACCACTTTCCTCTTCCCTTTATTGATCAAATGCTAGAAAGATTAGCGGGGCATACTTATTATTGCTTTCTAGATGGTTTTTCAGGTTATAATCAGATCGTGATTGCACCCGAAGACCAGGAAAAGACCACATTCACGTGTCCATTTGGTACTTTTGCATACCGGAGGATGTCGTTTGGACTTTGCAATGCACCAGGTACTTTCCAGTGATGCATGGTAAGCATTTTTTCTGATCTTTTAGAAAATTGCATCGAGGTCTTTATGGATGATTTCACAGTACATGGTGATTCTTTGGATTTGTGCTTGGACAATCTAACTCATGTGCTAGATAGATGCTTGGAAACTAACCTTGTTCTTAATTGGGAAAAGTGCCATTTTATGGTAGAACAGGGTATAGTGCTTGGTCATGTTGTGTCAGCTAAAGGTTTAGAGGTTGATAAAGCTAAGATAAATATTGTGTCTGCTTTGCCTTACCCCGCCAGTGTGCGGGAGATTCGCTCTTTTCTTAAACATGCAGGTTTCTATCAGAGATTTATCAAAGACTTTTCCAAAATAGCTCTGCCATTATGTAAGTTGCTACAAAAAGATGTGGAATTCCAGTTCGATGATGCGTGCAAGGAGGCATTTGACATGTTGAAGAGCCTATTGACCTCCGCACCTATGATGCAATCGCTAAATTGGAATCTTCCCTTTGAAATAATGTGTGATGCAAGCAATTATGCAGTCGGAGCTGTTTTGGGCCAAAGAGTTGACAAAGTTGTCCATACCATCTATTATGCCTCTAGAACATTGAATGCAACTCAGATTAACTACTCGACAACAGAAAAAGAACTTTTGTCTGTTGTTTTTGCTTTATATAAATTTCGATCTTATTTACTTGGCACTAAAGTTGTAGTTTATTCTGACCATGCAGCTCTCAGGTATTTGTTAACCAAGAAGGACTCTAAACCCAGGATTATCAGATGGATTCTACTGTTGCAGGAATTTGACTTGGAAATCAAGGATAAGAAGGGAGCGGATAACTTGGTAGCAGATCACTTGAGTAGACTGGTGAGAGATGAGGAGGCACTACCATTATATGATTCCTTTCCGGATGAGCATCTCGTTTCTATTCAGGAGGAATTGCCTTGGTATGATAATATTGTTAATTGTTTAGCAAGTGCGTATATTCCCAATGAATTTTCTAAAAACCAAAAGGATAAGCTTAGGAGTGATGCTAGACATTATGTTTGGGATGATCCATATCTGTGGAAATTTTGTGCTGATCAGATAATCCGTAGATGTGTGCCTAATACTGAAACATTGTCTATTCTAACTTTTTGTCATTCCTATGCTTGTGGAGGTCATTTTGGACCAAAACAGACTGCTCATAAGGTTTTAGAAAGTGGTTTTTATTGGCCAACAATTTTTAGAGACTCATATCTATTTTGTAAATCATGCGAGAATTGTCAACGAACAGGTAATATATCACGTAGAAATCAAACGCCACAAACTCCCATTTTAATTATTGAGATTTTTGATGTTTGGGGTATTGATTTTATGGGACCTTTTCCTGTTTCTCATGGTAATATTTATATTCTCTTGGCTGTCGACTATGTTTCTAAATGGGTGGAAGCTAAAGCCACCAGGACTGATGATTCTAAAGTTGTTGCAGATTTTGTCAAAACTAACATATTTGTCAGATTTGGAACGCCTAGAGCTATCATTAGCGATAAAGGAACTCACTTTTGTAACAGGATGTTAGCAGCACCTTTTAGGAAATATAATGTTTTGCATAAGATTTCTACATCTTATCATCCGCACAACAATGGTCAGGCTGAAGTATCCAACCGTGAAGTGAAATCTATTTTGGAAAAGGTCGTCAAGCCAAGTAGAAAAGATTGGAGTCTGCGGTTAGAAGATGCATCGTGGGCGTATAGAACTGCGTACAAAACCCCTATTGGTATGTCTCCGTACAGATTGATTTTTGGGAAGCCATGTCATTTACCCGTGGAATTAGAACATAGAGCTCTTTGGGCGATCAAGCAATGTAATATGAGTTTGGATGACGCGGGAATGCATAGGAAGTTCCAGCTACAAGAACTCGAAGAGATGAGGAATGAAACATATGAGAGTTCTAGACTTTACAAGAATAAGACAAAGGCCTTCCATGACAAGTAGATTTTGAGGAAAGATTTCACCGTTGGACAACAAGTTCTCCTATTCAATTCGAGGCTGAAGTTATTTCCAGGTAAGTTACGCTCTCGTTGGGAAGGTCCATTTGTTATTACTAATGTGTTCTCTCATGGTGCTATATATGTACAGAATCCAAAGACAGGGAAAGTATTCAAGGTCAATGGACATAGGCTGAAACATTTCCGTGAAGGATTTTCGATGGAGAGTGTGGAGATGATAGACCTAGTGGATCCGAGTTATGAGTGATTGAGGAGAATCGATGCCGGGCTAACGACGTTAACCAAATGCGCTGCTTGGGAGGCAACCCAAGACATTAGATTTGCTTTTCTATCTCTTTTTATTTATTTATTTATTTGTTTTTTTTATTTATCTCGTCTTTGCATGATTGTCTTACATTGGGGACAATGTAAGGTTTGAGTGTGGGGGAGGGGTTTAGGTTTAGGATAGTATAGGGTAGGTTTGCTTTAAATGTGAAAATCTGAGTTTTTTTCAAAGGTTTTTGGTTTTAGAATGAAGATTGATGCCATTGATTGAATTTGTTTGATGCTGAATTAATTGATAAATGATGATAATGAAGTTAGGACCCATAGTTGACTGATTTAGATTGAATTGGTATTGCATGAGTACTTGAGTATGAGATACATGTTTACTTGACTAAGTTATCTGTGGAGTTGACTTTGTGCACTGATTTCAAGATTTAGAACTGTGTAACTGCTTATCTTGTTTGCAGGACCATGTGAAAAAAATTGGAAATTTGAAAAAGAATTGCGAGTAAAAACTGAAAAATTTTTTCTCAAAAGAAAAACATGTGGTGGGTTGAGATGGAGCGTAAAACGCACTCACCCATAAATACATGCAACGAGATGGAGCGTAAAACGCACTCGTTGGTGAGAACAAAAGTGAGATGGAGCATAAAATGCACTCACTTAAGAAAAGAATGAGAAGAGGTGAAATGGAGCATAAAATGCATTCACCTTAATGAAAAAAATGGATAGCAGAAAGAAAAGAGGAAAAAAATGTTCTGGTTTTGAGTCAGTGTGCACGGTTGTTGTTCCATATGACCTGAGTTGAGTATCCGTGTTAATCATAGGAGATGCATATGTAGTTTCAATTTGATTTAGAGATGTTCAGTGGGGAATGATGGGATTATTGTTATGAGGTGATTGATGAGGTATTGATCAAATTTCTGTTGATTGGTGTTAGTATTCATGGATGCTAAATTGAATTTGAACCTTTGGAAGTTTGGTAGAATAGAATTCTAATGACTTCAATATAACTTTTGTTTTAGTTTACACGAGGACGTGTAAAGACTAAGTGTGGGGGAATTTGATAAGTGCATAATATTCATTTATTTTCGTTCCTTTATATTTAGTTTATTGCATGTTTTATTGTGTATATGCACTTATTAGGTTATTTATTGATTTCAGGAGGATTCAGAGTCAAAAGTAAAAAAAGATGGAAAATCGGAGCCAAAACGAGAAAAGTTAAAAAATTGGAAAATTGTGGTTCTCGCCCCGGCGAGAACTTTGTACTGGAGTTTCTCGCCCCGGCGAGAAACCTTATACCCGTTTTTGCCCCAGCTGATCCAGAGCTCGCCCCGGCCCAAAACTTTCTGGTCGTTCTCGCCCCGGCGAGAAACCTAGGCATAAAATTCTCACCCCGGCGAGAAAGGCGGCGTTGATCAAGTTTGACCAGCTTTGACTTTTTGTAATTTTTGAGGATTTCTACTTCAGATTGGATTCTTAATTCTTAGAGACTTAGGATATTATCTTAGGACTATAAATAGATGTTTTTGGTTTATTATTAGGGACATCTTGACAACTACAATTGTAACCTTAATTTGAGGAGATTGAAGGCATGTCAGGCTAAACTTTTACTTTCAGTTCTAAGGGATGCTGAACCTTTTTCATAATTAATGGTTTAATCAGGTTTTATTTATTTATTCCTTCTTGCATGAGATTTATTCTGATAATCTGTTTTAACTAATTATCTGTTATTTAATCTTTTGATTTGATTTGGCCAATTGAATTAATTTGATTAATATCATCTACTAGATTAAGATATAGTATTAAGCAAACGATATTATATCTGATCATAGGTAGCGATTAATAGTATTTGATTGTGGACAAGCTTTTGGATATTATTAAGATTATTAGAAGGAAAGTTAAATAATTCCTGACTGTGTAATTGTTGCTTGGAATAACCTAATTCTCGAATTATTCATGCTGCTGTTTTATTAAATCTAGACTGATAGTTCTAGGTTATATGATAGTTAGGGTCTCTTGAGGCGATTATCACATTAGATTTACACATAAGGAGAATTCCGGATAATTAGCGATTGCGGTTATCTAGGGTTATTAATCTCATTGAAGGGTAAATATTATCAAACTTGACTTTTCCATGATTGTGATGAGGTGATACTGAACTAAAGAACTGAAGCTTTTTATTTATTGATCACTCTTAATTACTTGTGTTAGTTTAGTGAATCAAACTCAAAACCCCCCATTAATAGAAATAATAGGAATATTAGAATAAGTAAAAGATTAATTCACTTCTCTGTGGGATCGATCCTTGCTTGTCATTATACTAAGTTTTGTGCTAGTAGAGTGTTAGTAAGGTATTAATTTTGGAGTGTAAAACGACAGCTCCCACTATGCACGAATGAATTGATTGGAAGGAAATGCTTCATTTTTAGATTTTCTTTGATAAAACATTTTAGGTGACGTTTTAGAGAAAACATGATTTTCAAACCCTTCGCCAAATAGGAATCGAGATTCTCTATTACTTTCAATTTTAGTCTAACTAATCTAATAACCTAGATTGATTCAATTTTATAAAATCTCTGTCGTTTTTGCTCAAAAATCGCTTTTTGTGACAAAAGATAAAACCAAGCATCAACATGGGGTCGGGGTTATCCCGCGGGCATGTAAGCCATCTAACTAGCCCCAAGCATCCGCAATAATAATATCCACTATAACACGGTCTTAAATTCGATTTTTCGTTGGGTAGACCCCTCGATACCGTTTTAAGGCCCGAGTTTACATATACAAAAGGGTCACATCGCAAATGTTACAATGGTAAACTTGGTTCATTGTGAGAATTACGTCAAGGTCCATTAAACAGAACGTTTATGGCCTTAACTCAATTCCTAGGCTCACATGATCGAAGTTACAACAAAATACATCAAAATATATATAAACGGACTTTAGAATCTAGGACAAGGGCTCCCGACGACCCTAATCCATAGATCGCACAACAAAACCGACATTTCAAGGGACTATTACGTGCCAACTAGATCTGGAGGAAAGACTTAGAATCTAGGAAAGGATATCCATAGATCTAAGATCTCGTAGATCTAGACAATGACATAATCGAGATTTAATCGACAATATATCCCAAATTGGCTATCAGAAAATATAATTTATTAGAATCCCTTGTTGGCCAAAAGGTATGACCCCCTTACCACTAGATATGAATCTAGGATTTTTCGAGATGAACCAAATCAATATGAATTGACTCCCAGGCAAAGCATTCAGTAAAAAAGGGGTCGAATCCAAGAAAAATCGATAAATTAGTCAAGAGGATATCATTGGGTGACTAGGAGGAGATATAAGCTATAGGAAATCCTCTCTAATCATCCATAATCCCATAGATAGGATCCACACACCCTTGATAATGATCTAGGATGCTAAAAGAGCCTCAAGAAAATAAGTAAATCCCAAACACAACAGTTGATATAATATATTAGATATAAGCTAGATCTATATAAAAAAATACATAAAGATCGAATCTTTCACCTTGGGGATGGCGAATTATGCTTGATTGAGCTTGGATCTTGAAGGAATCACTCTAGATTAGTAAGAAATTTGATAGAATAGACTAGATCTAGATTTAATCTAGAGAGAATTTTCCTATTTCTCTCACTAGATAACAATTTTTACCTCTCTAAAATTCCTCCTCTCCCTTAAAAAATACTAAAAATCTGCCTTATATAGGCCCCGTGCCTGGCCGCAACTCCACCTGTAGCTAGGGTGGGGCCCACTTGGTCGGGTTATCGTGTCGCAAAGTCGATTTTTCGTGCTACACACTGGAATGTCCATAACTTTTAATTTGGGAAAAGTTAGGAGACACGACATACCATTCTCAAAAGCTCTCTCTGGGAGTTATGTAATGACATAAAGTTTGGCCAATTCTGATTCCGGGAAGATAAAGCAAAAGATAGAAAATCATCCTCCTATAGATGCCGACTAGTCTACCGTCTTGCTTTGCGTAGTATGATGCTCGTAGATCATTGTGATAGCCTTGCATACTTGTTTTGAGGTTCGCTATCTTTGCTCGGATATCGTGGCGTTGGAGTGAAATGACATTTTTGCCCTTCTGCCATGGTTAGGAACTATGTGCAAAATGTTTGGTGTCTACAGATGCCCATCTTTGTCAAGTTTATGCAATGCAATGAAATGAGCATGACAAAGATATAAACACCTGATGCATGACAAGATATATTGATGAGGTAATATAAAATGATGCAAGATAATTATAAAATGATGTGTTAGAGTCTGATTTGATGATAAATGTGATTATGTGATGAATGTGATTATGTGGCTATGTGATAAATGTGATTATGTGATGAATGTGATTATGTGGCTATGTGATAAATGTGATTATGTGATGAATATGATTATGTGGCTATGAGATAAATGTGATTATGTGATGAATGTGATATTATGATTATGTGATTATTTGATGAATGTGACTATGTGATTAAATGATCATGTGATGATGTATGTAGATTGACTATCTAACTTGATAGTGAATGATTGATGCAATGACGAACAATGACTAATATATATTTATATTTAAATTAGGATTAATTGTAAAAATCTGCATACTTGTTGTAAAGATAAATGGGTTTAAAGTATACTTGTAATGAGTAAGTTTTGTAAAGTCCTTAATGATAAATTGTTGTACAAAGACTTAGAATAGAATGATCAAACTTATTAGGTTGATCTTGTGAGTTGATATTAATAGGATCAAGTAGATCTTAGAGTTACTCTGCATGGTTGTAGTGTAAATATCGTTAGCAGAGCAATCTATGTGTTCGTAGAATAATATGATTAATGTATATTTGTATAAGCAAGTTTTGTAAAGTCCGTAATAAAATATATGTACAAGGACTTAGATTAGAAAGATTAAATTTGTTAGGTTGATCTTACCAAGTTGATCTGATGTATAGTCGATAGGTTCAAATTGTTCGTTAAGTTACTTTGCCATCTCGTAATGTGAAAATGATAAATCGTAGAGTTAACTCATGTTTGTAAAGCATCAGATGGATTGCAAAGTTCATTTCAATTCATAAAGTAAAGTTCAAATCGTAAAGTGAACAAATGATCACAAAGTTGCAAGGCTATCTCAGAGCTAAAGAAGGAATCGCAGAGACCATAATGAAGATTGTAAAGTTGCCTTCTGAATTGTAAAGTGAAAACTAAGATAGCAGAGTAAAGAGGAGTTTGTAAAGTCTGACTTAGCATCGTAGAGAGATGAATTACAGAGCTTTTACACCTATCGTAAAAATCACTTCGCAAAGCAATAAACAGTTTATAAAGTGATCAGAGAAGCATAAAGACAAGAAAAACTCATTGAGTAAAGACTGAACGTAGAGTACTCCAGGCAGTCACTGAATGAAAGTCATATCGTAAGGTTAAGATTGTAAAGTCAACTTCAGAATCGTAAAGCAATATTCGTAGAGCTGATCGCAAAAGTACAATCGTAGGGTACTACTCTCTTCATAGAGTTAAGTTAAGTCTGACAAGATACTGACATGGAGTAGTGCTGCTCAAAGATCCCGATGCATTCTTCAAATATCCTTAATAGAAATCAAAGATCAGAAAATGTGTCCACTGGCTAGTTTGCTGAAAGCGACATCTCAACTATGTTAGGTGAGAAAGCAGACTAACGTGACAGGAAAGTCAAAAAGCAGCTGACACATAGACTTAAACTTTAACATCAAGGATCCTATAATATCTGAGCATTAAATGCATCAACGGTAACCTAACAATGAAAAAGATCCCAGCAGACTATAAAAGACTTCAAAAGATTTAAATTCAAAAGTGGGGATGGATCACGAAGAACAAAAAGCTCAAATTCTGCCAAAGTAGAGCAAGCTCCACTCTACGACTCAAGATATGTTCAAAGCTGCTAAGCATCAAAAGAAGCTGAGCCTCATTGTAAAGCTTAGTAGCACCCCAACAATCATTTCAATCATAATTAAAAGGATAAGTGTCCTAGTTTTAGTGACTGGTAGCTGTCGTTAACACTCCAAAATTAAAACCTTACTTTTACTTTACGAACACAAAATTTAGTATAGTGATAAACAAGGGTCGAACCCACAGAGAGTGATATTACTTTAATTTATTCTAATGTTTCTAAAATCTAAATAAACATTAAGTAAGAGAAGGGGTTTGTGAATGTTGATTATAACTAACTAAAAAAAACTGGAACAAATTATTTAGAATAACCAATGAACTAAAAGCTTCAGTTCTTCAGTTCAGTATCACCTTTTCATAGTAATAAGATAATCAAGTATAACATTATTCATTCCTTCAATGAAACTAATAACCCTAGATAATAACAATCGTTAATTACCCAAAATTCCCCTCAGGTTTTAAATCTAGTGTAACAATCGTCCCACTAGACCCTAACTATTATACAACCTAGATTCCACTCTCTTTAAGGTGGCTTCTCCTCTTTCAATGATTTTTCTAATCAAGTGAAAGTGCTGCAACATATGTTTGGATCCTAGATGAGACTTAGGAACTATTCCAAGTTCTATAATGAACTTTTCATCCAAATAGTCAACTTTGCAGCTTCACTTACAGTTATATACTTTGTCTTTGTCACTAAATCAGTAACTATTTAATGCTTGGAACTTTTTCAACTTACTGCACCACTATTCATGGTAAACATATACCCCAAAATAGATTTGTTGTCGTTTTGGTCAGTCTGAAAACTTGAGTCTTTATAACCCTCTAGTTTCGTATCAGACCACCATATTCAAAAACACATATCCTTAGTTCTTCTTAAGTACTTTAGGATGTTCTTCACTGTCTTACAGTGATCTTCTCCAGGAATAGACTGATATGTGCTTATCACGCTTAGTGCATAAGCAATATCAAGTCTCGTACATATCATTGCATACATGACAGTTACTCATGTGATCTCTCTTTTCAGGTGTCTTTGGGGATAATTTCTTAGAGAGATACGCTCCATGGCTCATCAACATGAGACCTCTCTTGGAGTTTGCTATGCTAAACCCCTTTAGCATCGAATCAATGTACGTTCCTTGGGTCAAGCTAAGCATCCTTTTAGATATATTTCTATAAATCTTTATCCCCCAAATGTAGGACGATTTTCCCAAATCTTCTATGGAGGAATGTTTAGACAACAATATCTTTAATGATTGTAGCATTAGTATGTCATTCCTTATCAGTAATATATCAACATATAGTACTAAGAATGTCACTGTGCTCCCACTGACCTTTTGTACACACTTGGTTCATCCTCATTTTTGATAAAATTAAACTCCTTTGATTGTTTCATCAAAATAGATGTTTCATCTTCGAGAAGCTTGCTTTAATCCATAAATGAATCATTGTAGCTTACATACTCAATTTGCTTCAACCTTTGAAATAAATCCCTCTGGCTGTATCATATATACATTCTCCTCAAGTCTCTATTAAGGAAGGGTGTCTCCACGTCCATTTACCAGATATTATAATAATAAGCTGCAATCACAAGCAAAATCCAAATGGACTTGAGCATTGCCACCAGTGAGAAGATTTCATGATGGACAACTCCTTACCATTATTTGAAATCTTTTCTCCACATAAATGATTATGAGATCAATCATCCTCTTTAACAGAGCAAGCATAATATGTACCAATCTATCCGGAATCAATAACCCCACATTAGTGATCCAACGATTGGAAACATTTTAGTTTTGAGTTATCTAGAATTTAGATCTCATTAGCATGATCAACATCATGATTCTAAAAGTTTTACTCAAAAAACTATGGGTTTATCACATTTATTTAATTCAACTAATTAAACATGGATAAATAATGCCTTTTATTAAATAAATTCTTTTATTAATAAATGAATAAGATTACAAAGTAAATGCCTATCACATCCTATGTGATTGGCTTGAGGGCATACTACTTTTAGCCATCTCGTCTAAAACTTCCCCGACGTAGTTCTCATAGGCTGGGGCACGTTGTATTACAAATTCAATGGTAGGCGTGCCCTTATTCTTAGATACATGGATTAATACTGCTAATGTAGCCAATGCGTCTGTAAAGTCATTTCTATTTCGTGGAATATGTATGAAGGCTATGTCTTCAAATTCCTTGGCCAATTTGATGACATGTGGATGGTAAGGTAGTAAGTGTAATTCCTTGGTGCTATACGCCCTCATGGATTGTGAGATGACTAATTCCGAGTCTCTGAAAATGACTAGTCGTTTGATCCCCATACTTCGGGCTAATTTTAACCCCAATATGCATCCTTCATACTCTGCCGTATTGGTGGAATTATTAAATTGTAACTTGACTGCCACCGGGTATTGTTCCCCTGAAATGGACACTAGAACTGCTGCAGCTCTGACCCTTTCCATGTTTGTTGCGCCATCGAAATATAATCTCCAAAATTAACCCTCGTCTTCGCGCATTGTCCGTTAGATTACCATTATTCCCTCATCTGGGAAGTAGGTTTCCAAAGGTTCGAATCCTCCCAAGGGTGCCTCAGACAGCTGGTCGGCAATTCCTTGACCTTTTATGGATTTCTAGGTCACGTAGACGATGTCGAACTGTTAGAGGATTAACTACCATTGAGATAATCTACAATTCAGCATGGACTTGTCGAATATGTCTTTTAACAGATCCATTTGAGATATTAGGTAAGTTATGTGGCCATGCAGGCAATGTTGCAGCCTCATAATGGCCCATGCCAATGCGCAACAGGTCTTTTCAATCAGGGTGTAGTTTTGTTCACAACTACTAAATCTCTTGTTGAGATAGTATATGGCTCTCTCTTTGCCCATATCGTCTTTTTGCCCGAGCATGCATCTCATGGCATTAGAATTAACAGATACGTACATAAATAAGGGAACGCCCTCCCACGGGGGTACCAATACGAGTGCCTCAATCAACTGCTGCTTAATGGCTAGGAAGGCTTTTTGGCATTCTTCATTCCATCTCCTGGAGGAATTTTTTCTTAGCAGTTTGAAAATCAGTTCGCAAGTCGTAGTCAGCTGAGATATGAACCGACTGATGAAGTTGACTATTCCCAAGAATCCTCGTATTTCTTTCTCAGTTCGCGATGCTGGCATTTCTGTAATGGCATTTATCTTAGAGGGATCTATTTCAATGCCCCTATTATTGACAAGAAATCCTAGCAATTTGCCTGACTTGTGATAAGTGCATAATATTCACTTCTTTTGATTCCTTTATGTTTAGTTTTATTGCATGTTTTATTGTGTATATGAGCTTATTAAGGTGTTTATTGATTTTAGGAAGAATTGGAGTTGAAAAGAAGAAAATAAGTAAAATGGAGATTCTGATGGTCTGGCGCGGGGCGTGCTAGGATTGTACTAGGATAGGCGCAGGGTGTGCCAAGGGCCTTGAAGATTCTATAGCACTAGCACGGGGCACACCAGTAGCAGTTCAAAAGTGGCGCAGGGCACGCCGGGTCGCGGACAAGGAAAATTTCCAACTTTGTTATTTTCAAGGAATTCTATTGCAACTTGGATTGTAATTCTTATAGCTGTAGGATTTTGTTCTAGGACTATAAATAGATGTCATAGTTCGGTTTTAGACATCTTCTATCATATAATTGTGAACCCTAGTTTTGGAGATTGAAGATTGAAGGCATATCAAACTAAGTACTTTATTTCAGTTCTAAGGGATGTTGAACCTTATTTATAGTTTATGATTTATCTAAGTTACGTTATTTATTCCTTCTTATATGAAATTCTTTATTAATAATCTGATTTAATGTTTGAATGCTATTTATTTAGATTGATTTAATATGGCCAATTAAGTTAATCTAATTAATATCATCTGCTAAATTAAGGGATAGTATTACATGTGATTGATATTGTTCTTACATAAGTAGTAATTAGAAATACTGATTGTGGTCAAACTTTTATGTATTGCTATGATTATCAGAAGACAGATTAAATAATCTGAGCTTGTGTGATTGTTGCTTGAAATAGTCTACTTCCCTAAGTCTTAATGCTGCTATTATATTAAATCTAGAGAGCTTATTCTAGGTTATATAGTGGTTAGAATCTTGTGAAGAGCTTGTTTCATTAAGTGATAATCTAAGAAAAATTTCATATGACAGAGCTCATTGTTATCTAGGACTATTAATTTTATTGAAGAATAAATATTGTCATACTTGGTTATCTTATTACTTTAAAAAGACAATACTGAACTAAAGAGCTGAAGTTTTAATTCATTGATTGTTCTTATTAATTTACTCTTGTCATTTTAGTTAATTAAACTCAATTCAAACCCCCCCCCCAACTTTTACTTATTGTTTATGAGATATTATAATAGATTAAAACAATATCACTCTCTGTGGGTTCGACCCTTACTTATCGCTTTACTGAATTTTGTGTTTATAGAGTAGTAGTAAGGTATTAATTTTGGAGTGTTGATGACAGCTTCCACATTTTGGTGCTGTTATTGAGGGAGGGTTATTTGTTTTTATTTATTCTTTGTTTTCTTTTATTTTTCAGTTTATAACTCAATCCTCTCACTCTCTTAAATTAAAATTTGATCCAAAAATAGAGAGAACTGCACGCAGGCTAAGGAAAGAGGCTCGTCAAGTCCGAAATACCACTGCAGATCCAGACAAAGCTTTTGTACCATCACTTGGCCTCAACATAGCAGTTGAATTGCTTTCAAACAGTTCATCCAGCGATTCAGAGGAAAGGATGGCTGCTCCTAATAATAACAGGACTTTGAAGGAGTTGACTACTCCTAATTTTAACTAACAACCGTTGTGTATTGAGTATCCTACTTTAGATGCTGCCTTTGAATTAAAATCAGGACTAATTTATCTTTTGCCTACTTTTCGCGGTATCATAGGTGAAGATCCATACAAGCATCTAAAGGAGTTCCATGTGGTGTGTTCCACTATAAAGCCACAAGGAATAACAGAAGAGCAGATCAAGCTAAGGGCTTTTCCCTTTTCATTGGCGGATTTAGCGAATGACTGGTTATATTATCTACCTTCGGGATCAATTCAGTCATGGAACGATATGAAAAGGATATTCTTGGAGAAGTACTTTCATACTTTAAGAGTTGCTAACATAAGAAATGAGATATGTGGAATAATCTAATAGTTCAATAGAGAGACTCTCTACGAGTATTGGGAGAGATTCAAGAAGCTGTGCTCTAGCTGCCCACCACATCAAATAGATGACCAGCACCTGATTCAATACTTTTACGAGGGGCTGTTGCCAATGGATAGGAGCATGATTGATGCTGCGAGTATAGGAGCATTGGTAGAGAAAACTCTAGAGGCTGCAAGAAACTTAATTGCAAACATAGCAGCTAACTCATAGAAGTATGAAAATAAGTAATGATCATGCATCGAAAAGGGTAAACGAGGTAAACACAAGTAATATTGAGGAATAGATTTTTGATTTAACTACAAAGGTTAGACAAATGGTTGCAGGAAATATACCAGTTGCAAAAACTTGTGGGATTTGTCTACAGTCGGGTCACAACACAGATGCATGCCCAACATTACAAGAGGATGGGACTGTGCAATAAGCTAGTGCAGTGGGAAATTATCAGGCACAACTGCAGAGAAAGTATGATCCCTACTTAAACACTTACAATCCAGGTTAGAGGGATCATCCCAATTTTAGTTATGGAGGAAATAGGCCACAAACACAAGGTATTTTCCCACCTAGGCAGCAAGGATTTCAGCCAGCTCAACAGCAGTATCCACCTAAACAAACAACACCTTCTAATTTAAGAACATCACTCAAGGATATGCTCAAGGCATTCATGAATCAGACACAACAATTCCAGCAAAAGACAAGAAATTCCATTTAAGATTTGAGAAATTAAATGGGTCAGCTTGCTACCACAGTTGATAGATTGGACTCTCAAGGCTCAGGGAAGCTACCGTCTCAAATTGTTGTCAATCCGAGAGAAAATGCAAGTGTCATAACTTTGAGGAGTGAAAAGCAGTTAGATGAACCAAAAGTTATTGTAGCACTTGAGGAGGATAAGGCTAAGGAGGAAGCATAAATATCAAAGGTAATACCTAACCCTCTTATTCAGCTTAAGACTAATCCTTTACCCTTTCCCCCCTAGAATCACAGAACTTCAAAGAAGGATGAGCAAGAGAAGGAGATTCTAGAAACTTTCAGGAAGGTAGAGGTGAATATTCTTTACTTGATGCAATCAAGAAAGTGCCAAGGTATGCAAGGTTTTTAAAAAAATTGTGCACTAACAAAAGAAGATTGAAAGATAATGAAAGAGTCACTATTTATGAGAATGCATTAGCAGTTCTTCAAGGAAAAATGCCCCGTAAATGTAAAGATCCAGACATGTTCACAATTCCATGTAGAATAGGTAATACCAGATTTGAGAAAGTCATACTAGATTTAGGAGTTTCAATTAATGTCATGCCATTATCTGTTTATGCTTCTTTAAATTTAGGCCCCTTGAAACAAACTGGTGTTATCATTCAATTGGCTTATCATATTAATACTTACCCCCAAGGGGTGATTGAAGATATCTTGGCGCAGGTGAATGAACTAATCTTCCTGCAGATTTTTACATTGTGGATATGGATAATGATACATCTCCAAATCCTTCACATATTCTGTTAGGGTGGCCATTCTTGAAAACAACAAGGATAATGATTGATGTGCACAATGGGACCTTGACCATGGAGTTTGATGGCGAAAAGATTCAATTCAACATATATGAGGCCATAAGGTACCCTAGTGATGTTAATCTTGTTTTTGCTATTAATATCATTGACTCTTCAGTGCATCGATCTTTTGAACTAATGCATAAGGAAAGCTTGGAGGTTGCCATAACAAACAGTTTAGAATTGGATAAAAAAAGAGGTTGAACAGAATCAGGAATTGAAGGACGTTGTGGCTGCATTGCATTCTTTGTCAAAAATTTCAGATAAATATGCAGTTAATTCCATTCAATTACCTGCTTCTCATAAAAAAATATTACCATCTATTGTGCAGGCCCCAACCTTAGAATTGAAGCAATTACCTACCTACTTGAAGTATGCATACCTAGGGAAGGAGGACACACTACTAGTGATCATTGCAAATAACCTAACTAAAGTACAAGAGGATAAATTGTTAAGAGTCCTAAGGGACCGTATAACAGTTTTTGGTTGGACAATTACAAACATCAAAGGTATTAGCCCTATTATGTATATGTATAGGATTCTTTTGGAAGATGGAGCCAACCCCACTGGAGATGCACAAAGAAGAGTAAATCTACCCATGATGGAAGTAGTGAAGAAAAAGGTTATCAAATTACTTGATGCAGGTATTATCTACCCAATTTCAGACAGTCAGTGGGTGAGCCCAGTGCAAATAGTTCCAAAGAAATCTGGAATAACAGTCATCAAGAATGAAAACAATGAGTTAGTACCCACAAGAATGCAAACAGGATGGATAGTGTATATTGATTATAGGAAGTTAAATGTTATAACCGAAAAAGAAGAAAGAGTTACAGAGTTGTTAGCGTTGGTACACACAGACGTATATGGACCTATAACAACAAATGCACGAGGAGGGTATTCTTATTTTATTACTTTCACCGATGATCATTCTAGATTTGGATATGTGTATTTGATGAAATATAAATCTGAATCATTTGAAAAGTTTAAAGAATTCAGAAGTGAAGTAGAGAAGCAAACTGGCAAGAGTATTAAGATTCTTCGATCGAATTGAGGAGGGAAATACTTAAGTAATGAGTTTCTCAATTATATCAAAGAAAATGGTATAATCTCACAATGGACTCCACTAGGGACGCCACAGTTGAATGGTGTATCTGAAAGGAGAAATTGAACATTGTTGGACATGGTTTGTTCTATGATGAGCTTTGCCGACCTTCCAGTATCCTTCTAGGGTTATGCCCTAGAATCGACTGCATACCAACTTAACAAGGTACCTACCAAATCCGTCCCAAAGACTCCATATGAGTTATGGATAGGGAGGAAACCAAATCTTAAGCACGTTAAGACTTGGGGTTGTCCAGCTTATGTCAAAAAGTTTGAAAATGATAAGCTGCAGACTAGATCCGACAAGTGTAGATTTGTGGGATATCCTAAAGAAATATCAGGGTATTATTTCTATCATCTTACTGATCAAAAGGTGTTTTTTGCAAAACATGCTATCTTCTTGGAAAATGAGTTTATCCTTAAAGGGGTCAGTGTGAGTAGATATATCTTGAAAAAGTTTAAGAACCACAAAATACTACAAATCAAAGTCAATTACCTGACCAAGTGGAAGAACCTACTGTACCACAACCTATTCGTAAATCTGGGAGAGTACCGAAGATACCTGATAGGTATGGATTTATCATAGAGGATGATGATGAGGTACGCATCATAGATGATGATGACCTATTAACTTACGAACATACTATGAGTAGTAAAGACTCAAAGAAATGGCTAGAAGACAATTCGAAATGGACTCCATGTATGAAAACCAAGTATGGACTTTGGTTTCATCACCTGAAGGCATTAAGTCCATTGGGTGTAAATTGGTCTTTAAGAGAAAGAGTAGAGCAGATGACAAGGTAGAGACCTATAAGGCCCGACTAGTCGCAAAAGGTTTCAAACAAAGACAATGTGTTGACTATGATGAAACCTTCTCACCAGTAGCTATGCTCAAGTCCATTCGAATTTTACTTGCAATTGCAGCTTATTATGACTATGAGATCTGGCAAATGGGTGTGAAAATGGCCCCCCTCAATGGGAAACTTGAGGAGGATGTATATATGATATAGCAGAGAGTTTTGTTTTAACGGTTGGAACAAATTAAGTTTGTAAGCACGATCCATTTATGGATTGAAGCAAGCTTCTCGAAGGTGGAACATCCGCTTTGATGAGATAATCAAAGAGTTTGATTTTATCAATGAAGATGAACCTTGTGTGTACAAGAAGGTTAGTAGGTGTAACGACCCCAAAAATTCATACAATCCAACTCACAACAACGGTCGTTAACAATACATCTTCAATCTGACTTTACAACAATATTCAGTGTTAAGCTTAATAAAATGCGGAATAATTTAAACTTTTCAGTTTTCTTTCTTTACTTTTTCCTGAATCATAACCTTAAATCATCTACGTATTCTAGAATCATATTTACTTTATGATTCACTTCACCAGAGTTATAACAAAATAAAAACTACTTCTAGATTCAATAACCTTTTACACCTCGAATAAAAATTAAGTTACAAGTTGATATGAATTTTACAACTCAACATCTGCTACATTTAATTCATCATCAAATACATCATCCAGAACCTTAATCATGGTTCAAAAACTTAAATTTAAGCTAAAACAATTAATCTTCATGCATAACATCTGAATCATGCCATTCAAGCAGCACATAACGTTACTTTGAATCTTTAACCTGCAAAAATGGTTATTTGCAAGAATGAGCTCGACAACTTAGCAAATTCTAACAGTTTGCATGCGTCACATAGCACGTAGATAACATGCTCATTATTTAAATCATAAACATTTGGCTAAACATGTCATACATAATGATCGACACATAACAAATAGAGATTGAGTTCCATAACTCAATTAACATTCTTTATTCAACGAAGTTAGTCATAATTTGACTTTGTCGTCTCATACTTGTAACATATATAAAATGCATCATGCTTTTACATCATATGTTTAAAACAGTTAATCATTTAATTCACATAACAAATAGGAACTGAAAGACTTGCCTGGTTCGTAGATTACCAACTACTATAATCAGCTTATACTTATCTGCACTTCATGTATCCTACACGATATATATAATCATGCACAATATTTATTAGTCACATATCAACACTTAGTATTAATTCTACTTTACATTTCATAATCCTTCATTTTATTCTCCATGCAATTCTCAACTTAGAAATTAAGTCCTCCTCATAAAACCCTTCATTTTATTACGTTCCATTTTAATCGACACTTAACATTTAGTTAAGTCTCAAACTTTTCTTTACATTAGATGTATAATGTTTATAAGTAAATCTTTGGCTTGTTACAATACTATTGTCACTTCAGGATTCACTCTCATCCAATTTCATTTTAATATCTCAATTGTCGTCTGATAATCAATGGTACATGCTACTATCCGTTGCCACAATATCTTAGTATTTATTTAATACTTTAGTTTAAGTTTTAATCTTGCATAGGGTAACATATCATGACCAAAAAGAAAAAGAATTAAAAAACAAGAAGAATTTCATTTTCTACAATTCCCGCCGGGGCGAGGAATTACTACACAAAACTCTCGTCGGGGCGAGGAACTCAGTTCAGTGAGCTCGCCAGGCGTGATCCCTGGATTCCAGATTTTGCAGTTTTGCGAAGAACGCAGAAAATGCCAAAAATTTCTAATTTTCTTCATTTTATCAGCAAATTGACTATACCCAAATGTTATAATCTTTGTAAAACCAAAATTCAACATGTAAACAGTGATTCTAACATCTTAAACAACTATTTTAAAGGCTTAAAAAGTCACAATTCATACTAGTTTTACAAACTTTTATAAATTTAGCGCAATCAATCGCTACGGATTCGTTTCTGAACCAAATTGGTCCATTCAACTTCCGTTGTTTTCGTTTTTCAACGCATAACAACAATCCATTTTAAATTGACAGTTTCATGTACGCATTGACAATCAATTTTGACTCCAAAGTAAGCCAAACTATACATATTCAACTAAAAACTAAATTCTTATTATTTAACATTTTTTCATAAATTTGATAGTTCAAAAATCATCTACTAACAACATAAACTAGATCAAATAAACTTAATAACATAAACAACCAATTTCTTCATCAATTCTTCATCAAAACCCAATTTTTTAGAAAAAAACTCAAAGAACAAAATTCAATAATTTTAAAGTTGATTTTCTTACCTATTTGATCCTCCTAATCTTAGTTAGATGATGAAGAAAGTTTCTCCCGCCTTGATTTTTCTCAAATCTCTTCTCAATTTCTCTCTTCCTCTCTCTGGTCTTTGGCTTCCCAACTCTAACTGATGAAAACTTACGTGATATTCAGTTGGGAGTTTCCAGCAGTTAGGAAATACAAAGGGTCTCTATGCCTTGTTTGACTAGAACTTAAAAACACTCTTTTAGCTTATTTTAATAATTTTTTTATTATAAGATATATATTGTCACACTTAGATTTAATTAAACTTATTATATAATTAAATCTAATTAAACTTATTAATAATTTTAATTAAAACTTTAATGACCAAATTAGAATTCAATTTAGCCAAACTAAAATTTTATTAAATAAAACATTTTATTCAATAAACCATTAATCCTCTAATTTAATTATTTAATTAAATTATAATATTTTCATCACATTAGCGTACTAAAATACGCACCAACACTTCACACACAAATATATTCACATCAATTCACTATTTTAATTAAGTGAATTACTCATATTATTCATGAAACTTAATTCACAATAATTTTCATTGTCCACAAGACATAATAATCAAATTATATTATTTCCCAATATAATTTTAACTTAATTAAATTAACTAATATTACTCAACTAATTTCCTTCTCATGACAATTTCATTTAATCTTTTCAATGGTTTAATTAATTATTAAACCATTTCTTCCCTATTACATGAATATATAATTTCTTTCACACCGAACCATATATTTCACAATATGAAACATTTATATACACATATTCAAACCCAAAATGTCTCATAATAAGAATTTTATTTATTAAATTCTTATTTAATAATTTCTGAAAATCCGGGTTGTCACATCCTTCCCTTCTTATAAGGATTCCGTCCTCGGAATCAACGAAACCTCCCTTACTCGGTTTTCACTAAATCTCTTTCATAATTATCGTTGAATAACTTAGCGCATTACCTTAGTATAGGTTTTATTTTATCACCTTCACTTAAACTTGAAACACTTCGAGTATTATATATTCTTTAACCTTTTAGCGCATTCATTTCCTTTCTCTAAGGATCATTGCATAACATACTCGTTGCAATCATAAAATATCCTGATTTAGCATCGTACAAATATTTGAAATATCACATTCACCTCTTCTTCTAAGAATTTTGTCCTCAAAATTTTGATTTACTAATATTTGTCCCTTGCATCTATCCAAATGGACTTTACGTTAATCTCTACTTATTCATTGGGTTCTACAACCAAGTTCTTTGTCTAGAGACCTTTCTAATATCATCGCATTCTTCACATCTTTCTCTTCTATAAAATTTGTCCTCATCAGCTAAATTTATCTCTTCCTTTTTTGGAATTTCATTTCTTTCTTGGATTTATTATAGTTTGTTTAATTTACTCATCACCACATGCCGCATTCTACAACTTATCCCTTTCTAAGGAATATCTTCCTTTCCACTTCCACTTTTCAAAAGAATAAGAATCTTCCACAATTGTTCAATAATTGAGAAACAATATGAATAACTCAGGAATTTAAAAGATTCATTCAAAAACTTTCAATATCATGTCGAGGAGTCGTAAAGACTTGAACCTTGTCCTAGGTTAACAGATATTTCTACTGTAACCTTTAACAGTCAAAAGACTATGGACCATCTCTTCTCGTACTCCAGGTGATCAACCCTTCATACTATGTATTGTGTACATACATATTAACGCTATTGTGTATCCCCCATTATAGGGTTGGTTCACCTCAGACTTAATACAAATTTCGCACCAGAATAAACTGGTTTGGCATAAAATCTCAAAGAACTCTTGAACTTTATAAACACCTTACAACAGTCGTCTAGCCGAATCAATTAGTGTAAACCTTGAACAACAATTCGGACATTAGTCAAAACATTTTTAGCCAACTTAATAGGCATATCTTTTCATAACTTAACAGAAAAATAAAATTCTTTTATGACGTCATGATACCGTACCGTCTTAATAGTACGTTGAGGATGCCGTCATTTTAGGACTTTGTCATACTACATCATACCATAATGGGCAGACGATCTTTCGATCATATCCAACACTAGGTTCAATTGTATTGATGACTCCATCGTTCAAAATACATTTTGATAATTTCAAATCATTTTTGTCTAGCTAAAACAATTAGCATAGACATACGAATAATAACACCTTTTTAAAACTTATTGGTTCAAATATTGACCCAATATATTTTTGAGAACACAAAATTGGGAGTATCAGCACAATGTCAATAAATTTCGAAAATCTAGCATAGCTAGAAGATTCAGAATGTCCAATTCTCCTTCATCAACTTCAATTTTTTTTACTGCATTGCTTCATTATTTAATCATTCTATCAATCTTCAATACCATCAATGCTCTCTACACCATAACTTTCTATACCCAATATAGTTCATCAAACTTACCATGCTTTGGAAGTTTAGGAACTTACCACAATCATATGGGTTTAGGAACTTATCCTAGTTAGACTAAAATCGTCCATTCGCTGAGGGGTTCCACATACAATTATGAGTCACGAACCTACCATAAGTATGAGTTTTAAGAACCGTACTTAATCTTAATATTCTCTAACTATAAAATATAAATATGAGAAAAGAATTACCTTCTCGTCATACGTATATTGATAGCGCGATTCCAAAATTACAATGAATTGTCAATATAGGAAGCTAAGTGGTTTTCAAACCAAACACAAATTCCCCGCCCATACAAGGAATTATACAACTCAGCCACCAACATGAGTCCTCCATTGAAATCCCACCTAATTCCATCTTGCTCTTAACTTACTCTTTGCTTGATACGAATTGCTCGGATTTCATTATCCATAACTCCTCGTGAGTTTACCTCGTACTATTTCATAGTACCATCTCTTTACAGTATCATGCTATAACTATTCAATCATTTAAGATCCTCTGACATTTTACAACTTTAGTAGATCACGTCGTGATCTCGTTCTATCATCAACTCTTCTTACGATTCTTTCTTGTCTTATGATCGTCTCATCCTACGATCTTCTTTATTCTTCTCTTTAATCACGTTATTTTATGATTAATCAACTCAGGTGTTCCCTGTTCTTTTAGCTCTTCAGGTTCTTCTTTGAACCTAAACGTTTTATCATAATCTTGTCTCACATGAATTCTCTAAACTCTATTTGAGTTCATCCTTATCATTATATCATTCTCATCTTATAGATATCGTCTATTTATTAACACCATCTTTATATTATTTCCCAATATAATTTTAACTTAATTAAATTAACTAATATTACTCAACTAATTTCATTCTCATGACAATTTTATTTAATCTTTTTAATGGTTTAATTAATAATTAAACTATTTCTTCCCTATTACATGAATATATAATTTCTTTCACATCGAACCACATATTTCACAATATGAAACATTTATATACACATATTCAAACCCAAAATGTCTCGTAATAAGAATTTTATTTATTAAATTCTTATTTAATAATTTCTAAAAATCTGGGTTGTCACAGTGGGAGCGCTGTTTCATACCTAGTATTATATGTTGATGATATATTACTAATAGGGAATGGTATTCCTATGCTATAATCGATCAAAATTTAGTTATCTAAACACTTCTCCATGAAGGAATTGGGTGAAGCATCCTATATTTTGGGGATAAAGATCTATAGAAATAGATCTAAAAGGATGCTCGGTTTATCCCAAGGAAAGTACATTGACTCGATACTAAAGAAGTTTAACCTAGAAGATTCCAAGAGAGGTCTCATGCCGATGAGCCATGGAATATATCTCTCCAAGAAATAGGCCCCAAAGACACCTGAGGAGAGATACGGTATGAGTAAAATTCCTTATGCTTCAGCAATAGGATCTATCATGTACGGTATGATATGTATTAGACCGGATGTCGTTCATGCACTTAGTGTAACAAGCAGATATCAGTCGAATCTAGGAGAAGAGCACTGGAAGGTAGTGAAAAACATCCTAAAGTACTTAAGAAGAACTAAGGATGTATTTCTTGTCTATCGTGGATTTGAATTGAAACTAGAGAGATATACAGACTCAAGTTTTTAAACGGACCAAGATGATAATAAATCTGTTTCTGGGTATGTGTTTACCTTAAACGGTGGCATAATGAGTTGGAAAAGTTCTAAGCAGCAAATAGTTGCTGATTCAGTGACAGAGACAGAGTACATAGCTGCAAGTGAAGCTACAAAGGAAGCTGTTTGGATGAAGAAGTTCATAACCGAACTTGGAGTGGTACTAGCATTAAAGTAGTCGTACCTTTCTTCTGCGACAACACTGGAGCTGTTTCGCATGCCAAGGAACCCAGATCTCATCAGAAATCCAAACATGTATTGTGGCGGTTTCATTTGATTAGAGAGATCATTGAAAGAGGAGATGTCACCTTGGAGCGTGTGGACTCTCAAGACAACATTGCAGATCCATTTACTAAAGTTTTAACCCAACAACAGTTTGATTGTCACTTAGAGAAGATGGGTATTAGATACTATGGCGATTGGCTTTAGTGCAAGTGGGAGATTGAAAGTAGTATGCACACTAGCTAATCATATTTGATATGATGTAACATGTACTTTGTAGTCTTATTCGTTTATTAATAAAAGAATTATTTAATGAAGGAATTTTGTTTTTATCTACATGGTGTTGTTATATTAAATGTGAGAAACCCTTAGCTTAAACAATGCTTTTAGAATCATGATAATGATCATGCTAATGAGATCTAAATTCTTAGACAGCTTAAAACTAAAATAGTTCCAAATCGTTGGATTACTAAAAAAGGAGATTAGTGAATCCGGATAGATTGATACATACTTTGCTTGCTCTTAGGAAGAGGATGATTGATCTCATAATCATTTGTGTGGAGACACTAAAGCAAGTATGTAGGTGCTTATTAGAGAATAAGTTCACTAGACGTAGCTCACTAAAGGAATACCTAATGGAGTTTTACTGATCTGTCAATGGGAATTCCTCTAGTGATAGTAGTACAAGTGATCCTTGGACTTGAGATCATCATAGTATCTTGTGTATGATAAGTTATGCTTTGACATGTCCCTTAAGGCCTTTAGGGTATATTAAAGGGTATGCTTGGGTATAATAAGTTATACATGGAGATAGGTGAATGGTCAACAAAGAATCTACCACATATGGTAAAAGATAAGAATGTCCTATGTGATTCGATAAATGATAACACAATAGTCCTTGGCCAAGGCAGAATGAAATTAGAAAGTAGTTTCTAATTTGTATTATTTAGAGTTGTGCATTTGTAAATCGAAATACATATAATTAAATAAAATAAGACTTGACAGTAATTCCATTTCTTATATTTAATTGGGACATTGTATGGTAGAAGGATTGAATTGTACAGTAACTATTCACTGAAAGGTTCTTTTGTGATTAATGTTGAAATATATATTATCTGGAAAGTCGTTGATCGCTAAGTGTGTTTACCCTTATTGTAGAATAAATATTATTTAATTAAATAAATTAAATAGTTTAATTTATTTATTTAAATAAGATTAGAATTGTTCTAATAGATTTATTCACAAAATGTTTAATATGAAGAACCTAAAGGGTTACACTACAAAAGAAAAATACTTATTAAATGACATAATCGTAATAATAAATTAAGTGTATTTAATTTAAACTATGGTGATAAAATAAATTAAATAACGTAATATTTATTATTTAGTATTTTGAAAATATTAATTATAAATTAATAAGAGGAGTCTTATTATTATTATTACCACTATTATTATTATTATTATTTAATTTCTAAATGGGTTAGGAATTAATTAATAGGAGTATTCTCATATTAGATCCTAATTAGATTAGGAATATAATTAATAAAATCCTAAACCTAAATAGTTTAGGAGGGTTGCCTACATCTATAAATAAGAGAAGTCTTATTATGATTTAGGTTACACACTCTTCCATAAGAATTGGGAGAATACTCATAATTCTATAGAGATAGAAACTAGGGTTTGCCATCACCCATTTTCTTGAGTAAGTATTCCTTGGTGGATCACCTCTAGAGGCCAAACACTTGGGTAGCTTGCGTTGATCAAAAGAAGGAATCTTCGTGAAGGATTTTGGAGTAGAACTCGTACTTGAGGAAGCTAGTTTCTACAAGGGTATGATTCTTATTCATCACTTTTTTGTTAATTAATAATTGGGCATAAAGATCAATCATGGGAATGGTTTGTAAATTTTAAATTCTGATTTATCGCTCTTCTGCTATATTTATGTATTTTGATTGCATGCTTGTGTTATTTACAAACCTAACATCTGTTGGGTGAAAAAGAGTAGCAGAAAAAATATGTTCTGGGTTATGAGTCAGTTGTGCACGATTGTGGTTCCATATGAACTTAGTTGGGTATGTATGTTGATCATAGGAAATATATTTATGTGGATGCATTTTAATTTAATGATGTGTAGTGGTGAATGATAAGGTTGTTGTTATAAGTTGATTGATGAAGTGTTGATCAAATTTTTGTTGGTTAGTATTGATATTCATGGATTGGAATTGAGTTGAAACATTTGGGGGTTGGTTGAATAAAATTCAGATAATGTCAATATTACCTTTGTTTTGGTTTACCTAACGACGTGTAAAAGCTAAGTGTGGGAGAATTTGATAAGTGCATAATATTAATTTATTTTGATTCCTTTATGTTTAATTTTATTGCATGTTTTATTATGTATATGAGCTTATTAAGGTGTTTATTGATTTCAGGAAGAATTGGAGTTGAAAAGAAGAAAACAAGTAAAATGGAGATTCTGATGGTCTGGCGCGGGGCGACCCCGGATTGTACTAGGATTGGCGCGGGGCGTGCCAGTGGCCTTGAAGATTCTGTAGCACTAGCGCGAGGCGCGCCAGTAGCAGTTCAAAAGTGGCGCATGGCACGCCGGGTCGCGAACAAGGAAAATTTCCAACTTTGTTATTTTCAAGGAATTCTATTGCAACTTGGATTGTAATTCTTATAGCTGTAGGATTTTGTTCTAGGACTATAAATAGATGTCATAGTTAGGTTTTAGACATCTTCTATCATACAATTGTGAACCCTAGTTTTGGAGATTGAATATTGAAGGCATGTCAAACTAAGTACTTTATTTCAGTTATAAGGGATGTTTACAGTTTATGATTTATCTAAGTTACGTTATTTATTCCTTCTTATATGAAATTCATTATTAATAATCTAATTTAATGTTTGAATTCTATTTATTTAGATTGATTTAATATGGCCAATTAGGTTAATCTAATTAATATCATCTGCTAAATTAAGGGATAGTATTACGTGTGATTGATATTATTCTTAGTCATAAGTAGTAATTAGAAATACTGATTTTGGTCAAGCTTTTATGTATTGCTATGATTATTCGAAGACAGATTAAATAATCCGAGCTTGTGTGATTGTTGCTTGAAGTAGTCTAATTCCTTAAGTCTTAATGCTGCTATTATATTAAATCTAGAGAGCTTATTTTAGATTATATAGTGGTTAGAATCTTGTGAAAAGCTTGTTTCATTAAGTGATAATCTAAGGGGAATTTCATATGACAGAGCTCATTGTTATCTAGAATTATTAATTTCATTGAAGGATAAATATTGTCATACTTGGTTATCTTATTACCTTGAAAAGGCGATATTGAACTGAAGAGCTGAAGTTTTAATTCATTGATTGTTCTTATTAATTTACTCTCGTCATTTTAGTTAATTAAACTTAATTCAAAACCCCTTAACTTTTACTTATTGTTTAGGAGTCATTAGAATAGATTAAAACAATATCACGCTCTGTGGATTCAACCCTTGCTTATTGTTTTACTAAATTTTGTGTCCATAGAGTAGTAGTAAGGTATTAATTTTAGAGTGTTGGCGACAACTTCCAACTTGACGCCAAAAGCTCATTTTGCTGGATTTAACTTCAGGTTATACTTGGGTAATCGGTCAAATAATTTCTTGAGATGGGAAGTGTGATCCCCTTCCTTCTTCAATTTCGTAATAATGTCATCCACGTATACTTCGATTTCTTTGTGCATCATGTCATGAAATAAGGCCATCATGGCCCGCTGGTAAGTATTGTCAGCATTGGTAAGGCCGAAAGCTAGACGTCTGTAGCAAAATGTACCCCACGGGATGATGAATGCCGTCTTTTGCCTATCTTCTTCTGCGACCATGATTTGATGGTAGTCGGCAAAGCAGTCGATGAAGGAATACATTTCGAATTGAGCTTTATTGTCTATAAGGATATGAATGAAAGGAACTGGAAAATCATCATTGAGGCTGGCTTTATTTAAGTCTCGATAATCCACGCAGACTCGCACTTTTCCTCCTGGTTTTGGGATGAGAACCACATTGGAAAGCCATTTGGGGTAAGTGGAAACCATGATGATGCCAGCCTTCAAATTGTTTGATTATTTCTTCTTTAACTTTCAGGCTCCATTCTGGTTTTAGCCTTCTCAACTTTTGTTTGACTGGTTTAAACCCTTCTTTGATTGGTAATCAATGAACGACGATATCTGTGGATAGCCCGATCATATATTCATGGGACTAGGCGAATACATCTTCATATTAAGTCAAAAGTTGGATCATCTCATCTCTTTGGTTTAAAGAGAGATCCGATCCTATCTGAAGTTCTTTGGGATTGTCGGTGGTCCCAATGTTGATGGTGGTCGTTTGTTCGAGGTTAGGTTTAGGTTTGTCTTCGACCTATCCTTTGATTTCTTTGAGCACCTCTTCGTTATTCATCTCATCGCATTCGATTCCCATTAAATCAAAATCCAGTTCTACGTCAAAATCGTAATCATCTTTCAAATTTGGACAATCATCAATAAAGCTAGAACTAATCAAATTGGAACACCTAACAATAACACATAAATACTCATTATATGTATAAACCATTTTCAATACATAGATTTTCCATCAGATAAGTGATAAACGTAACATAGATATGCATTAAAATAAAACAAAACAGAAACATAAAACCCCCACACTCTATAGGGTCAAGGACCACATCTCCCGATTTTATCCTTTTCAGATTATTTAAGGCTCGACCATCCAGTTGTCAGTAGTCATGTTGCGATCAATACTGGAAATGGAGTCCACTTCCCTATCAGGGTTATCCTCAATGATTACTACAACTGGTCCTTCTCCTGGTTGGGTATACTTCTTAGGGATTTTCACATTGGCCCAGTTGATGAAGGGCATAATCTCTAAACTAGCGGGCTGATTGGTTTCCTTCATATTCTCTTTTTCTTCTTTGGGAACCTTTTTCTGGTCCTTAGAGACATGGAATTACTACTCAAATTGTTGTTGTATTTCCTGCATGAACTTTTCCTTCTTTTCTTTCTCGAACGAGATCAACAAATCTTCATCACTTCTTGAGTCATGGGTTGGGATGCCAACCTTAGGCACTAAAATATCTGATAGGTATGGGGGGGACTTTCCTCATCAGATTCCTGGAATTTGCGTTATTGGGTTTTGGCAAAAGGATAACGACTAGTTGGGGTGGAACTCTTTTGTGAGGGTTCTTCCGCCTTGAACCACCATGATATCATAGTCCCACTCTTCCCAATTACGTAGGTATTTGAATCGGATCTTTTATTTGTCAACCATCTTTTCCCAATCCTTGATCGGGTTGAAATTGTCTCGTAATCATCTCCTTAACCACCAATATCACCTTGGGTGACACTCTTGGTTTCAAAGCTGGAGATCCTACAGAATGGTATTGAGCGGTGCTTATTTTGAAAGGTTGAAAACTAGCTGGCTCGACAGCCCTGTCCAGACTGATCACAGGGATGTCCCCTTTGAGATTAGAAGGATACTCTAGCTCTGCAGAGATGGTTTTTAGATTCCCGTCAATGATATATTTAAGCTAATGATGGAGAGTGGATAGGACTACCCCCGCCATGTGAATCCACGGTCTCCCCAGCAGCAGATTATATAGCCAGTGGTGATATTCAAGACCTGAAAGGAGACATCAAATGTATAAGGGCCATTTTCATAGGTAGCTCAATCTTTCCCACCGTGTCTCTCTTTGATCACTCAAATACCCTGACCACGACGTGGCTACTTTTGATTCGACTGGGATTGATATTGATTCTTTCTAGGATGTCATAAGGGCAGATATTGAGAGCTGAACCTCTGTCAATTAGCACACCACCCAATACATATCCTGAAGAAATGACTACAATACGCAGGGGTTTGCGGTGCCCAGTTCCTTCAACAGGTATGTCGTCGTCGGTGAAGGAGATCGCACTACTATCCAAGATGTGGCCAATCAGGTGGCTGAATTTCTCCATATCCACGGTCTTAGGGAGATGGGCTTCCTTCAATACTTTGACCAGTATTCTTCGATGGTTTTCGGATGTCAATACCAAGTCGAGGATGAAAATGTGAGCTGGTGCTTCTTCAAGTTTTCTCACGACCTTGGCTTCGTTATGCCCTATCTTTTTGAGGAACTCCCTCAACTTTTCTTCTGACACTTTCTCAGTCGTCCTTTTCACTGATTCAGTCACACGTTTTGGCAGGAATAGAGGATTGTTTTTCGGCAAGAGTGCTGTGCATTCCGAGGTTTCTTCTAATCTGGTCCCATAATTCCAAGGGACTGCCTTCAAGCTTATATGATTAATTCTACCAATTGGTTAACCTGACGCTTAATCGTCCCCAACTCATGTTACATCGGATGGTGTCCTTCTGGATATCCCCATTCTAATATACCTATCCTGGTCCTTCGAGGATACTCTTCCATTCTTCTCAGGTATTTATGGTTTGAATCCTTTCCAATATTCCCTACACCAATTATATTCACATCGTCTGCATTGTGCTATAACAGGGGGTTATCGTGGACGTTGGGCTACTCAAGTTATTTCACAATGTCCCCATTTTCTATCAGAATTTGAATTTTATATTTTAAGGACTAGCATTCTTGTGTGTCGTGTCCGGGGGACCCTGAATGGTAAGCACATCTCTTGCTGAGATCGTATCTCTTGCCTTTTAGATCAGCCGGTGGAGCGAGTTCAGTGATTTTCTTTTGAGCCAACAATAGAGTTAGTATGTTTTCACGGGAGTCACCAAGAGGAGTGAATTCTCGGTTGCGTCTATTCTCGAAGTTTTGTTATCTGCCTTGATTCTGATGGAATGTTGGTTATTGTGGCTGTGGATTATTTCCTTGCATTCGTATGGGTGGATTGTTGTTATTTCTTCTGGATTGCCCTTGCAACACAAGGGATACATCTTCTTCCTTCTTTTTATGGCTTCTCTTGGGTGCATTGCTATAATTACCAGATTTAAGGTGTTGGGCCACCGCCTCTAATGCTATAAGGTCCTTGAGTTTTCCTACTTTCAATCCTATTTCTACCATTTGCCCATGCTTTATCATCTCGAAAAATGGTTTGACTATGCCGGCCAATACCCTATCATAATATGGTGCTTCTTGATATCGATGAAGGCCATCACCATTTCATTCTCGTCCATTGGTGGGTTTACTTAAGCAGCCATCCGTCTCCACCTTTGAGCGTAATCACGGAATGACTCGTTAGGTAGCTTCTTGATTTTGGTCATTTGATATCGATCCGAAGCTATCTGAGATTGGAAACTATACTGGTTCAGGAAAATGTGGGCTAACTCCTCCCAGCTATGGATCTTGGTATTGTCGAGTTTAGTATACCATGTCCTAGCCTCTCCAGTCAAGCTCTTTTTGAAAAGTTATATTCTAAGGCTTTTGTCTTCCGCATAAGATCCAAGCTCCCCTATATAAACCTTCGGATGAGTGTAAGGATCTCCCAACCCTTTATATTTCTCAAACTCGGATACTTGAAATTTGTCCGAATATCTGGCTCCCAAAAATATACACAAATCTGAGTAGTTAACGCTACCATATGTTCCTACTCCTTTCATTGATCGTATGGCTTCTTCCATTTACCTCATTTTCTTTTTGATTTCCCCCGCTTCCTTATCATCTGGAACACTAATTATCTCTTTCATCTGGTTTCTGCCTACAACATCTTTGGTGTTCTTACTGCCAAATTAGAATATAAGGATGGGAATCTGTGTGTCACCGACCTTGCAAGGGATTTGATTTCCTCCTTGTGTAGAGGATTCGAGTTGATTAACTGATTTGAGGTCTTGGGTCATCTTGCATTGTTCTTTCAATAGATTAGCCATCTCAACTACTTACTTTTTGAAGCTTTCCGGTGAAATGGGAACAGGCTCTGGTGTAGGATACTCAGACATCTTGACTGGTGGTGTTCTGACCTTCCTAGCTCGAAGTTGGGTTCGAGGACCAATCTATACATACAATAGGACAGAGTTTAGTTTTGGGAAATGGTAAATGAGGATGCATGCACATGTGTTACGTATGTCTTAAGGGTTTTTTAATCTTTTCCTTCAAAACATGGTTAACAGTTTTGCTATGACATGATAAAAGGATGCAATGTATATAACATATTGCATATAAGGAGTAACAGGGCATGAAGAGACTTCCTGTAACATTGGGTTTTTCTGAGGCTGACCTACCCTAGGGTTACTCTCGCGGGCTTTTCGGCATGAAGGTCCCTAGATCTTCGCAACCTACTCGATGGGAATAAATCCGATCTTTCAATTTGAGCAGATCTGAGTGGTACCTTTCTTGAGCCTCGTGGGGGAACGTCCCCTTGAGTCCAGTAATTAAGAACGACGGGTTCGCCTCCTGGTGGAGGAATCACACAACATACATCCATCATGCTTTAACGCGTGTATATGATGACATTGTGCAAAGCAGTAAAATAAAGCATTAAATAATATGAGACATTCATCATAATATCCATTCACATCATTCACACCATACACAGATAAGAAAGCAAAACAACAAGATTGAATGCGGCTTAAGCTCTCTAGCTTTCCCAGCAGAGTCGCCATCTGTCGATGCCGGGGGTTTTTCCTAGGTGTGTTTCTACCCTTATAAGGAATTTCGATTTATCTGATTTTTATTTAAGGTGATTCTTAAGAAAAAGCCGACATAAATGCCGATAGAGTTTTGAAAGGTTGATTTTAATGAAGGGTCAATTAGACAGAGTCGCCAGTTGGTATAGGTTCAAATGGATATACCAACCCATCCGAATTTTAACATTTTGAATGAAATATGGCCCTAAATGTGACTCTGTAAACTTGGTCTCAAAATCGAGATTCATAGAGTTCGGGGGCTTGCTTAAGCGAGGGAAAGGTATTAGGTACCCCCCGACTTCCGTGAAAACACGGTTATCGCTTGTTAATTGGTTTCCTAAAATGAGATATGTGTGTGTGATTTGGAAGAAAACTGAGGACATTGCTGCCTGATTTTTAAGCGAAATCGTGGAAGGTGCGTTATTTTGAAAGCATCTTCGAGCCTCTTTGAACCTATGCACAAAGGATTTGACTTGAAGAAAAGATTTATTTTAGCTTTGATTTTGATAAAAACCTTTTAAGATGACATTTTGGAAAACAAGATTTTCAAACCCTTCGTCAAATAGGAATCGAGGTTCTTCATTACTTTCAATTTTAGCCTAAGGTTGTTCTAATAACCCGGATCACTTTGGATTTTAAAAGATCATTGTTATCTTATTGGAAGATCATTTTCGGTGTTAAACAGTAAAATCAAGCATAAAAATGGGGTTGGACCCACTCGTGGGCATGTAAGCCATCTCAATAGCTTCGAACACCCGCAACAATTATCTCCACTATCACGGGGCCTTAAATCCTACTCTCTCGGAATGAAATCCTCAATACCGTTTTAAGGCCCAAATTTACATGTACAATGATTGGGTAGCCAATTTTTATAATAGAAATTAAGTCCATCATGGGAATTATGTCAAGGCCCGATTCAAGGACCCTGACTCTATTCCTAGGCTCACATGATTCAAGATCGCAACGAACAATTCATTAAAACGAAAGCTAAAATCTAGAACAAGAGCTCCTGAGGACCCTAACCCATAGATTGCATAACAAAGCCGACATTTGAAGGGACTATTATGTGTCAATAAGATCCATCCGAAGGGATCTAAGATCACGAAAATGAGATTCTTAGATTTAGATTCCCATAGATCTAACGACAACATAATTGGGATCTAATCGAAGATGTATTCCAGATTAGCTATCAGGCGACTCAAATTAGAATCCCTTGACGACAAAAAGGTGAGACCCCCTGACCACTAGATATGGATCTAGGATTTTATGAGGAACTCCAAATAAAAATAAGTCAACTCCCAAGTAAAACAATCAATAAAAATGGAGTTAATTCTAAAATATTATAATAAATCATTGATCGGGCATCATCGGGTGATGAAGAGGAAAATACTTAGGAAATCCCCTCTAATCACCCTAGCCTAACAGTTGATAAGTTGAAAGAGCTTTTAAATGAGAATATGATTATAATACAAGGAAATTTCAAGAGTAACAATCAATACAATATATTAGATCTAAGCCAAATCTATATAACAATTACAAAAAAATTGGATTTTTCACCTTGGGGTGAGCAAATTATACCTCCTTAAGCTAGAAATTAAATGAAGTCACTCTAAGCTAGCTAAATATTTATGATAATAAACTAGATCTAGATGGAATTCAATATTTCTCTCTCTAAGATTCTCCTACTTATCTCTAAAATTCTCCTTCTTTTTTGCTCCAAATTCTCTCTTTTGTTCCTAAAATTCCCCTCTTAAAAAATGGATGAAAATTGCCTTATATAGGCTTTGGGGCTAGTCGCAGGTGTACCTGTGGTTAGCCCAGGTGGGGCCCACCTACCTCGATTTTCGTGTCATACAGTCCCTTTTTCGTACTGAGTGCTGAAACGTCCATAACTTTCAATCCGGGAAGAGTTGGGGGACGTGTCATACCATTCCAGAAATCTCTTTTCGAGAGCTACACAATGACATAAAGTTTGGTTAATTCCAGATCCGGGAAGATTGAGAAAAAAATAGATAATCATCTTCTTGTAAATGACAGCTAGTTAATCGTCGTGCCTTGCGTAGTTTATCACTAGGTCATCGTTGTGATTGCTTTGCATGCTTGCTTTAAGCCTTGTAATCTCTTTTCAATCGCCATGACGTTAAGGTGAAATGACGTTCTTGCCCTCCTGCCATGGTTAGATTGAAAGTAGTATGCACACAAGCCAATCATATTTGATATGATGTAGCATATACTTTGTAATCTTATTCATTTATTAATAAAAAAATTAATTTTCTTAAAAAGCATTTTACTTTATCTACATCGTGTTGTTATATTAAATGTGATAAACCCATAGTTTTGAGCAATGCTTTTAGAATCATGATGGTGATCATGCTAATGAGATCTAAATTCAAGATAGCTCACAAACTAAAATCGTTCCTAATCGATGGATTACTAAAAAAAGGATTAGTGAATCCGGACAGATTAGTACATACGTTGCTTGCTCTTCTGAAGAGGATCAGTGATCTCATAATCATTTGTATGGAGACACTAAAGCAAGTATGTAGGTGCTTATTAGAGAATAAGTTCACTGAATGTGGCTCGCTAAGGAATACCTAATGGGGTTTTACTTGCCTGTCAATAGGAATTCCTCTAGTGATAGTAGTACAAGTGATCCTTGGACTTGAGATCATCATAGTATCTTGTGTATGATGAGTTATACTTTGACATGTCCCTTAAGACCTTTAGGGTATATCAAAAGGTATGATTGGGTATAATAAGTTATACATGGAGATAGGTAAATGATCAACAAAGAATCTACCACTTCTAGTAAAAGGAGAGAATGTCCTATGTGATTCGATAAATGACAACTCAGAAGTTTTTGGCCAAAGCAGAATGAAATTAGAAAGGAGTTTCTAATTTGCATTATCAGAGTTGTGCATTTGAGAATCGAAATATATATAATAAAATAAAATAAGACTTGACAGTAATTCCATATCTTATATTTAATTAGGACATTGTATGGTAGAAGGATTGAATTGTATGGTAACTATTCAATGAAAGGTTCTTTTGTGATTAATGTTGAAATCTATATTATCTGGAAAGTCGTTGATCGCTAAGGAGGCTTACCCTTATTGTAGAATAAATATTATTTATTTAAATGAATTAAATAGTTTAATTTATTTATTTAAATAAAATTAGAATTGTTCTAATTGATTTATTCACAACCGGTTTAATATAGAGAACCTAAAGAGTCACACCGCAAAAGGAAAATATTTGTTTAAGAAGTAAATGACATAATTGTAGTAATAAATTAAGTGTATTTAATTTAATCTATGGAGATAGAATAAATTAAATAGCTTAATATTTATTATTTAATATTTTGGAAATATTAAATATAAATTAATAAGAGGAGTCTTATTATTATTATTACTATTATTATTATTTAGTTCCTAAAAGGATTTGAGAATTAAATAATAAAAGTATTCTCATAAATTCCTAATTGGATTAGGAATTTAATTAATTAAAGGAGTTTAATTAAAATAAAAACCCTAATCCTAAATAGTTTAGGAGGGTTCCCTATATTTATAAATAAGAGGAGTCTTATCATGATTTCGGGCAAGACAGTTACACACTCTTCCATAAGAATTGGAGAGAGAGAGTACTTGCAATTTCTATAGAGATAGAAACTAGGGTTTTGCCAACACCCATCTTCTTGAACAACTATTATTCGTTGGTGGATCACTTCTAGAGGCCAAACACTTGGGTAGCTAACGTTGATCAAAGGAAGGAATTTAATCGGTGGAATTCAAGGAGAACGCGAAGGATTTGGAGGTGAACTCGTACCTGTGGAAGCATAGTTCTACAAGGGTATGATTCTCATACTTTATCTCTTTTGTTTAATTGATAATTGAGCACATGGATGATCATGGTGATGGTTTGTATGAAAAATTTTAAAATCCGTTTTATTGTGCTTTCGCACTATTTATGTAATTTGATTGCATGTTCGCGCTATATACAAACCTAACAGTAGTATCAGAGCCTAACCTTCTGTTAATTATCGATTATTATGATTCCATGTATGTATGGGTATGCGATTGGATCGATTTTCAGGCAAAGGAAAAAATTTCGAAGTCTGCTACGCGGCGCGACCGCGCCGCTTCTAGTTCATTCTGGAGCGCGGCCGCACCCGAACCCAGAATCGTTTTTGGGGGTGCAGCGCGAGCGCGCCGCTCCTAGTTCATTTTGGAGCGCGGCTGCGCCGGTCTGCAGATTTTGTAAATTTTTTATTTTTAATTTATTTATTTTCCATTAAGATAAAATGTTTATTTTGAATTGGAATATAATTAAAATTAAAAATTTTATTTGAACTTGGAATTGGATTCTACGTTAACTAGAATAAAGGAGTTTATTCACATATGGAATAGGATTCCATGTTTCCTTAAAAATAAAGATGTTTATTTTGATAAGGAATATGATTTAACAAATTTTCTTTTTCCAAGCAATTTTAAGTTAAAATAAAGGAGTTTATTTTGAACTTGAAATTGGTTTCTATGTTAATTAAAATAAAGGAGTTTATTTTGATTTGAAATTTGATTAAAAATAAAAGAGTTTATTTTTATTCAAAATTGGATAAAATAAAATAAATAAGTTTATTATGATTTAAATAAAGGAGTTTATTTTGTTTCAAAATTGGATTTCTAGTAAACTTTTAATTGCCCAGTAAATGATATCAATGCATATATGGAATGGTTTTATTATTCATGAGATGAATGTTATTTATTGATACATATGGAGATATGTATGATAATAAATAGGGATTGATTATGGACTACTGACCAATGTGTGATTAGATTTATTTTAGTGGATGCTTGAATGAATGGATTTTTATAAATGGGGTCTCCGTACCTCGTCTTCTCTAATTTTTCTTAATGTAAATTCTATCTCCCTCCTATGTACTTCCCGTTGACTGCTAATCAAGGTTTCTATTTATTGTAAATAGTTTATGTAATAGGTTTAGTTAGAATTACTTGAAGAATTGGAGACAAAGAAGCAAGGAGCGCTTGAAGACCCGTTTGTAATGGAACTCGGGTTTAAATGTAATAGTTATATTTAAATTTTGTTCTTGCACCCTAAGTTTGACCTTTTGGTTCACTTGGTGGCTCTAGTGAACCAAACTAGAATAAAAGTCCATAATCAATCCGGGTAGAATATAGTATTCTATATGTGCATGATTACTATATATATATTATATATTATCCAACATGCTTCGCATGTCAGATAATATGACGTGTATTTTATAGATATGTGCATGCGCGCTAAACATGATGAGACAAATAATAACAAACCCCTCAAAAAAATTATATTAAGTCTTAAGCGTTCAAAGATATTTGGAATATCGAACGTCGCCTTCTAGCATGGTAAAGTGATAGAGTATTAAATATTTAATATGAGTTTGTTGTGTCACACAAGGCAAGTATTAAATATTTAAGATGTTGCTTTATCACATTTGATGCTTATACATAGACTGAACGATGATGTTTTGTTGTGTCACACAAGGACAATGTTTTTCTTTCGAATATATGAAAGTGCTAGGTTGGACTTAACTTGGATAATTTTGATTCGGATGTGTCACACTTGTTCAAAATAATCTAAGAGGCAAAATACAAGGAGTTACATAGTGATGTAATTGATAATAGTTGTCTACCTATTTATTTCTATATCGTTTGTTGTGTCACACAAGGCTATATACATTTGAAATGAGATCCTTATTCTCATTAGCAAATCTTTAATTAGATTTGCCGAACTATATATTGAGGGTAATATAGTTTGATAAAAATAGTGAGGTACCAATTTAAAATAAAGACCTAATTTATTTTGGTAATTAATTAAGAAATGAATGTATGCTAAAATGTTGTTAAATTACAAATTCATTTACAGAATTTTACAATGTCTAATTTACTATCACTGCGGAGCATATTATATGCTAATTAACCGAACCAAATTAAAAAGACTGGTTAAAGAATTTGAGAATAGTTCTCAAGGCTGCAAAGCTATCTTATGTCCTAAATATGCCTATCCCTGCAATGGTTGCAGACAATGCCTCTGAGGAAGAGATTGCTACTTTTAGAAAGTGGCAAGATGATGCACTGTTGGCTCAATGCATCATTCTCGCATCCATAAGTAACGAGCTTCAGCGTCAGCATGTAACTATGGATGCTCCTACTGTACTCCGACACCTTCAAGGAGTTGAATGGTGAGGAAAGTAGGACTATTAGATATCAGATATCTAAGGAGCTTTTCCGATCTACAATGACCGATGGCACTACAGTACAAATATATGTCCTAAAATGATCAATCTGATTGAACAATTGGGACAACTGGATTTTAATGGATGGAAAGTTGATCCAAGATTTGATCTTGCAATCACTTCCGGACTCTTTCTCACAAATTGTTATGAATTTCCACATGAACAAGCTATATGTCAGCCTGCCTGAGTTGCTTAAACATGTTAAAAACTGTAAAGAGTCACTTTCCAACCAAGAAAGACCAAGTCTTACTGGTAGATGATTCTTCCAGGAAACGGAAGAGGGCCAAAAGATCTTCTTAAAAGAAGAACAATTCAAAGAAGGTAAATGGAAAAGCAAAAACAAAGGATAATAAGAACAAGACTGATGCAGATAGCAAAGGAGTTTGCTTCCACTGCAATAAGCTTGGATACTTGAAAGGAAACTGTAGGGAGAATCTTACAGTAGCTAACCAGAAGAAGCTTAATGAAGCTTTGGTTACAGATATAAGTTTATTCATAATTTAAAAAATAAATCTTTCTGTAAGTCATGGTTCTACTTGGGTATTAGATACCGGCTGTAGTTCTCACGTATGCAATCCAATGCAGAGACTAAGCAGAAGTAGAAAGCTAAACAGAGAGTAAGTAATCTTATGTGTGGAGAATGCAGCAATGGTTGCTACATTAGCCGTAGGAACTTATAGTTTAGCGTTGCCTACGGGCAAGTCTATTAAGTTAATAAGTTGTTATTATGTTCCAGTTCTCTTTAGAAACATTATTACTTCCGTTGTTGGACAAGGAAGGTTCTGATATTATATTTAAGAACAATTGTTATTTTATTTATAATGATAATGTTTTGTTTGAAACTGGAAGATCACTTGATGGACTTTATAAACTTGACTTACATGAAAAATAATTTTGCAAATTGAACAAACTAGTAAAAGAAAAGGAGATGGTCATTCAAAGAGTTGAATGTGTGTATTTGATGAAATACAAGTCTGAATTATTTGAAAGGTTCAAAGAATTCAGAAGTGAAACAAATTGACAAAGTATTAAGATTCTTTGATCAGATCGAGGAAGGAATACTTGTGCAATAAGTTTCTAGATCATCTCAAAATGGTATTTTCTCATAATGGACACCTCCTGATACGCAATAATTGATTGGTATATCTAAAAGGAGAAATTATACCTTGTTGGACATGGTGCAGTCCATAATGATTTTTACCGACATTCTAGTATCCATCTGGGGTTATGCCCTAGAAACGGCTGCATATCTATAAAATAAGGTAACCTCAAAATCCGGCCCCAAGACTCCATAAAAGTTATGGATAGGGAGGATTCCTAATCTTAAGTATGTTAAGATAAGGGGTTGTCCAGCTTATGTGAAAAGGTTTCAAAGATAAGTTTGGGATAAAATCTGACAAGTGCAAACTTGTGGGATATCCTAAAGAAAGTTTAGGGTATTATTACTATAATCCTGCACGCTGCCTTCTTAGATAAATGTGTTTATCATTGAAGGAGCTAGTGGGAGGGTAATAGATCTTGAAGGAGTTCAAGAACCACAAAGCACTTTAAGTCGAACCGAGGAACCTGTAGATAGACCTATTGTACCACAACCGAATCGTAAATCTGGAAGAGTACCGAAGATACCTGAGAGATATGGATTCATCATAAAGGATGATGATGAGGTACGCATCATAGAGGATGATGATCCAGTTATATATGATGAGGCTATGAGTAGAAGACACTCAGAGAAATGACAGATGGCCATGAAATCCGAAATGGACTCCATATATGAGAACCAAGTATAGACTTTGGTGTATATAGGTCTTTAAGAGAAAGACTGAGGCAAATGGCAAGGTGGAGACCTATAAGACCAGACCTGTTTAAAAGGTTTTTCAAGTCAAGGAGTTGACTGTGATAAAACCTTATTACCGAGTAATGCTCAATTCCATTTGGATTTTGCTTGTGATTGCAGCTTATTACGAAATCTAGCAAAATGGATATGGAGACGCCCTTCCTCAATGAAGACTTGAGGAGAATGTATGTATGATATAGCTAGAGGAATTTGTTTCAAAGGTTGAAGCAAAACGTGTTTTAAGCTACAATGATCCATTGATAGATTGAAGCAAGCTTCTCAAAGATGGAACATTCGTTTTGATGAGACAATCAAAAGAGTTTGATTTTATCAAAAACAAGAATGAACCTAGTGTGTACAAAAGGGTCAGTGGGAGCGTTGTGACATTCTTGGTATTATATGTTGATATACTACTGATAAGGAATAACACACCAATGCTACAATCAGTAAAGATAAAATTATCTAAACATTCCTCTATGAATAACTTGGGAGGAGCATCCTATAAATTGGGGATATAAATCTATATAGATAGATTTAAAAGGATGTTCGGCTTGACCCAATGAACGTATACTCATTCGATGCTAAAGGTGTTTAGCATGGTAAACTCCAAGAGAGGTCTCATGATGATGAGCCATGGAATGTATCTCTTTAAATTGTCCTCAATAAAAAGGAGATCGCATGAGTTACTATCATGAATGCAATGAATATACAAGGTTTGATGTTGATCAGTCAGATTCTGGCAAAGATCACTGTAAGACAGTGATGAACATCTTTAAGTACTTAAACGGTATTGAAGATGTGATCATGATTCGTGGTAGGTCTGAATGAAAACTAGAGGGCTAAACAGACTTATGTTTTTCAGACTGACCAAGACGATAACAAATCCACTTTAGGGTAAATTGTTACCTTGAATGGTGGTGCAGTGGAAAGGTTCCAAAAAGGAAAGGTTCCAAACAGCAAAGAGTTATTGGTTTAGTGACAAAGACAAAGTATATAGCTATAAATGAAGCTGCAAGTTGATTGTTTGGATGAAAAGTTTATTACAGAACTAGGAATAGTTCCTAAGTCTCATCTTGGATTCAAACATGTGTTGCTGCACTTTCATTTGATTAGTAGAATCATTGAAAGAGGAGAAGTCACTATAGAGATAGTGGACTCTCAAGAACAACATTGCATATCCATTTACTGAAGCTTTATCCAAACAGCAGGATGATCGTCACTTAGAGAATAAGGGTATAAGATACCATGACAATTGGCTTTGGTGCAAGTGGGAGATTGAAAATAGTATGCATACAAGCCAATCATATTTGATATGATGTAGCATATACTTTGTAATCTTATTCATTTATTAATAAAAGAATTGATTTTCTTAAAAGGCATTTTACTTTATCTACATCGTGATGATATATTAAATGTGATAAATCCATAGTTTTGAGCAATGCTTTTAGAATCATGATGGTGATCATGCTAATGAGATCTAAATTCAAGATAGCTCACAAACTAAAATTGTTCCTAATCGATGGATTACTAAAAAGGGGATTAGTGAATCCGAATAGATTAGTTCATATGTTGCTTGCTCTTATGAAGAGGATGATTGATCTCATAATCATTTATGTGGAGACACTAAAGCAAGTATGTAGGTGCTTATTAGAGAATAAGTTCACTGAACGTGGCTCGCTAAGGAATACTTAATGGAGTTTTACTCGCCTGTCAATAGGAATTCCTCTAGTGATAGTAGTACAAGTGATCCTTGGACTTGAGATCATCATAATATCTTGTGTATGATGAGTTATACTTTGATATGTCCCTTAAGACCTTTAGGGTATATCAAAGGGTATGATTGGGTATAATAAGTTATACATGGAGATAGGTGAATGATCAACAAATAATCTACCACTTCTAGTAAAAGGAGAGAATGTCCTATGTGATTCGATAAATGACAACTTAGAAGTCTTTGGCCAAAGCAGAATGAAATTAGAAAGGAGTTTCTAATTTGTATTATCAGAGTTGTGCATTTGAGAATCGAAATACATATAATTAAATAAAATAAGACTTGACAGTAATTTCATGTCTTATATTTAATTGGGACATTGTATGGTAGAAGGATTGAATTGTATGGTAACTATTCACTGAAAGGTTCTTTTGTGATTAATGTTGAAATCTATATTATCTGAAAAGTCGTTGATCGCTAAGGGGGCTTACCCTTATTGTAGAATAAATATTATTTATTTAAATGAATTAAATAGTTTAATTTATTTATTTATTTAAATAAAATTAGAATTGTTCTAATTGATTTATTCACAACCGGTTTAATATGGAGAACCTAAAGGGTCACACCGCAAAAGGAAAATATTTGTTTAAGAAGTAAATGATATAATTGTAGTAATAAGTTAAGTGTATTTAATTTAATCTATGGGGATAGAATAAATTAAATAGCTTAATATTTATTATTTAATATTTTGGAAATATTAAATATAAATTAATAAGAGGAGTCTTATTATTATTACTATTATTATTATTTAGTTCCTAAAAGGGTTTGGGAATTAATTAATAAAAGTACTCTCATAAATTCCTAATTGAATTAGGAATTTAATTAATTAAAGGAGTTTAATTAAAATAAAAACCCTAATCCTAAATAGTTTAGGAGGGTTCCCTATATTTATAAATAAGAGGAGTGTTATCATGATTTAGGGTAAGACAGTTACACACTCTTCTATAAGAATTGGAGAGAGAGAGTACTTGCAATTTCTATAGAGATAGAAACTAGGGTTTTGCCAACACCCATCTTCTTGAACAACTATTATTCCTTGGTGGATCACCTCTAGAGGCCAAACACTTGGGTGGCTAACGTTGATCAAAGGAAGAAATTTAATCGGTGAAATTCAAGGAGAACGCGAAGGATTTGGAGATGAACTCGTACCTGTGGAAGCATGGTTCTACAAGGGTATGATTCTCATACTTTATCTCTTTCGTTTAATTGATAATTGAGCACATGGATGATCATGGTGATGGTTTGTATGAAAATTTTTAAAATCCGTTTTATCGCGCTTCCGCATTATTTATGTAATTTGATTGCATGTTCGCGCTATATACAAACCTAACATAGATAACAAGTGCAAAATTTCGAGTGTCTATAAAGGCCACTGGTAGTTATTTGCTGTCATTGTCTCTAATAGCTCATAAGCTTCATCAAAGTTCTTCCCCATTAAAGCTCTACCCGCAGGGGCATCAATACTGGTTCGCATTGTACTAAACAACCCATTGTAAAATGTCTAAACTTGCAACCACTTTGGAATACCATGTCATGGAGACCTTTGAAGTAGCCCTTTGAATCTCTCCCAAGCTTCATATACAGACTCGGAATCATGTTGAACAAACGATGTAATGTCATTCCTCAGCTTCGCAGTCTTAGTTGGTGGAAAGAATTTAGCTAGGAATTTCTGTGCCAAATCATTCCATGTAGTGATGGACCCTGCCGGAAGTGAATGTAACCAACTCTTCGCCTTATCACGGAGTGTGAAAGGGAAGAGTCAGAGTCTAATTGCATTCTCGGTAACTTTGTCGTACTTAAATGTATCACAGATCTCCAAAAAGCTCACCAAGTGATCATTCGGGTCATCGTTAGGTAATCCCCCAAACTGTACTAAATTCTAAATCATCTGGATCGTACCCGGCTGTATCTCAAAACTATTCGCTTGAATTGTCGGGCTTCGAATAATAGACTGGATTTCTGTTACTAATGGCATAGTATAATACCTCAACAATTTCTGTTCTTCTACAACCATGATCTCTTGATCTTGCATTTTCATACCAAGTTCAAGAATGCCTACACAAGAAACAAACAGAAAAAAATTACGTTTAAATTAAGATCAAATTGATTGTAATTAATATTGGAAAAATTACTAGAATTATTCCCCGGCAACGACGCCAAAAACTTGTTTGCCCAAATTAGTATTGACAATTCACATACAAGTATACGCGATCAACAAGTAATATAGAGTAAGTAAAGTATCGTTGTCATGAGGAATAAACTAATAATATTAACCAACTACTAATTTTATATCAATTTGATTTTATTTAAACAATTGAATTAAGGAATGTCAATTACTAAATTAAAATTAAACTAAATGACTTAACATAAATTAATATTCGATTTATGACTTAGATTACAATTTCTCCCAATGACTCGCCTAAATCTCCTTACTATATCTTTTGATTAACTAGTTATAACAAATGTTAACTGAGAAATCAAAATTATTTATCCAAATCTCTTCCAATGATCTTATAAAATTATCTATCCCAATTAATCCACTATATTCCTATGTGAACTCCTTAAGAATAGATTAATTACGCACAAATTCTCTTACAAGTTACATGCGACATATAGGTATATTCCTATCCTATACACAAATCATGTTATTCAATCCTAAGAAGAATAATCACAACATATGTTATCATATTCAGATCTTAACCCTAAATCCTATTTTCCAATATTATCTAAGATATCAAATTAATTGTTGGACAAACAATTATATCATGAAGTATAAAATATGATAAACAACTTGCATATGACCAATAATAATCAAAGCGAGAGTAATTCAACTTAAACTAATCATTGGGTTCCAATGCAATCTTAAAAGAAATTCAGTTCATATCGTTGAAAGAAAACATCATCATAATATTCATAAACATCCTTGAATTACAAAAAATTGAAGAGGAAGAATAGAGAACAAATCTATGCAGTAGCTTCAATCCCCACACTTTGCCTTTAATCTCTGCTCTTCTTCACGTATTCTCTTTCACGATCTCTGGAATTAATTTTCTTTGAATAATGATAATGATCTGTTCTCCCCTTTTATGATCAGCCACCCCCATATAAATAAGTCCACACAGCTTTAAAATGCACACTCCGAGTCAAACTCAACTTAGTACAGAGTCCCAAATCGAGTAATATAACAACACAACAACGCACGTTCAACACCAGTCGCAGCGTTGTCTTCTTAATGGGCATAACACCGCAACGCTGGTAGCTTACAGGTCGACACGCCATGCCATCTCACTTCAATGCGCCTATACTTGCCGACGCCTGATGCATGCCAAGCACCAAATGCTACGTTTCATTAAATATTCATAACTGATATTTCATCTTTTGATGTTCCAAACACATTTTCGAACTTAATTCCATTTCCTACACAAAAACACTAAAATGCATAAAATTAAAATGAAAATACTTAAAAACTCACAATCTCATCAAGCCAAGAACACCCAATTCATAGGTATAAAACCCACTCATCAGGCGTCTGTAACAAAATGTGCCCCAAGGGGTAATGAAAGCAGTCTTTTCTCTATCTTCTTCTGTCACCATGATTTGATGGTATCCAACAAAATAGTCGACGGATGAATACATTTTGAATTGAGCAGTATTATCAATTAGGATGTGGATGAATGGGACCGAAAAGTCATCCTTGAGGCTGGCTTTATTAAGGTCTCAATAATCCACACATACTCGTACTTTCCCTCTTGGATTTGGTACTGGAATGACATTGGAAAGCTATTCAAGATAAGTAGAAACCATGATGATGCCTGTCTTGAACTGCTTGACTATTTCTTCTTTAACTTTCAAACTCCATTCGGGTTTCAATCTTCTTAGCTTCTTCTTGACTGGTCTGAACCCTTCTTTGATTGGCAATCGATGAATAAGTATGTTTATAGATAGTTCGATCATGTCTTCATGTGACCAAGCGAAGACATCTTCATATTGGCTCAATAGCTTGGTCATTTCATCTTTTTGGTTCGGGGTTAAATCTATTCCTATCTGGAGTTCTTTAGGTTTGTCAGGGTTTCCAATGTAGATGGTAATGGTTTGTTCGAGGTTAGGCTTAGGTTTGTCTTCAACCCATCCTTTGATCTCCTCAGGCACTTCGTCATTATCCATCTCCTCTTGTTCAATCCCTATCAAGTCGAAATCTAGTTCTATATCAAAATCGTAATCATCTTTCAAATTTGGACAATCATCTATAAGGCTAAAATTATTCAAATCAGGATATCTAACATTAAAACATAAATACTCATCATATATAAACCGTTTTTTAATACATGAGTTTTCTTTAAGATAAGTGATAAAGCATAGCATAAACATGCATGGAAAATAAAACAAGGCATAGAGCTAATAAAAAAAACATAAATGTCCCGTACTCCTTGGGACTTGTAACCATATCTCCCGACTTTACCCTTTTCTAGATATTTGAGGCTCGATGGTCCAGTTGTTGGTGGTCATTCTGTCATTGATGCTAGAAATGGAGGCTACTTCTTTGTCGGGAATGTCCTCGATAACCGCGATGACCTGATCACCTTCTGATTTGTTACATTTCCTTGGGATAGCTACATTAGCCCAGTCAATGATATGTATAAGTGCAAGGTTCTTTCGCTGTCTGACCTTCTCTTCACCTTCCTTTTCTTTCTCTTGATCCCCTCATTAGTCTGAGAGGTCTGCACACGAAACTTCTCCTCGAACTGCTGCTGAATTTCTTATAAGAACCTTTCATTCTTGGCTTTTTCTTCAAATAAAAAGAGCAGTATTTCCTCCTCCTCATCCGGGAGGGTTGGATCAGGAATGAGATTACCTATCTTAGGCATCAAGATGTTTGACAAATGAGGTGGTAACTTCTTTATAGGAACTGCGCCGCTGACCTTTGGCAAGAGGATGCTTGATAACTAAGGTGGGATTCTCTTGTACGGATTCTTTCGCCTTAAATTGTCGTGATAACCGAATCCAGCTCTGCCTAATTATGTTGGCAGTTGGATCGGATGGTTGATTCCTTGGTCATTCTTCCCCAATCCCTGACCAGGTTGAAATCATCTTGTAATCATTTTTTGGGCAACCGACATCACCTCTGGGGACACTTTCGGTTTCAGGGTTGGAGTCCCCAAAGGACGGTACTGAGCGGTACTCACTTCAAAAGCTTGAAAACTAGCTGGCTCGATGGCGTCGTCCAAACCAATCATAGGGATGTGTCCCTTAAGATGAGAAGGATACTCCGGTTCTGCTGATATGGTCACCAAATTCCCATGATATACTTCAGTTATTGATGTAGAGTTGACGGGCCAGCCTCGACAATGTGGATCCATGGTCTTCCTAGTAACAGATTGTAGCCCTTTGTGATATTCAATACTTGAAAGGAGATGTCGAAGGTATAAGGGCCAATTTCCATGGGTAATTCAATCTCCCCCATAATATCCCTTCTCGATCCATCAAACGCTTTGACCACTACATGGCTGTTCAGATTCGATTGGGGTTAATATTCATTCTCTCTAGAGTATCATAAGGGCATATATTAAGGGCCGATCCTCCATCAATTAACACACCACCCATCACATATCCTGACAAAATAAAGGCAATATGTAGGGGTTTGCGATGCCCCGTTCCCTCCGCTGGTATATTATCGTCGGTGAAGGAAATCACATTGCAATCCAGAATGTGCCCAATTAAATGGCTGAACTTTTCTATGTCCACCGTTTTGGGGATATGAGCTTCTTCCAAGACCTTAACCAAAATTATTCGATGGTCCTCATATACTAACACTAGATCAAGGATAAAGACTTGAATTAGCGCTTCTTTAAGCTTTCTTACAATCTCTACTTCATTATGTCCCATCTTTTTGAGGAACTCAACTACCTTTTCTTCTGGTACCTTTCCATCAAGCCTCTTCACTATTTTAGTTACTCGTTTTAGTAGGCACAAAGGGTTGTTCTTTGGCAAGACTGTCTTCAGAAGTTTGTTCTAGTTCCTTCCCGTAGTCCCAGGGAACTTCTTTCAAGCTCCCAATAGGATGTTGAGGTCTGGCCGCCAATACAATGGGCTTGGATGCTGATATTTCTACGGGGACCTTTTCTGCTTTGTTCGCCACCCTTTGGACTACGAGGGATCCAGCCCGTATCTCATTAAGATTGGTGATATTACCACTACTTCATTCGAACTTTCCGTCTTTGGTAGATATGCCAAACCCTTCATTTCCACTTTGTCTTCCCCCACAATGGTAATCTCAATATTGCTTGCTATCTTCAATTCCCCACTCTTAATGAGATTTTGGATCTTGTGTTCCAGTGCCCAACATTTCTCAGTGGCATGTCAAAGTGAAATAGAATGATAGAGACATATTTTGGTGGGGTCATACCTGTTTGCCCTTGGATTTGGAGGCGGTAATAATTCTATGATCTTCTCCTTATTGATTAATAGGTGTAATACCTCTTCCTTTGGTTGATTCAACGGAGTGAATTTTCGATTCATGGCCACTTCATGATTCAATTTTTCCTTGTTCAGGAGCTCTTGTCCATCGGATAGACAACTTTCCATTGAGTTATGTTTGCCTAAATCTATACTAGCAAAATACATGCAAGTATACGTGATCAACTAGTAATACAGTGGTAAGAAGAATATCGTTCCCACGAGGAATACCAATAACCTATAAATCCAACAACTAATCCATAATCAATTCGATTTTATTTAAACAATTAAAATTCAGATCATAAAATAACTAACAAAACTTAATTAACTAATTAACAAATAATATCAATAGATTAAAGGACTAAAATTACAACTTCCCCCAATGGTTCACTTAAATCTATTTACCCTCTCTTTAATTAGTTAACTACATTGATTATCAACCGAGAATTCATAAGTATTTTATAAAACCCTTTTTTCTAAGAATTATATAAAAGTATTTATTCTAATTAATTCAATATATTCCTATGCAAATTAATTAAGAATAAATTAAGTAACACCAATTCTCAAACCAAGTTGCATACGGTAAATAGGTATATTCCTATCCTATACATAATCCAATTATTCAATATCCTGAGAATATTTAAGAACACGTGATATCATATTCAGATCTAACCCTAGAGTCCATCTTCCAATTTCATCTAGTATTTATCACATAATTGTTAGTTAGGCAATTATTAAATTAACGCAAAATATGATAAACAAATCATTCATAATCAACATAATTAAAAGAGAGAGTAAATTAATCCAAGTTACCCATTAAGTTCCATTGCAATCTTAACGAAAAGATTAGTTCATATTAATAAATAAAATAACCAATACAATAAATCCAGAAAACATCTTAAAGTACAAGAAATAAAGTAAAGAGTGAAGATAAAACTCTGTCACCGCAAAGTTTCGCTCTCTTCTCAACCCTTGAAACCTTCAAGCGCTCTCCTTCAATACTCTAAAAAACCCTAATTACTAATGTTGAATAACTAATTTACCACTTCTCATAACCCTAGATGGATATATTTATATTGTAGTCTTCAACCTTGAGACTTTGTAACTAAGGCCGATGCCAACACCCAACACACGCCGACGCCAAATGCTGTATACTAAGGCTGAATATCCGTCATTTATCGCTTTTAACACCATCTCAGGTTGAATTTTAATATCTGCACAAAAATATTAAAATGCATAAAAATGAACTAAAAATACTTAAGAACTTGCAAGATAATCAAGCAAAGAATACCTAATTCATAAGTATAAAACCCACTCATCAAATACTCCCAAACTTAACTTTTTGTTTGCCCTCAAGCAAAATAACTAAAAACTACGAAAAACTATTCTAACATGCAATCTAACATGAACACTAAATTAACATGAATCTACCTATGGCCTCAAAGATCTCATATAAACAACTCTCAGTAAAAATTAAATCATGCAGAGCCTGTCAATTCAACTTAATCATTAATTTCACAATAATCATGATCCCTAAAAATGTGTGTGTGCGTACTAACTGCTCAAGCTAGTCATACATTAGACAAGATTATAGAACTAAACATTCAATAAAAGGAAATTATTATCAACCTTGAAATCTTACTTACAACATCAATCTTAGCAAAGGCAAACTTCATAAAAACTAGGGGAAACAAAGGATTTTTTTTTCTATCACATTTTCCTCCCAACTTTTTCTCATTTTTTTTTCATTTGGTGAGTGCATTTTATGCTCCCTCTCATATTTTATTGAACGAGTGTGTCTTACGCTCCATCTCGTTCTTGTATTTATCGGGAAGTGTGTTTTATGCTCATTCTCAACCCATCACACAGTGTAAACTTTCAAGGAAGGATGAACTTTTCAATTTGTTTCTTCAATTGTCCATATTTCCCCCGCACTTGTACATCCTATAAAAGAATTTTACTTGTTTAGTATTATAGTAAGGCAGGTTTACACATAAATATAAAGCTTTTAAGGTTATTTTTGTATAATTAGTATTTTACGGACTCGAAGACTATATCCTAAGGTACCTCTTACCTACCTTAAAGCTATAATCTACAGCTCTTATACCAACTTGTGAAGCCCCCAAATTCTCTACACTCCCTGTAGCAGATTTGGTGCTCACGTGAAACTATTTAACTATAAATATTCCATAATATATAACTCCTATCTATCCAAGGTTCACAGTATCCCATAACAGATAATAGTTCTCGTCAAAATGTTAACTGTATGTGGATACCCTCACTTGGATGTATAGATTCATATTTTATGGATATCTCTTCCATATCGATATTCCCTATCTATCTGACATTCACAGTATCAATGATAAGATTATTCTTAGAACTGAGGGGTGCATTCCGATAAAGGTGGCACCTTACCGGCGCTCATTTAAGTGTAACCTCAGCGCTTATAGAACTCCCAAGATTATTTAAATTCCCTCATTCAGATGTATAGTTCATATAGATACTGTACTAAACTAATACTACTTTCTAACTTAACTAAGAATGTAAATACAACGTAATCGATATAACAAAAGATGATAATAGATTTCATAACTTTAAGTTTGATTACAACATTCTCAGTACTATGTTCTTTATTACAACAAAATCTTATAAGACTTGAATTTATTAAAATAGTAAGATAAAACTAATTAACACGGCCTCGTTCCCTTGTTCGTCCCTGAAGTTCCGGGATTACCATCTAAAACTGCAAAGGAAAGTTTTATGCAAGGATGAGCTACAAAATGCTCAGCAAGTTTATTTCAAAAATGTAAACACAATGTGTTTGATTTGAAAGAAGTTAAAAAGCTTTTGCCAATTGAGGGTTCAATACATGAACCATGTTTCAACCAGTTCTGTCAGCTTTTAATGACTTAGAATAGTTTTGTTCAGATATCTTATAGGGGATCAGCCTATTCGATATCCTAGGAGTATTCATACCATCCTAATTGTGCCCAACATGCACTAAACTTTAATATATTATTGACAATAACAACCCATATAGGGTGTTTGTATACTCAGCTATAAGATGTCGTACCAAACAATTTGGCTTGGCACAACAATTCATGCTCGAATAAACAATATATGAATAATGATTCATTTTTCAGTTATGTTGAATCAAGAAGCAATAACTTCACAACAATTGATAGCAAAATGTATAATACTTGCATAAAGGTAATAAGGTTTGGAGACTTGCATGTGCGTAGTACGTTTAGTTTACGCTATCTATCTACGTCGCGTAGTCTATTTATGTCTATTTATACTAATAATAAGCGTTAGAATACTTGCACATAGTTTAAAGGAATAGAAGGCTTGCCTGCTATATCTTTTAAAGATAAATATAACGGTCTAAACGTTCGTCGTAAATCCTATACGATTATCGGCGTACATAACTAGTTAAACGTTTAATAATTAACAATTAACGCTTATAATTAAGACTTCTTCTACTATACATGAAATAATTTCAGCATTATAACTGTTTATAGAATGAATATTTCTCAACTGTATTTAAAATAAATTGAGCATTATAACTGCTTGTTAAATGAATATTCGTTTACTATGTTTGAAATCTATTGGGCATTATAACTGCTTATAAAATGAATATTCGGTTATTATATTTGAGATAATTTCAGCATTATAACTACTTATAAAATGAATATTCTTACTAAATAATTGAAGAAAATCGGACATAGTAACTACTTATAAAAGTATATTTTCAACTTTATAAGAGAAATAAATCGGACATTATAACTGCTTATAAATAAGACTTTTGTACTATATACTTAAAATAATTTGGGCATTATAACTGCTTATAAAAGTATATTTTTACTAAATATGTAAAGAAGAAAATAATAACTACTAGAGTATACCTCTTGTAGTTGCTAGCTTTACTTTCAATCGCGTAGCGCTTCGATGCTTCAAAAGTAATTTTTTTATCTCAAAATATAAATATAGTGTTTTTTGCTCTTGAACTGCTCTTGAAAAATAGTAAGGAATGAATGAACTGAGCTTGCTATTTATAGAAAATCAAGTTTCACTAATTACACGTTAGGGGCTCGGCTTATTACACTTTGCACCCTAGCATATTCTTAGAATATTCTTCTAAGCTCCTTAATGAAAATATCTTCCAAGCTCGACAATGCAGCTTACAATTTGAACTTATCTTCTAAGATCCTCAATGAAAATATCTTCCAAGCTCGACAATGCAACTTGCAATCTAAGCTCCTCAATGAAAATATCTTCCAAGCTCGACAATGCAGCTTGCAATTGAACCTATCTTCTAAGCTCCTCAATGAAAATATCTTCCAAGCTCGACAATGTAGCTTGCAATCTAAGCTCCTCAATGAAAATATCTTCCAAGCTCGATAATGCAGCTTGCAATTGAACCTATCTTCTAAGCTCCTTAATGAAAATATCTTCCAAGCTCAACAATGCAGCTTGATACCATAAGCACAACAAATCACTTTCTCATTCCCAAGCACGACACAGCAACTTGTCAAAAATAATTTGTCGGGATGCTTCTTGGTGAAATCGTGGAAAGCATGACAAATCATTTTGTCAATGTAAGCACGACTAAGCATCTTTGCGTAGTCTAATGTTCGTTGATCATTGTGATAGCCTTGCATACTTATTCTGAGGTTCGCTATCTTCGCTCGGATATCATGGCATTGGAGTGAAATGACATTTTTGCCCTCCTGCTACAGTTAGGAACTAGGTGCAAAATTATGGGTATCTACAAGTACGATGACGCTGAAACAACCAGCCATTTGTGAACCCTACAGTGAAATAATTGTCGGATACAGAAAATAACAGAAATAACCTTTTTAATAAAAATTGTCTGCGAAACTATTACTTTTAACTGTTAAAATACTCAGTGATAAAAGAAAAGTAGCACGCGGTACTCCACAGTAGCAAACGGTATTCCATAGTAACACACGGTAATGCACAGTATTTCATATTAATGAACTGTCGCAATATCAAATGCACAGTATTTCATGTTATTGAATCAATAATTGTCACAGTAGCAAATACACAGTATTTCACATTATTGAACAAATAATTATTATCGTAGCAAGGGTAGTAATAGAAAATTATGTAATTAAAAGTCACGAGTATTAGATAGTTAGACAGACTCATTATTTGAAGAACACTAATATCTATAATATTAATACATTAAGTCAATAATGCAGAAAATGGATAATATAATAATAATTATGAACGGTATTGATTAAAGATAATCTTGAAAAAGTGTGGATAATTGATGCATGGTATAGATTAAAGATAATCTTGAACAAGTGTGGATAATTGATGAATGGCATAGAGTAAAAATAATCTTAAAAAAATGTAGATAATTGATGTGTGGTAGATGAGACGAACGAGATTTTCGTAATTTAATTTAAATATTTATTGAATTAAATAAATATTTGATGAAATTATTGTAGATTAATTTAATTAAATGTGTTGTATAGATTATATTAATGCGAAATAATTTTATGGTGCAAAGTGTGAATTTAATTGAGATAAATTAATTAAATGAGTTATTTATTAATTTTGGCGTTGCTCTAGTTAATTTAATAATTAATTAGAGATTTACTGATTTGTTATAATGAAAATTTTTATTATATGATTAATTAATTTATTGAGTAGTAGTAGCTTTTGTAGACACCCAAATTTTGCGTTCCTTATGCTAGCCGTGACAGGAGGGCAAAATCGTCCATTGAGCCGGCCTACGAGAGCGAAGGATGGGCGCAAGTACGAATACTCGATGCCACCGCGACGATTTGCAACCAAAACCGACATGACAACAAGGCCGTCCGAAATGAGCATTCTTGAATGATGTGGCACGTCTCCCAGTAATTCCCGGACTGCAAAATACAAGCCTGTCGGCGAAAACCGACGTCACGACATGAGAATCGAGGCATAGTACGAAAATCGAGAAAGTCAAACCAGCCAGTCGCGGATTGATCTGCGGCCAATAAGTGCGCCTTTTGAAAACACGGAACTCGAAACACGGAAATCGAAAACCAGGCTGAGTGGATGGTGAGCGGCCAGCCAGCCGCAGATCCATCTGCGGCTGCCCTGGCTTCCCCTTTTATCAACCCAGTTTCAGTTCATTCAAAAGGAGGAGAAGGAAAAAATCAGCAGCAGCTCGGAAGAACGGAAAACAGAAAAGAAAAACAACAGAAAATAGAGAGAAAAGAGAGGAAAAAAGTGAGGAATTATATCTTTTGTGTGAGATTATATATCATATATTTTCTACTCTACTCAATATACAAGTTTACACACATTGTAAGGATTATTTGCAAGGTGAAAAATCCTTTGTTATAGCATTTTGTTATACCATTTTTTAAGTCTTTCTTGTCAATTCGGGCTAAATTAAATGTAGTTTCATGTAATTTATGGTGGAACAATGAATTAGGGACTATTAGTGAGGGTTCCATTGGAACAAAATTCTTCCTAATAACCCGATGATATTTATTTATTGAATTTTTGTTCGTTTTACGGCGATATATTGGGCGTAGTTCATTTAGATTGCTATTTTAGGATGTCTTGGCATTGTTAAATTATCCGTGTTGGTTATTTCTTGTAATATCCGTTTTGTGGGTGTGTGGAAATATCGGGTGTGAGCCTAGGAACGCGACCCCGTGGTCCAAATCCGATGATGGACGTCTTTTGATGCGGGTAATAGGAACGATGTAGTCTTCATTGTAAATATGTAATCGTCGGGCCTTAAAACGACGCCAAGGCGAGAATCGTGTTTAAGGCCCCGTCATAGTGAAAATAAGTGATTGTGGGCGTTCGGGGTTATTTTGATAGCTTATATGCCCGTGAATAACCCCCTACGCATTATAATGTTTTGATTTGAATTGCAACACCAAAAAGGGTTTCAAAGCTAAACGATGAAGATTTTCATAAAATCAATCAAACTAGGTTATTAGCATCACGAGGACAAGAAATTGGAAGTGCTAATGAATGTCAATTTTTATTTAACCAGAAGGCAAAAGAAAGATCGTGTTCAAACGTCACAAAAAATGGTTTTATGAAAAATAAATGGTTAAACCGTTGTGCATAGGGTTAAAGAGATCCTAGAAATTACCCGCCACTTTGTATGCGAAAGCGATGTATAGGTCTCGATTCCTATTTTGACGAGGGTTTAAAAACTGATCTTGTTTTGCCAAACGACACCTAATGAAAATACCACGGCTTTTGACAATTAAAATCAAATCTTTCTCATAAAGAATAAAGATTTCTCGTGTAAGCCAAAGGACATTCTAAAACACTCTCAAAACACGACTTTCCATAAAAAAACCCCAAAAGATTCTTTCATACAAACTCACCACAACATTCACATAGGCACACACACGTGCACACATACACATTTTAAGAATTAAAAGGATAGGAAAAGCATCAAGATCGCGGTAACCGTGTTTCACGGAAGTTAGGGGGTGCCTAACACCTTCCCCTCACTTAAGCAAACCCCCGAACTCTATGAATCTCGATTTGCAGACCAATTAATTCGGAGTCACATATGAGCCAGCGATTTACGAAAGAACGAAACTCGGATGAGTTGGTACATCCATGTCAAATATACCAACTGGCGACTCTAATCAATTGGCTCATCATAAAAAACGATCTTTCAAAACCCCGTCGACATTAATGCCGACCTTTTTCAAAAAATCATCTAATGAGAAGGCTAAAATTGGAAAGGATAAACATCGCAACAGAAGCGATTCCTCCCGGCGTCGGATCCACATCTTTCATTTCCCAAAGATTAAACTCCAAACCATTTTTTCTGTAGGATTGCTCCTCAAACGCGTTTGCAATCTAAGAAGGCCCAGGTTTCTACATCTGAAATGGCTGACTGTCCACCTCTTAATCCTGGTTCCATATCTAGGGAGGAATTCGATGATTTTAAAAAACAGATGTTGGAAATGGGCACGATGATGAAAGAGTAGTTCCTACTGAGACAGGACCCGCCAAACAAAGATCCGCCTAAGGATGATCAACCACAGCCTAAGGGTGAGCCAGTCATCCCCAAAGCCATTCCTGCACCTAACAGGACAGTCATCACTATTCCAGAGGAGGGAGACACTGACGATCTTCGAAGGAAAATGAAGCAAATGGAGGAGACCATCCAATCCCTGAAGGGCGTAGGTTCCTTGGGCAGGGTAAATTATTCAGATCTGTGTGTCTTTCCAGGAACCAGATATCAGGAGAAGTTTAAAATCCCCGAATTTGAGAAATACAATGGGAAGGGGGATCCTTATACACATCTGAAAATATACATTGGGGAGCTTGGATTTTATGCAGAAGACGAAGGTCTAAGGATGCAATTGTTCCAAAAGAGCTTGACAGGAGAAGCAAAAATTTGGTATGTCCGCCTTGATAATGTCCGGATCCATAATTGGGAGGAATTGGCCCATACCTTCTTAACACAATATAGCTTCCAGGCACAAATGGCCCCTGATAGATATCAAATGACGAAAATCAAGAAGCAACCAAAAGAATCTTTCAGGGATTATGCAGATTTCCTAAGCAAGCAATTGTACCAAGATTACCGTCTATATATAGGCGAGGGGTTAAGGTATTGCAAGCTATTCATCCTATCAACTTGTTGGAAATGATCCGGGCGACGACCACCTCATGCAAGCGTGCCGTGGAGTCTATCAGACAGCCTCCACCAGTCGGCGAGCCTGGTGGGTCCGAGGCAAAGCAGGGGCAGGTGCAGCCCTACGACGGCGAACGCCCGAGGTCCGAGACGCAATGGAGCTACTAGGAGCATCAGGATCCATAGCTGGAACGACACAGTCAAGGAGGGAGGTACATTATATTTCTAATTGCATCACGAAATATTTTATCTGCCTATCTTCATCACAGGAATAATGCAGCATGATGCATGTTTACTATATATGCATGAAGTAAAAAAAAATTGGCAGAGTTTCGTCTATAAAATGAGCATCCCATGCACAAACAGGCATGTTTTCCATCAACCCAAACCACAGCAGATCAAAATTACATTGTATATGGTTAATTGCGACAGTAAAAGGACCATAATGCATGATTTTCTTTCAAAAAGAAACAACAGATATGTGGGATCGCATCATGAGCATAAAATATGACTCGCGCAATTGATACATAGCATGTATATACAATAACACATGGCATAGCACTTCAAAACATGCATTTCTATCTCTAAAAACATTCAAATTAGCAAATATATAGCAAAACATTGACGAAATTGGAAAATAATCGGTCAAAGTGTTACCTGTAGCGCGTAGATCGATCTAACCAGAGCGGTTTTTGCAAGAAGATTGGAAAATTCGGCAAAAAGGACGTGCAAAGGTGCAAAAATCGTGTGGGGTACGAGTGAAAGTGACAGATCTGGGAAGCGGCTGGCCGCTTAAGAATCCCGATCTTGGCCGCAGATCCATCTGCGGCTGGGCCCAGTGCTTTCCCCCTTGTCTATTGCAAGCTTAATCGATTCTAAAACCCGTTTGATTCATAATATGGTAATAAAATGCAAGATTTGATGAATCGGGTGTCGAACACGACTTCTCAATTCGACGGAGTGACCGGATACGAGACCCGCCACTCACAAGACGATCAACCGGATACGAGACCCGGTGATCACGAAACGAGCGACCGGATACGAGACTCGGCGCCGACAAGACAATCAACCGGATACGAGACCCGGGGATTACGAGACGAGCGACCGGATACGAGACCCGGCACTCACAAGACGATCAACCGGATACGGGACCCGGTGATCACGAAACGAGCGACCGGATACGAGACCCGGCGCCGACAAGAGGATCAACCGGATACGAGACCCGGTGATTACGAGATGAGCGACCGGATATGAGACCCGTTGATCACGAAACGAGCGACTGGATACGAGACCCGGCGCCGATAAGAGGATCAACCGGATACGAGACCCGGTGATTACGAGACGAGCGACCGAATACGAGACCAGGTGATCACGAAACGAGCGACTGAATACGAGACCCGGCACCGACAAGAGAATCAACCGGATACGAGACCCGGTGATTACGAGACGAGTGACCTAATACGAGACCCGACACTCACAAGACGATCAACCGGATACGAGACCCGGTGATTACGAGACGAGCGACCGGATACGAGACCCGGCGCAGATGAGACGATCAACCGGATACGAGACCCAGTGATCACGAGACTAGCGACCAGATACGAGACCCGGCGCGGACGAGACAATCAATTGGATACGAGACCCGGTGATTACGAGACGAGCGACCGGATACGAGACCCGGCACAGACGAGACGATCAACCGGATACGAGACCCAGTGATCACGAGACTAGCGACCGGATACGAGACCCGGCGCGGACGAGACAATCAACCGGATACGAGACCCGGTGATTACGAGACGAGCGACCGAATACGAGACCCGGCGCAGACGAGACAATCAACCGGATACGAGACCCGGTGATCACGAGATTAGCGACCGAATATGAGACCCAGCGTGGACGAGACAATCAACTGGATACGAGACCCGGTGATTACGAGACGAGCGACCGGATACGAGATCCGGCGCAGACAAGACGATCAACTGGATACGAGACCCCGTGATCACGAGACGAGCGACCAGATGCGAGACCCGGCGCTGACAAGACAATCAACCGGATACGAGACCCGGTAATCACGAGACTAGCGACCGGATACGAGACCCAGCGCGGACAAGATAATCAACCGGATACGAGACCCGGTGATTACGAGATGAGCGACCGAATGCGAGACCCGGCGCAGATAAGACGATAAACCGGATACGAAACCCGGTGATCATGAGACTAGCGACCGGATACGAGACCCGACGCAGACGAGACGATCGATTAGAAGACGAAACCCGACGATAACAATGCGGTCAGTGATTGATGCATTGACACCTTTACGAATGTTTTGCATGTCTTACATCTTGCGTTGCATCATAAGTTGTATGTGTTACATCATGTATGTATTGTCATTCTCGTGCACTGTCATTCATGCATCGGGTGTCTATTTCTTTATCCTGTTCATTTCATTTAACATTTCATAAACATGATAAAGAGGGGCAGTTGTAGACACCCAAATTTTTCGTTCCTTATGCTAACCGTGACAGGAGGTCAAAATCGTCCATTGAGCCGGCTTACGAGAGCGAAGGATGGGCGCAAGTACGAATACTCGACGCCACCGCGATGATTTGCAACCAAAACCGACGTAACAACAAGGCCGTCCGAAATGAGCATTCCCGAATGATGTGGCACGTCTCTCAGTAATTCCCGGACTGCAAAATACAAGCCTGTCGGCGAAAACCGACGTCACGACACGAGCATCGAGGCATAGTACGAAAATCGAGAAAGTTAAACCAGCCAACAGCGGATTGATCTGCGGCCAATAAGTGCGCCTTTTGAAAATACGAAACTCGAAACACAGAAACCGGTGAGCGGCCAGCCAGTCGCAGATCCATCTGCGGCTGCCCTGGCTTCCCCTTTTATCAGCCCAGTTTCAGTTCATTCAAAAGGAGGAGAAGGAAAAAATCAGCAGCAGCTCGGAAGAACGGAAAACAGAAGAGAAAACAGCAGAAAATAGAGAGAAAAGAGAGGAAAAAAGTGAGGAATTATATCTTTTGTGTGAGATTATATATCATATATTTTCTACTCTACTCAATATACAAGTTTACACACATTGTGAAGATTATTTGCAAGGTGAAAAATCCTTTGTTATAGCATTTTGTTATACCATTTTTTAAGTCTTTCTTGTTAATTCGGGCTAAATTAAATGTAGTTTCATGTAATTTATGGTGGAACAATGAATTAAGAACTATTAGTGAGGGTTCCATCGGAACAAAATTCTTCCTAATAACCCGATGATATTTATTTATTAAATTTTTGTTCGTTTTACGGCGATATATTGGGCGTAGTTCATTTAGATTGCTATTTTAAGATGTCTTGGCATTGTTAGATTATCCGTGTTGGTTATTTCTTGTAATATCCGTTTTGTGGGTGTGTCGAAATTTCGGGTGTGAGCCTAGGAACGCGACCCCGTGGTCCAAATCCGATGATGGACGTCTTTTGATGTGGGTAATAGGAACGATGTAGTCTTCATTGTAAATATGTAATCGTCGGGCCTTAAAACGACGCCAAGGCGAGAATCGTGTTTAAGGCCCCGACATAGTGAAAATAAGTGATTGTGGGCATTCGGGGTTATTTTGATGGCTTACATGCCCGTGAATAACCCCCTACGCATTATAATGTTTTGATTTGAATTGCAACACCAAAAAGGGTTTCAAAGCTAAACGATGAAGATTTTCATAAAATCAATCAAACTAGGTTATTAGCATCACGAGGACAAGAAATTGGAAGTGCTAATGAATGTCGATTTTTATTTAACGAGAAGGCAAAAGAAAGATCGTGTTCAAACGTCACAAAAAATGGTTTTATGAAAAATAAATGGTTAAACCGTTGTGCATAGGGTTAAAGAGATCCTAGAAATTGCCCGCCACTTTGTATGCGAAAGCGATGTATAGGTCTCGATTCCTATTTTGACGAGGGTTTAAAAACTGATCTTGTTTTGCCAAACGACACCTAATGAAAATACCACGGCTTTTGACAATTAAAATCAAATCTTTCTCATAAAGAATAAAGCTTTCTCGTGTAAGCCAAAGGACATTCTAAAACACTCTCAAAACACGACTTTCCATAAAAAACCCCAAAAGATTCTTTCATACAAACTCACCACAACATTCACATAGGCACACACACGTGCACACATACACATTTGAAGAATTAAAAGGATAGGAAAAGCATCAAGATCGTGGTAACCGTGTTTCACGGAAGTTGGGGGGTGCCTAACACCTTCCCCTCACTTAAGCAAGCCCCCGAACTCTATGAATCTCGGTTTGCAGACTAATTAATTCGGAGTCACATATGAGCCAGCGATTTACGAAAGAATGAAACTCGGATGAGTTGGTACATCCATTTCAAATATACCAACTGGCGACTCTAATCAATTGGCTCATCATAAAAAACGATCTTTCAAAACCCCGTCGACATTAATGCCGACCTTTTCCAAAACATTATCTAATGAGAAGGCTAAAATTGGAAAGGATAAACATCACAACGGAAGCGATTCCTCCCGGCGTCGACAACTTTTATTTAATTGTAATATAATTTGTTTATTAAAGTGTGACAATAAACTATATAATAAACTAGTTAATTAAAATAAACTAAAAAAGAGTTTTAAAAGACAAACCAAACAAGGCCTTAAGAACATGGGAGTAGTTAAGCCATTATGTGCTTAACTGATGCCCATGTATTCATCAATTAATTTATACATGTTTCTATCATCAGCATTTCCTTTAGCTAACTTAGAGAATTCAGAGAGAGTTTTAAGAGAAATTGAGAGTTGAGAAGAAATTTGGAGAATTGGAAGTAGAGTTCTCATCATCTTGCATATTCTAAACTACTGATTAAAGGTAAATTCTTAAATCCAAGCTTTAATTATGCTTTTAAAGTTTCTCCATGAACGTATATTTTTAAGTTCTCTGTAATTTGAATTCTATGGCTAAATTTTAAAGAACTTGATGTTAGATGCTTGTAAGCATGCATAAATATATTTTATATGATTTGTATATGGTTTAGAGTAATTAAATCCATGAAACTACGGTTAATTAGAGTTTAGTAATTTATAGAGAAGAAAATTTTGAATATGGATTGTATGTATGAAAATTGACGCTTGATTTGCATATTAATCGGTAATTTGATTATTGATTATGTTTATACATGTAAAAACGAAGAAACGAAACTTAAACGGATTAATTTGGTGTTATAACAAACCTGTTATGTGTGATTTCATGGAAATTAAAGAAACTTTGATAAAATGATAAAAACCTCAAATTTTGGTTCTTAGATTCATAGTTTATGCGATTTAAGTCGATAAAATCATGCTATAATTGTTGGGATATGTTTCTGTAAAGTGCAGAACCTATGGATAGTAATTAAATTTGTTGTTTGAATGAAACTTTGGCCAAATTTGGCATTTGCTGTGTTCTTCGCGAACTGTAGAAATTGGGTTTCAGGTTCACCGCCCCGGCGGTGAAATTACACTAGGATTGTCGTTCCGGCGGTGAAATTACACTAGGATTGTTGCCCCGGCGGTGTCCCCGCCCCGGCGGTATAATTGTACTAAGTTTACGCCTCGGCGGCATCCTCACCCCGGCTGTCTTTTGTGAAGAAAACTCCCGCCCCGGCGGGAGATGCAGAAATTGTTTTTTTTCTTCTTTTTTTGTGGTCATGTTATGTTATCCTAGGCATGTTTAAAGCTTAGACTAATATATTAAATGAATATTAAGATACTATGATGGATGGTAAGTACATTCCCATTGATTATCAGATAACAATCGAGATATTAAGATGAGGTTGGATGAGAGTGAATCTTGAAGTGTTGATAATATTGTAACTAATAATTTTTATTGCTTTATAAACGGAATGTGTAGGTTGTTTAATGAACGTGAATTTTTAATTTATAATATATGCACGAGGCAAGTATCTTATCCTTACTTATTACTTTACGCAAGTTTCTAAACTTCACTCTTTTATTGTGCAAGTTCCCTAACTCTATTACTTTATTGAGTAAGTTCTTTATCCTAACTCATTCAATTTCATGAATCCAAATGACATATTCTAATTACCTTTTTGTAATACTTCACTTATATAGAGTTTATTCAATTGTACATTTTGAGAGCTTCGGTTTTTGGTACTGAAATACCATTTACATTTTTATTATTGAGCCTTGATAAACTAGTGATACCTTATTGATTCGACTAGTCTATAGTTGATGAGCGTTCTAAATTCTAAAAACGCTATTGAAGAAAATCCAAACCAAACTTCCTTTGGTGCGGACTCTGATGTCAAACTGAGATGAACATCCCTTTTATAGGGGATTATTTTACGCGTTAGCGTTTAGATGTTGTGCACATACATGGTACAAAGGGCTGATCCCCCTAAGTACGAGAAGTAAGGTCCATATAGTCTTACGACTGTTAAAGGTTTAAAGTAGAAATACTTGATAACCTAGGACATAGTTCGTGGTCTTGTGACCCTCAGAAGTTCTTTTAATTCTTGTTTTATAATCTTGATTCAAAAGCCGAGCATTCAGTTATTCAGTATCCATTGACTATTCGCATGTTATTATTATTTTTATTGTGATACTTGCTAGGAAATTGTTGCTCACCCTTGCATAATAATATTGCAGCTAAAGTTGAAAGAATTGATAAGTCATCCACTAGTAAGGGCAAAGGCAAAGCCTCATCTTATTTATGTTATGTTTCCGCATTGATGTTTTGTTTAAGGTTAGATGACCTGGGATTGATGTTATTAAGATGTTGTAATACTTTAATGGGAGATTTCTATTTCAATTAAGAATTTTTATTTATATTTGAATGGGTAGTTAGATGTGATGTGATTTAATTGGTTAGTGAACACCAAATCCTGTGGGAATGAAGTACCCGGATTTGGGGGTGTCACAAGTTGTTGGTTAAGTTTTGGCTATATAGGGAGCTTAGCATAAGGAGTTTCATAACTTTCTTGTTTATCCTTCCTTCCATTCCCTAAAAATTGCTTAGTGTAAGTGTCACTCTGAGTGTGCTAAGGCTACTCTAAATATTGGTGAATATCAGTAAGAGTGCAAGAATTATTCAGGTAAGTTTTTCTATAAAAGTTGCACAAACACCCACATACATCACACAGTGTTTACAACTCTTCCTTTAGAAGACTTTTCCTTTAGAAGATTCATTTTGAAAAGTTTCATCTGGAAGATTGTTTTGAAATATTATTTTATTCCTTCAAAACTTATTTTAAAGTTTATTTTACTCTATTTTATACACTACATAAATTTATACTATCAAGTTACTTTTGACGATTTAATAATATACGAGTTAGTGTACACTATGAAACTTATATGTGGTAGTTACTAATTAAATTATAAATATACATATAGGTTGATCAACTACATAAAAAGCAATATCTAGTCACGTGTTAAGGTAAGGGATATTATTTTCTTTCATACTCTTAAATTTAAACTTATGATGGTAATAAAGTATTATTCGTTTCTACAGTTTTAACATTAAACGGTAAAAATTCCTGAAATGATTAGAATTTTCTTAATAGTTGGTGTTTCATCTAATATCTTTTGACCTGAACCTTTCTATTGAATTTTAACCATTATATTCGAATTGTGAACCTTATATATTATTCTTGAACTCGAATCTATATTCTAGATATCGTGTTGATAATTTGGACATTATTAGACTCTAGACAAATTAAATTGTAAATCTCTAATTTTTATTCTTTATCTTATTATTCTGATTATTTTTGTCCATCCTATATATCATTGTTATTTGTATTAATTATCAGGATTTAGGTTATTGTGAATGTCGTTAGTCTGGGTGCAAAGACAATATAATTTTTGAGTATCTTTAGCCTGTGTGGTAAGGACACGTGGTGAAAGTTCTCTTTGGTCTGGGTGCAAAGAGGAACTATTAATTAGCATGATTATTACCATTGGTGTTACAGTTGATAAAATCTTAATGGTGAATTTTTAAATTAAAGAAGATAGTAGATATTATGATCTATTTGACTCTTCTAATGGATTGCTCATTCCGCTGCAATTGTTTGTTGAAAACTTATATTGTCTATCATTTTCTAATGGATTAGCATTAGTGGATTGGAGAGAAATCATTATTGCTTTATGATCGACGATTTGCTTGAAGTAGATTTCATCTCGCTTCTTGAGATTTTCAAGGATAGTCTGAATTAGCTCATTTATTTTCTTTCCAAATTCCTTAGACATCTCCCCAGGGACATTGGCAGTCGTCTCAGCTATATGGGCAAGACCTTTTTGAATTCCAGTAGCAATGTCCTGGATACCAACATTACACTTATCAACAATGATATCCAACATACGCTCAAGCTGGATCTTAGATGGTACTATTGAAACTCTTTCGAGTATCTGTTATATTAAGACTTCAACTCCTTCCTTTCTTTTCTGGTTCATGTGAGAAAGAACTAAGTCTAAGTTTAGAGTATTAGAAGAAGAGGGTATGTCTGTATGAGTATGAGATGTAGAAGGTATATCTATATAGTTAGTGTTTTAAGTATTATAGGAGGAGTATGGGTTTGTGTATCTATACTTAGAGAGTTATGTGACTCAACGATCGGAAAGGTAGGCAACTTTACGATCAGAGAGGATGGAGGAGACGGAGAGGTTGAGTATGTGCAGATGTTATGTGAAGAGGATATATGTATAGGAGAGGGATTATTTTGGTTTTTGATCGTAGGATTTTAGGACTACGGTCGGGGATTGAAGAATTTGTTCTTTGATTGTAGGGTATTGGGACTCTACATCGGTGATTGAGGGTGTTGGCTCGAAAATTGCTCAACACTCGTATATACCTGAGGAAAAAGATTCATCATTAGAAATTGTTCTTCTGGTGAAGTTGATGAAAGTAGTATGCCCTTAAGCCAATCACATAAGATGTGATAAGCATTTACTTTGTAATCTTATTCATTTATTAATAAAAGAATTCATTTAATTAAAGGCATACTTTATCCATGTTTAATTAGTTGAATTAAATAAATGTGATAAACTCATAGTTTTAGAGCAATATTTGTAGAATCATGATGATGATCATGCTAATGAGATCTAAATTCTAGATAGCTCAAAACTAGAACGTTCCTAATCGTTGGATCACTAATGTGGGATTATTGATTCCGAATAGATTAGTACATATTATGCTTGCTCTGTTGAAGAGAATGATTGATCTCATAATCATTTGTTTGGAGACACTAAAGCAAGTATGTAGGTGCTTAGTAGAGGATAAGTTCACTGAACGTGACTCGCTTAAGGAACACCTAATGGAGTTTTACTTACCTGACAATAGGAGTTCCTATAGTGATAGTAGTACAAGTGATCCTTGGACTTGAGATCATCATAGTACCTTGTGTATTCTGAGTTATACTTTATCATATTCCTTAATACTCTCATCAAGTATAATAGGGCATGTTCAGGTATAATGAAGTGTTCATAGAGGTAGATGAATGATCAACAAATGATCTACCACTTCTAGTAAAGGGAAAGAATGTCCTATGCGATTTGATAAGTGAAAACTCAGAAATCCTTAACTAAGGTGAATGAAAATTAGAAAGGAGTTTCTAATTTACATTAATCAGAGTTATGCATTTTAGAATCGAAATGCATATGATTAAATAAATAAGACGTATTAATAATTCCATGTCTTATGTTTAATCGGTACATTATATGGTAGAAGGATTGAATTGTACGGTAACTATTACTGAATAGGTTCTATATGATTAAACGTTGATTTCATATTATACGGATAGTCATGATACACTGATGTAAGGTGTCCTTGATGATGTAGAATAAATATTATTTATTTATATATGAATTAAAGGAGTTTAATTCATTATAAATAATATTAGAATGATTCTAATTTATTTATTCTACTGCCGGCATAATATTGAACCTAAAGGGTCACACCGCAAAAAGAGAAATATTATTTTTGAAGTAATTGGTTTAATAATAATAATTTAGTATTTGGTGAAATACTAATATTTATAATTAACTATTTGGAGAAATACTAAATTATAAATTAATAAGAAGAATCTTATTATTATTATTATTATTATTATTATAGCTTAATTGGCTTGATAATAATAAATTAAGTATTTAATTTATTAGTGGAATAAATTAAATAGCTTAATATTTATAATTAAGTTTTTGGAGAAATACTAATTATAAATTAATAAGAGGAGTCTTATTATTTATTATTATTATTTAGTTCCTAATTAAATTGAGAATTAAATTAAAACCCCAAGTCCTAAAAGGTTCAGGATGAGGATTGGTTTATATAAGGAGATGTCTTATGATAGATTAAGGTTACACAGTTAGACAATTCTAATTGCCATTAGAATTCTATAATTCTCTACACCTAAGGAGTTAGGAGAGTGTGAGAGAATTAGGATTAGCCACCCAAGGTATGAAGAAACCTAAATTTACTTCTTCCATAATAATCTCATGGTGGATCACCTTTAGAGCGCTGCGCACATTGAGTAGCTTGCGTTTGATCCGTGGATTTAGAGGAGCGTGAAAGAACAAAGGATTGAAACTTAAAGATCACATCAAGGAGTTAATCATCTTTATAAGGTATATCTTTTATTCTTCCTCAATTAATAATATCGCATATGGTGATTCTTGGGATTGCAGAAAATTTTAAATTCGATTTATGTCATGTTTCCTCTGTTTTACAATATGATTGTATGTATGTTCATGTTTTTGCAAACTTATAGTGGCATTAGAGTCATCCTTATGCGAGTTATTAATTATTTTTTAATTCATATATATGTTGATATATGTTTAGAATAATTTAATTGGGCATAATTGTTGGTATAAAATCATATTTTTGGAAAAACAAAATTAGAAAATCTCGATCTGGACCTGTGGCGCGACCGCACCGTTACCTAGTGTAAATCTAGCGCAGCCACACCAGTCCCCAGAAAGTCCTCTGGACTTGTGGCGCTACCGCACCGCTAGCAAACCTAAACCCGACGTTGTCGCGCCGGTCGCCAGAAAATAAATTTTTTTATTTTATTGATTTCAAATTAAGATAAATATTTTTTTATTTGGAATAGGATTAAAATAAAGAAGTTTATTTAATTAAAATTAAATTTCATAATAACTAATTAGAGTTGGAATTGAATTCCATGATAACTAATTGGAGTTGAAATTAGATTTTATACTAACTAATATTGCTCATTAAATGATATCAATATATATTGAATGTTTTAATTTTCATGAGATGAATATATTATAATACATGTGATGACATGTATGATTAATCTTTTATTGATACATGTGATGACATGTATGATAATAAAGGGGATGATTATGGACCATTGACCAATAAGATTGGATTTAATTTTTTGATGGATGCTTGAATGAATAGATTTTTATAAATGAGGTCTGCATACCTTGCTTATCTAATTTTCTTATGTAAATTCTATCTCCCTCCTATGTACTTCTCTTTGACTATTGATCAAGGTTTCTGTTTTATTAAAATAGTTTGTAATAGGATTTCGTAGAATTACTCAAGAAATTGGAGTTGAAGAGCAGAAACATTGAAAATCCATTTGTAAAGGAGCTCGGATTAAATGTAATAGTTATATTCAAAGTTTTATTCATGCACCCTAGGTTTGACCTTTTGGTTCACTTGATGGCTTGAGCGAACCAAACTAGAATTAAGTCCATAATCATCCCAAGTAGAATATAATATTCTATATGTGCATGCTAGATTATATATATTAATATATTATTATACATGGTGATGTATGTTTAATATCACGCATATATATATATATATATATATATATATATATATTTGCATGCGCGCTAAACAAGATGAGGCAATTAATAACAAAAACCCTCAAGAAAGGAAAATATTAAGTTGATTACGTTCAAAGACATTTAGAATGTCAGACGTAACCTTCTAGCATAATAAAGCAATAGAGTATCAAATATTTAATATAGTTTGTTGTGCACACAAGGCTTATATTAAGTATTTGAGATGTTGGCTTTATTATATTGGATGTTTATAAGGAATTGAACAATACATGTTTTGTTGTGCACACACAAGAACCATATTTTTCTCTTCACTTATATGAAAATGCTAGTACTGACTTAATTTATATTATTTTAGTTCGGATGTGCACACACTTGACCATCATAATCTAAGAGGCAAAATTAAAAGAGTTATATAGAGATGTAATTGACAAAAGTTGTTTACCTATTGAATAAATCTATAGTTTGTTGTGCACACACAAGACTGTATATTTATAGCAATAGGATCCTGTCTCACTAAGCGGATTTTACAAAGTTGTTTAAACAAGATCTGCCGAACTATATATGGAGAGTCATATTATTTGAAGAAAATAGTGGGAGACACCATTTTAATAAAGTCCTAAATTAATCTGGTGATTAATAAAATGAATGTATGCTAATGTTGTTAAATTACAAATTCATTTACAGAATTTTATAATGTCTAATTCACTATCACTGTGGAGCATATTAGATGCTAATAAGTTAACCGGACTGAATTATACGGATTGGTTAAGGAATTGAAGTTCTCACGGCTGAAAAGCTATCTTATGTCCTTAATTCGCATGTCCATGCAACAGTTGCAGACAATGTCTCTAATGAAGAGATTGCTATTTTTAGAAAATGGCAAGATGATGCACAGTGGGTTCATTGCATCATATTGGGCTCTATGAGTAACGAGTTACAACGTCAACATGAGAAAATGGATGCACCTACCATTATGCTGCACCTTCATGATTTGTATGGTAAGTAGAAAAGGTCTACCAGATATAAGATATCTAAGGAGCTCTTCCGATATAGAATGACCGATGGCATTACGGTACAGATACATGTCCTCAAAATGATCAATTTGATTAAACAATTGGGATAATTGGGTTTTATTATGGATGGAGAGTTGAGTCAAGATTTGATCTTACAGTCACTCTCAGACTCTTTCTCACAATTTATTGTGAATTTTCACATGAACAAGCTTGATGTCAGTCTGACTGAGTTTCTTAACATGTTGAAAATTGCGGAGAGTCACTTTCCACCAAAGAAAGACTACGTCTTACTGGTAGATGATTTTTCTAAGAAAAAGAAAAGGACCAAAGGTTCTTCTGAAAAGAAGAAAGCTAAGAAGACAAAAGAAAAGGCACAAATTGAGGATAATAAGATGAAAACTGATGCGAATAGCAAAGGAGTTTGCTTTCACTGCAATAAGCCAGGACACTGGAAAAGAAACTGCAAGGAGTATCTTGCAGAGGCTAACTAGAAGAAGCTTGGTGAAGCTTCGGTTACAGATACATGTTTGTTCATGATTGAAATAAATCTTTCTGTAAGTCAAGGTTCTACTTGGGTATTGGATACCAGTTGTAGTTCTCACATATGCATTTAATGCAGGGACTAAGAAGAAGTAGAAAGCTAAACAAAGGGAAAGTAATCCTGCGTGTGGGGAATAGAGCAAAGGTTGCTGCATTAGCCGTAGGAACTTATAGTTTATTATTGCATACGGACAAGTTTGTTAAGTTAATAAATAGTTATTATGTTCCGGTTCTCATTAGAAACATTATTTCTATTCCATTGTTGGACAAGGAAGTTTTTGGTATTATATTTAAGAACAATGGTTGTTCTATTTGTAATGATAATATTTTGTTTGAAACTGGAAAATTACTTGATGGACTTTATATACTTGACTTACATGAAAATATTTTACAAATTAAACAAACTAGTAAACGAAAAGAGATGACCATTCAAGAGTTGAAGATGTGTATTTGATGAAATACATGTCTGAATCGTTTGAAAGGTTCAAAGAATTCAGAAGTGAAACAAACTGGCAAAGTATTAGGATTCTTCGATCCGATCGAGGAAGGGATACTTTAGCAAAAAGTTTCTAGATCATCTCAAAGTTAATGGTATTTTCTCACAATGGATGCCTCCTGATACGCAATAATTGAGTGGTGTAACTGAAAGGAGAAATCGTACCTTATTGGACACGGTGCGGTCCATAATGATTTTTACCGATGTTCTAGTATCCTTCTGGGGCTATGCCCTAGAAACGACTGCATATCTATTAAATAAAGTGCCCTCAAAAATCCATCCCTAAGACTCCATATAAGTTATGGATTAGGAGGAAACCTAGTATTAAGCATATTAAGATTAGTGGTTGTCCAGCTTATGTGAAAAAAGGTTTCAAAAGGATAAGCTTAGGACAAGATCTGACAAATGCAGATTTATGGGATATCCTAAAGAAAGTTTAGGGTATTATTTCTACAAGCCTACTAAGCAAAAGCTGTTTGTCGTGAAACATGCTGCCTTTTTTTGAAAAGGAGTTTACCTTAAAGGGGCTAGTGGGAGGAAAAAATAGATCTTGAAGAAGTTCAAGAATTACAAAGCATTATAAGTCGAACCGAGGAACCTGTAGATAGACCTATTGTACCACAACTGAATCATAAATCTGAAAGAGTACCGAAGATACCTAAGAGGTATGGATTCATCATAGAGGATGATGATGAGGTACACATCATAGAGGATGATGATCCAGTTATATATGATGAGGCTATGAGTAGTAAATACTCAGAGAAATGGCAGATAACCATGAAATCTGAAATGTTCTTCATATATGAAAACCAAGTATGGACTTTGGTTAACCCTCCGGAAGGCGTAAAGCCTATAAGGTGTATATGGGTCTTTAAGAGAAAGACTGGAGCAGTATGAACTTGGAATGGTTCCTAAGTCTCATCTGGGATCCAAACATGTGTTGCAACACTTTCATTTGATTAGAAAAATCATTGAAAGAGGAGAGGTCACCTTAGAGAGAGTGGACTCTAAGAACAACATTATAGATCTATTTACTAAAGCATTATACAGCATCAGGACGATCACACTTAGAGAAGATGAGTATGAGATACCAGGGCGATTGACTTTAGTGCAAGTGAAAAATTGAAAGTAGTATGCGCTTAAGCCAATCACATAGGATGTGATAAGCATTTACTTTGTAATTTTGTTCATTTATTAATAAAAGAATTCATTTAATTAAAGTCATACTTTATCCATGTTTACTTAGTTGAATTAAATAAATGTGATAAACCCATAGTTTTAAAGTAATGTTTTTAAAATCATGATAATGATCATGCTAATGAGATCTAAATTATAGATAGCTCAATACTAGACCGTTCCTAATCGTTGATCACTAATGTGGGATTATTGATTCCGGATAGATTAGTACATATTATGTTTGCTCTGTTGAAAAAGATGATTAATCTCATAATCATTTGTGTGGAGATACTAAAGCAAGTATGTAGGTGCTTATTAGAGAATAAGTTCACTGAACGTGACTCACTTAAGGAACACCTAATAGAATTTTACTTGCCTGACAATAGGAGTTCCTATAGTGTTAGTAGTACAAGTAATCCTTAGACTTGACATCATCATAATACCTTGTGTATTATGAGTTATACTTTGTCATATTCTTTAATACTCTCATCGAGTATAATAGGATATGTTAGGGTATAATGAAGTGTACATGAAGGTAGGTGAATGATCGACAAAGGATCTACCACTTCTAGTAAAGGGAGAGAATGTCCTATGCGATTTGATAAGTGACAACTCAAAAATCCTTGGCCAAGGTGAATGGAAATTAGAAAGGAGTTTCTAATTTACATTAATCAGAGTTGTGCATTTCAGAATCGAAATGCATATGATTAAATAAATAAGATTTGTCAGTAATTCCATGTCTCATGTTTAATCAGGATATTGTATGGTGGAAAGATTGAATTGTACGGTAACTATTACTGAATAGGTTCTATATGATTAAACGTTGATTTCATATTATACGGATAGTCATGATACACTGATGTAAGGTGTCATTGATGATGTAGAATAAATAGTATTTATTTATATATAAATTAAAGGAGTTTAATTCATTATAAATAATATTAGAATGGTTCTAATTTATTTATTCTACTGTCAGCATAATATTAAACGTAAAGGGTCACACCGCAAAAAAGAGAAATATTATTTTAGAAGTAATTGGCTTAATAATAATAATTTAATATTTGGTGAAATACTAATATTTATAATTAAGTATTTGGAGAAATACTAAATTATAAATTAATAAGAAGAGTCTTATTATTATTATTATTATAAATTAATTGGCTTGATAATAATAAATTAAGTATTTAATTTATTGATGGAATAAATTAAATAGGTTAATATTTACAATTAAGTATTTGGAGAAATACTAATTATAAATTAATAAGAGGAATCTTATTATTTATTATTATTATTATTTAGTTCCTAATTAGATTGGGAATTAAATTAAAACCTTAAGTCCTAAAAGGTTTAGGATGAGGATTGGTCTATATAATGAGAGGTCTTATGATAGATTAGGGTTACACAATTAGACATTGCCATTAGAATTCTATAGTCCTTCTACACCTAAGGAGTTAGGAGAGTGGGACAGAATTAGGGCTAGCCACCCAAGGTTTGGAGAAACCTAAATTTACTTCTTCCATAATAATCTCTTGGTGGATCACCTTTAGAGCGCTGCACATATTGAGTAGCTTGCGTTTGATCCGTGGATTTGGAGGAGCGTGAAGGAATAAAGGATTGGAACTTGAAGATCACATCAAGGATCATCTTCATCTGGTATATCTTGTATCCTTCCTCAATTAATAATATCGCATATGGTGATTCCTAGGATTGCAAAAAAAAACTAAATTCAATTTATGTCATGCTTCCACTGTTTTACAATATGATTGTATGTATATTCATGTTTCTACAAACTAACAGTTGATGACCTTAGGAAAATTCTGAGACAACACTTTGACATTAGGATATGACGAGAATGTCCAAGTGATGTAGCTCAGATTCCTTAGAAGAAGAGCCTTCAGCCAAGGCATGATTGGAATGAAGAAGAACAGTAAGTCTCTATTACTTTGATAGTTAATAGTGCTTTTGTCCAGACCTTCGAGATCAACACGGACTCCTGTACCCAAGAATTCTAGATTAATTGGTCCTGTTTTTGTCTCTTCAAGGATGGAGAGATCTTTAGATAGATCATCAATTTTCTCCCCCTAAGATTTAGCCTCTTCGAGTTCAGAAACAGGTTGACTTGGCTTTCTTTCGATGTCCTCCACCATTGATTCAATGATCCTTGTAAGTTCTAAGGAATCATCAGAAAAGCTTTTGATTGGCTTCTCCCCTTCAAAAGTAGCTTCAACTGGCTTAGCCAATTCTGAGGTTCTCTTCTTTTTCTTCTTCTCTTAGTCTGCGCTTTTCTTCATTTTCTTCTCACGCTTCTTTATTAATATCCTCTTCTTTAGCTTAAGTTCAGATACCTTCATAGCCATCTCTTATTTCTCTTACTGTGGCTCCGGCATATCAGCCATCTCATCATCATCTTGTTGTGGCTCTGGCATATTTCCATCTCAGTCGTTATTTCATTTGTTGCTGCTTCAGGCTCTACGATCGGAGAGCTGGGAGGTTCTACGATCAGCTTGGTAGATCCAGAGTCTTCTATTGAAATGATCCTGCCGAATTTAGCCATCTTAGCAGATCTTCCTTTCTTTATCTGCTTCTTTTCCCATTTAATCAAGGTTAGGCCTTCTTTAGCAGCTTCTTCTGTGTGTCTTTTATCAATCTCTTCACAGTATTCTTTAATCTGTTCTCGAGTGGACTTGGGAGGAGGCTGGATAGTAGACTTTCTTGATCTTTTTCCATTCCAACCCTTCTACTTGACCAGCTAAGTGAGAGAGACAGAATAACCCACCTTTTCTTTTGATTTCTCTTTACTTAAATCCCTCGTCTCAGGATTGTCTTTAGGATTGTCTTTCTTTCCTTATTCATTCTTCTTCATCTTTTTCTAAGGAGGCTTCTCAATAGTCGAAGCCAATGCCACAGGAACTTCAGGGTCTACAGAACCCCTACAGGTTTCTTCCTTTATTTCAGCAATCTTCCTCTTTGTTTTAGCCTTTGCAGGCTTTTGGACGTCAATGAGGGTCTTCTCATTCCCCTCTAACTTCTTTGATCGCATGATTTAAACTGGGTTCCTCTTCTAGTTGTCGAAGAGCTTCTTCATTATCTTCTTGTTAATATTCAGGTTATCTCCTTCCTTGTCCTTAAGGTGATTCTTCAATCTCTTCTTTAGAAGGATGTTGATGAACCTTCCGTAAAACATCTTTGGAAGAGGTTTTCCTGTTGCCTTCTTCTTTTCAGTATCATTGAACCACTTAGAGATCCAATCCATTAATATTATTCCAAAATTGATTTTCTTCTCCATCACAATAGTAGACATAATCTACAATTAGAGTTTGCTGATAGAGTCATGGGCTGAGTCCTTACATAGGATGCACTTTCCGACGATGTCGACAAGGAACTCGTAGTTCTAGATGAACTCTTTCTTCTTCATACCCTTGAGCTCTAGGTTCTTCTTGTACCCTATAAGCTCGAGCCCAAACTTCACATCTACCTCTTCAAAAGTAGTGACTCCTTCATTCACGAACCCAAGGTAGTAGTTCATATCCATCACTTCGTAAGTGAGTTTAACATCTTTCACTCTTGTGTCATTTAGATAGAATTCTTCAACTCTTTTGGTGAAGATCCTTGAGTTTGTGCTCAACGCTTCATAAAATCCTGCCTTCTGTACAAGGGTCAGCACAACTTGAAATTGAGCCTCAACTCCTTCAAATTCTTCGAAGCATAACTGATTTCTAGAGATGACTTGGTAGGTCGACATCTTTCGCGCAAATAATTTGATCTACAAAGAAATAAATTTTATCTAAGTTTGCCGGTTTGTAAAGAAAGTTAAGGCTTGATAAAGAGAGAGAGGGAGAGAGAGAGAATTTGAATGCTAGAAAGTTTAGATCAAATGAATAGTAAAGGTCGAATTAAAATTTTAAAATATATAAATGTATTTCCTTCTATTTTGGCTGAATGGGACACGTTTCGAGCGAATATTGGGCGCATATATCTTGTTACAATACATATATTGTTTTAGACAAGAAACCTAGTATAAAAGATGTCCTTTTGCTGCATTATATCTTCCTCTTTGACTTGCACACGTGTAGCTTTTCTCATCACCAATGACTCTTCACGGGTAACATGATCTTCTTTAACTTTTACCTCCCTCGGCTGAACTCGTTACCTATGCGCCTTAGGAGTGTTTTGTGGCTACAACCAACATGCCTCCAACCTATCTAACCCCTTACGAATCTCCTCCATGATGTCCTCCTTTGCCTTCCTAGGTTGTACTCGCTCCCTCCTACGCTCCATAGGCTTTTGAGGCTACTCCCTACATCCACGATCTCGATAGTAGTGGCTTGGCACAAACCGGTTCTTCATTACAGCTTTCATCCCCTCCCATATTTCAATCGGACGTTCTCCATTTCTTCTCCTACTAATCATCAATTGATCCCACCAAGTGACGGCATAGTCAGAAAATTCAGTGGCTGCAAGCTTAACTTTCTTACACTCCTAATAGTTATGGCAGTCAAACACCCACTCTATCTTTGTATCCCATTCTAGATATGCCTCAGAATCACTCTTTCCTTGGAAAGCTAAAATTTTCATCTTAATGTTATCCAAGTTATTGTCTTCTCGATTTCAACCTCATCTATCCCTAGCTCCATGTCTCCGGTAAATAAAATTAGATTCACGGTCCTCTTCCTCACTAATCCTTCCATCATAGTAAACTTCTTCCTCCCTAACCTCCTTGTGCCGCATCCTCTCCCTTCTTTGAAAGCCAATAGTATTTTGTGATTGCTCCCTTTGGATGCTCTCTATTCTATCAAAACGATCATTCATTTGCTCCACCATCCCGTAAAATCTTCTTAATTCCCCCTTAAGGGCTTCTATCTCGAACTTGGAATCCCCCTTTAGAATCTCCCCCGAAGATGACTCTTTTATATTAGATATTAGCTACAAAACAAGGGTTAATAGATAAAATTTTCCTCACCATTCTCTTACGTATTTTGCTCAAGAATGATTCACTTGTGTATCACTCACTGGCTTTTACCCTCTAATGATCTCACACTCTTGCCAATTTCCTCTCAAGAATTTCCTCCTATCGGTTCTTTTTGAACTCGCCAAACAAGAATCAAAGTTTCATATTCAATTCAACAAGAACTTATCAAGAACAAAAAATAGAAGGTATGAATCTCGGGTTACCAACAAAGTTACAGGTAAACGCTTTGTACGCTTCGGATTGAACTCTCGGTTGGAAGGCTTGTTCTTGTATGCCTTTAAATTTCTAGGAAAGCTTGTTAGGCTTGCGGGATTTTATGGTTTTGCTTGTTTCGGAAATGATGATTGACTTTTGCAAAACTTATCACTGCTGAATTTGTTAGCAAGAAATTGAAACAACTAATTTTTTTTATATAAATAATCAAACAAGAAATTAAAGGATAGATAACTCGCTAAATATTTAGCTTTGATACCAACTGATAGACTCCACGGCACGCGTGCGTGAAGTGGTCATCGCCCGGATCATTTTTTGTAAAGTTGTATTGGTGGAACACCAATGACACCGCAATCCTTCGTTTTTATTGAAGCGAGAACCTTGGTACAATCGACAATGCAATGAATTCGGTGTTTAATAGAACCTCGACCCTTTGTCTATATTGAGACAAGAACCTTGATATAGGTATAAGACGCCACACACAACTATGGATTGTTGTAAGATAAGTCTGGTTGAATCTCATAGCAAACTTGAACAATTCAAGAGTTCTCAAAGAACCAAAAGAAAAAACAATCTCATAAGAAATTTTATTAATAAATAATCTGAATGTATGAATTACATCAGCTTTGATCCTTATTTATGAAAGTAGTATGCACACAAGCCAATCATATTTGATATGATGTAGCATATACTTTGTAATCTTATTCATTTATTAATAAAAGAATTGATTTTCTTAAAAAAGGCATTTTATATTATCTACATAGTGTTGTTATATTAAATGTGATAAACCCATAGTTTTGAGCAATGTTTTTAGAATCATGATGGTGATCATGCTAATGAGATCTAAATTCAAGATAGCTCACAAACTAAAATCGTTCCTAATCGTTGGATTACTAAATAGGGGATTAGTGAATCCGGATAGATTAGTACATACGTTGCTTGCTCTTAAGAAGAGGATGATTGATCTCATAATCATTTGTGTGGAGACACTAAAGCAAGTATGTAGGTGTTTATTAGAGAATAAGTTCACTGAACGTGACTCGTTAAGGAATACCTAATGGAGTTTTACTCGCCTGTCAATAGGAATTCCTCTAGTGATAGTAGTACAAGTGATCCTTGGACTTGAGATCATCATAGTATCTTGTGTATGATGAGTTATACTTGACATGTCCCTTAAGACCTTTGGGGTATATCAAAGGGTATGATTGGGTATAATAAGTTGTACATGGAAATAGGTGAATGATCAACAAAGAATCTATCACGTCTAGTAAAAGATGTGAATGTCCTATGTGATTCGATAAATGACAACTCAGTAGTCCTTGGCCAAGGCAGAATGAAATTAGAAAGGAGTTTCTAATTTACATTATTTAGAGTTGTGCATTTGCTTATCGAAATGCATATAATTAAATAAAATAAGACTTGACAGTAAATCCATGTCTTATATTTAATTGGGACATTGTATGGTAGAAGGATTGAATTGTACGGTAACTATTTACTCAAATGTTCTTTTGTGATTAATGTTGAAATCTATATTATCTGGAAAGTCGTTGATCGCTAAGGGGGCTTACCCTTATTGTAGAATAAATATTATTTATTTAAATAAATTAAATAGTTTAATTTATTTATTTAAATAAGATTAGAATTGTTCCAATTGATTTATTCACAACCGGTTTAATATGGAGAACCTAAAGGGTCACACCGCAAAAGGAAAATATTTATTTAAGAAGTAAATGCATAATTGTAATAATAAGTTAAGTGTATTTAATTTAGTCTATGGAGATAGAATAAATTAAATAGCTTAATATTTATTATTTAATATTTTGGAAATATTAAATATAAATTAATAAGAGGATTCTTATTATTATTATTACTATTACTATTATTTAATTCCTAATAGGGATTGGGAATTAATTAATAGAACTATTATTTATTTCCTAATAGGGATTGGGAATTAATTAATAGAACTACTCTCTCACGAATTCCTAATTGGATTAGGAGCATAATTAATTAAAGGAGTTTAATTAGAATATAAACCCTAATCCTAAATAGTTTAGGGAAGGGTTATTCCTACATCTATAAATAAAAAGAGTCTTATCATAGATTAGGGTTGCACACTCTTGCATAAGAATTGTGGAGAGTACTTGCAATTTCTATAGAGATAGAAACTAGGGTTTTGCCAAACACCAAACTTCTTGAATACTTGTTCTTCCTTGGTGGATCACCTCTAGAGGCCAAACACTTGGGTGGCTAACGTTGATCAAAGGAAGGAATCACACCGTTGAATTCGAGGAGAACACGAAGGACTAGGAGTTGAACTAGTACTCGAGAAAGCTTTGTTCTACGAGGGTATAATTCTTATTCTCTTTCTCTTTCGTTTATATCGTTAATTGAGCACATTGATCGATCATGGTGATGGTTTGTATAAAAATTTTAAAATCCGTTTTATCGCGCTTCTGCACTATTTATGTAATTTGATTGCATGTTCGCGCTATATACAAACCTAACAGTGCTATCAGAGACTAATCATGTGCTATTTAACGATCTTGATGATTCCATGTATGAATTGATATGCGATACGATCGGATTTTGGGCTGAAGAAATTTTTTTTCTGAATCTGCGTCGCGGCGCGGCCGCACCGCTTCCAGTTCATTCTGGAGCACGGCTGCGCCCTAACCTAGAAAAACGTTTCCTGGGGTGCAACGCGGCCGCGCCGCTCCTAGTTCAAAATGGAGCGCGGTCGCGCCGGTGTCCAGACTTTGAAATTTTTTTTGTTTTTCTCAATTAAAATAAATGGTTTATTTAATTGATAAAAGTTTAAAATAAAAGAGTTTATTTTATCTGGAATAGGATTTCAGATTGCTAAAATTAAAGGAGTTTAATTTGGATTTGGTTTTTGATTAAAATAAAAGAATTTATTTTGTTTCAAAACTAAATATTAGCAAAACTTTTTCCCATTAATTGATATCAATGCATATATAGAATGGTTTTATTATTCATGGGATGAATGTTATTTATTGATACATATAGAGATATGTATGATAATAAATAGGGATTGATTATGGACTATTGACCAATGTGTGATTGGATTTATTTTAGTGGATGCTTGAATATATGGGTTTTTATAAATGGGGTCTGCGTACCTCGTCTTCTCTAATTTTTCTTAATGTAAATTCTATCTCCCTCCTATGTACTTCCCTTTGACTGCTGATCAAGATTTCTATTTATTGTAAATAGTTTATGTAATAGGACTAGTTAGAATTAATTTTTTGAAGAATTGGAGACAAAGGAGCAAGGAGCGCATGAAGACCCGTTTGTATTGGAGCCCGGGTTTAAATGTAATAATTATATTTAAATTTAATTCTTGCACCCCAGGTTTAACCTTTTGGTTCACTTGGTGGCTCTAGTGAACCAAACTAGAATAAAAGTCCATAATCAATCCGGGTAGAATATAGTATTCTATATGTGCATGTTTACTATATATATATATATATTATATATTATACAACATGCTTCTCATGTTAAATAATATGACGCGTATTTTATATATATATGTGCATGCGCGCTAAACAAGATGAGACTAATAATAACAAACCCCTCAAAGTAATATATTAAGTCCTAAGCGTTCAAAGATATTTGGAATATCGAACGTCGCCTTCTAGCATGGTAAAGCGATAGAGTATTAAATATTTAATATGAGTTTATTGTGTCACACAAGGCAAGTATTAAATATTTAAGATGTTGCTTTATCACATTTGATGCTTATACATAGACTGAACGATGTTGTTTTGTTATGTCACACAAGGACAGTGTTTTTCTTTCGAATATATGGAAGTGCTAGGTTGGACTTAACTTGGATAATTTTGATTCGGATGTGTCACACTTGATCAAAATAATCTAAGAGGCAAAATACAAGGAGTTACATAGTGATGTAATTGACAATAGTTGTCTACCTATTTATTTATATATCGTTTGTTGTGTCACACAAGGCTATATACATTTGAAATAGGATCCTTATTCTCACTAGCAAACCTTTAATTAGATTTGCCGAACTATATATATATATATTGAGGGTAATATAGTTTGATGAAAAAGTGAGAGATACCAATTTAAAATAAAGACCTAATTTATTTTGGTAATTAATTAAATGAATGTATGCTAAAATATTGTCTATTTCACATGCAGAATTTAAAAATGTCAAACTCACTATCACTGCGCAGCATACTTGATGGTAACAAACTGACCGGACCGAATTACACGAACTGGTTAAGGAATCTAAGAATTGTTCTCACTGCTGAAAAGATTTCTTATGTCCTAAATTCGTCAGTCCCTGCAAATGTTGCAGAAACAGCCTCTGAGGAAGAGATTGCTACTTTCAGAAAGTGGCAAGATGATTCAACCTTGGCTCAATGCATCATGCTTGCATCCATGAGTAACGAGCTTCAGCGTCAGCATGAAACTATGGATGCTCCTACTATATTGCTGCACCTCAAAGAATTGTATGGTGAGTAAAGTAGGACTGCTAGATATCAGATATCTAAGGAGCTCTTTCGATCTCGTATGACCGAGGGCACTGCTGTTGAGACTCGTGTCCTTAAGATGATCAATTTGATTGAACAACTTGGACAGCTTGGGTTCGTGATGGATGGAGAGTTAAGTCAAGATTTGATCTTACAGTCACTCCCGGACACTTTCTCACAATTTGTTGTGAATTTTCACTTGAATAAGTTGGATGTCAGCTTGCCTGAGCTACTTAACATGCTGAAAACTACTGAAGGTCACTTCTCATCCAACAAGAACCAAGTCTTACTAGTGGATGATTCTTCCAAGAAAAGGAAGAGGCCCAAGGTATCTTCTAAAAAGAAGAAAAACAAGAAGGCTAAGGGCAAGGCGAAGGGAAAGGATAAAAAGAAACCTGATCCAGATAGCAAAGGAATTTGCTACCATTGCAATAAGCCGGGACACTGGAAGAGGAACTGCAAGGAGTATCTTGCGGACCAAAAGAAGCTTGGAGAAGCTTCGACTTCCGATCTAGGTTTGTTCATGATTGAAATTAATTTTTTCTGAAAGTTAAAATTCTACTTGGGTATTGGATACCGACTGTAGTTCTCACATATGTAATAATATGCAGGGACTAAGCAGAAGTAGGAAGCTGAACAAGGATGAAGTCGTCCTACGAGTGGAAAATGGAGCAAAGGTTGCTGCATTGGCTGTAGGGACTTATTGTTTAGCACTGCCTTCGAGCAAGTTCATTAGTTTAAATAATTGTTATTATGTTTCAACACTCATTAGAAACATTATTTCAATTTCTGTATTGGATATGGATGGTTTTGATATTATAATAAAGAACAGCAGTTGTTCTATTTATAATAAAAATGTTTTATATGGTGTTGGCAATTTACTGAATGGACTTTACATACTTGACTTGCATGAAAATATACTTCAAATTGAACAAACTAAGAAAAGAAAAAGAGATGATGTTAATTATACTTTTATGTGGCACTGTAGACTCGGTCATATCAATGAAACAAGATTATCCAAGTTGCATAAAGATGGGCTTTTAGAGCTATCTGATTACGAATCATATCCAACTTGTGAATCTTGTCTTATGGGTAAAATGACTAAATCTCCTTTTACTGGAAAAGGAGAAAAAGTTACAGAGTTGTTAGCGTTGGTACACACAGACGTATGTGGACCTATGACAACGAATGCACGAGGAGGGTATTCTTATTTTATTACTTTCACTGATGATCATTCTAGATTTGGATATGTGTATTTAATGAAATACAAATCTGAATCGTTTGAAAAGTTCAAAGAATTCAGAAGTGAAGTAGAGAAGCAAACTGGTAAGAGTATTAAGATTCTTCGATCGGATTGAGGAGGGGAATACTTGACCAATGAGTTTCTCAATTGTCTCAAAGAAAATGGTATAATCTCACAATGGACTCCACCAGGGACGCCACAGTTGAATGGTGTATCTGAAAGGAGAAATCGAACATTGTTGGACATAGTTCGTTCCATGATGAGTTTTACCGACCTTCCAATATCCTTCTGGGGTTATGCCCTAGAAACGGCTGCATACCTACTTAACAAAGTACCTACCAAATCCGTCTCAAAGACCTCATATGAGATATGGACAGGGAGGAAACCAAATCTTAAGTATGTTAAGACTTGGGGTTGTCCAACTTATGTCAAAAGGTTTGAGCATGATAAGTTGAAGACTAGATCCGACAAGTGTAGATTTGTGGGATACCCTAAAGAAACTGTAGGGTATTATTTCTATCATCCTACTGATCAAAAGGTGTTTGTTGCGAAACACGCTGCCTTCTTGGAAAAGGAGTTTATCCTCGAAGGGGTCAGTGGGAGTAAGATATATCTTGAAGAAGTTCAAGAACCACAAAGTACTCCGGATCAAAGTCAAGTACCTGATCAAGTAGAAGAACCTACTGTACCACAACCTATTCGTAAATCTGGAAGAGTATCGAAGATACCTAAGAGGTATGGATTCATCATAGAGGATGATGATGAGGTACGCATCATAGATGATGATGATCCATTGACTTACGAAGAGGCTATGAGTAGTGAAGACTCAGAGAAATGGCTAGAAGTCATGAAATCCGATATGGACTCCATGTATGAAAACCAAGTATGGACTTTGGTTTCACCACCTGAGGGCATTAAGCCTATTGGGTGTAAATGGGTCTTTAAGAGAAAGACTAGAGCGGACGGCAAGGTAGAGACCTATAAGGATCGACTGGTTGCAAAAGGTTTCAAACAAAGACAAGGAGTTGACTATGATGAAACCTTCTCACCAGTAGCTATGCTCAAGTCCATTCGGATTTTGCTTGCAATTGCAGCTTATTATGACTACAAGATCTGGCAAATGAACGTGAAAACGGCCTTCCTCAATTGAAAGCTTGAGGAGAATGTATATATGATACAGCCAGAGGGTTTTGTTTCAACGGTTGGAACAAACCAAGTCTGTAAGCTACAACGATCCATTTATGGATTGAAGCAAGCTTCTAGAAAATGGAACATTCATTTTGATGAGATAATCAAAAGGTTTGATTTTATCAAAAATGAGGATGAACCTTGTGTGTACAAGAAGGTTAGTGGGAGCGCTGTTTCATTCCTTGTATTATATGTTGATGACATATTACTGATAGGGAATGATGTTCCTATGCTACAGTCGATCAAAATTTGGTTATCTAAACACTTCTCCATGAAGGACTTGGGTGAGGCATCCTATATTTTGGGGATAAAGATCTATAGAGATAGATCTAAAAGGATGCTGGGCTTGACCCAAGGAAAGTACATTGACTCGATACTAAAAAAGTTTAGCATGGAAGATTCCAAGAGAGGTCTCATGCCGATGAGCCATGGAATACATCTCTCCAAGAAACAGGCCCCAAAGACACCTGAGGAGAGAGACCGTATGAGTAAGATTCCTTATGCTTCCGCAATAGGATCTATCATGTACGGTATGATATGTACTAGACCAGATGTCGCTCATGCACTTAGTGTAACAAGCAGATATCAACTAAATCCAGGAGAAGAGCACTAGAAGGCAGTGAAAAACATCCTAAAGTACTTGAGAAGAACTAAGGATGTATTTCTTGTCTACGGTGGGTCTGAATTGAAACTAGAGGGCTATACAGACTCAAGTTTTCAAACAGACCAAGATGACAGTAAATCCGTTTTAGGGTACGTATTTACCTTAAACGGTGGCGCAGTGAGTTGGAAAAGTTCCAAGCAGCAAACAGTTGCTGATTCAGTGACAGAGGCAGAGTACATAGCTGCAAGTGAAGCTGCAAAGGAAGCTGTTTGGATGAAGAAGTTCATAACTGAACTTGGAGTGGTTCCTAGCATTAGAGGAGTCGTACCTTTATTCTGTGACAATAACGGAGCTGTTGCGCAGGCTAAGGAACCCAGGTCTCATCAGAAATCCAAACACGTGTTGCGGCGGTTTCATTTGATTAGAGAGATCATTGAAAGAGGATATGTCACCCTGGAACGTGTGGACTCTCAAGACAACATTGCAGATCCATTTACTAACGCTTTAACACAACAGCAGTTTGATCGTCACTTAGAGAAGATGGGTATTAGATACCAAGGCGATTGGCTGCAAGTGGGAGATTGAAAGTAATACGCACACAAGTCAATCATATTTGATATGATGTACTATATACTTTGTAATCTTATTCATTTATTAATAAAAGAATTGATTTTCTTAAAAAAGGCATTTTATATTATCTACATAGTGTTGTTATATTAAATGTGATAAACACATAGTTTTGAGCAATGCTTTTAGAATCATGATGGTGATCATGCTAATGAGATCTAAATTCAAGATAGCTCACAAACTAAAATCGTTCCTAATCGTTGGATTACTAAATAGGGGATTAGTGAATTCGGATAGATTAGTACATACGTTGTTTGCTCTTAAGAAGCGGATGATTGATCTCATAATCATTTGTGTGGAGACACTAAAGCAAGTATGTAAGTGCTTATTAGAGAATAAGTTCACTGAATGTGACTCGCTAAGGAATACCTAATGGAGTTTTACTCGCCTGTCAATAGGAATTCCTCTAGTAATAGTAGTACAAGTGATCCTTGGACTTGAGATCATCATAGTATCTTGTGTATGATGAGTTATACTTTGACATGTCCCTTAAGACCTTTGGGGTATATCAAAGGGTATGATTGGGTATAATAAGTTGTACATGGAGATAGGTGAATGATCAACAAAGAATCTACCACGTCTAGTAAAAGATGTGAATGTCCTATGTGATTCGATAAATGACAACTCAGTAGTCCTTGGCCAAGGCAGAATGAAATTAGAAAGGAGTTTCTAATTTGCATTATTTAGAGTTGTGTATTTGGGAATCGAAATGTATATAATTAAATAAAATAAGACTTGATAGTAAATCCATGTCTTATATTTAATTGGGACATTGTATGGTAGAAGGATTGAATTGTACGGTAACTATTTACTCAATGGTTCTTTTGTGATTAATGTTGAAATCTATATTATCTGGAAAGTCGTTGATCGCTAAGGGGGCTTACCCTTATTGTAGAATAAATATTATTTATTTAAATGAATTAAATAGTTTAATTTATTTATTTAAATAAGATTAGAATTGTTCTAATTGATTTATTCACAACCGGTTTAATATGGAGAACCTAAAGGGTCACACCGCAAAAGGAAAATATTTATTTAAGAAGTAAATGGCATAATTGTAATAATAAGTTAAGTGTATTTAATTTAGTCTATGGAGATAGAATAAATTAAATAGCTTAATATTTATTATTTAATATTTTAGAAATATTAAATATAAATTAATAAGAGAAGTCTTATTATTATTATTACTATTACTATTATTTAATTCCTAATAGGGATTGAGAATTAATTAATAGAACTATTATTTATTTCCTAATAGGGATTGGGAATTAATTAATAGAAGTACTCTCTCACGAATTCCTAATTGGATTAGGAGCATAATTAATTAAAGGAGTTTAATTAGAATATAAACCCTAATCCTAAATAGTTTAGGGAAGGGTTATTCCTACATCTATAAATAAGAAGAGTCTTATCATAGATTAGGGTTACACACTCTTGCATAAGAATTGTGGAGAGTACTTGCAATTTCTATAGAGATAGAAACTAGGGTTTTGCCAAACACCCAACTTCTTGAATACTTGTTCTTTCTTAGTGGATCACCTCTAGAGGCCAAACACTTGGGTGGCTAACGTTGATCAAAGGAAGGAATCACACCGTTGAATTCGAGAAGAACACGAAGGACTAGGAGTTGAACTAGTACTCGAGGAAGCTTTGTTCTACGAGGGTATAATTCTTATTCTCTTTCTCTTTCGTTTATATCGTTAATTGAGCACATTGATCGATCATGGTGATGGTTTGTATAAAAATTTTAAAATCCGTTTTATCGCGCTTCCGCACTATTTATGTAATTTGATATGCATGTTCGCGCTATATACAAACCTAACAATTTATACTACTCTAAGTAGCCCTAATCCTATAAGGAATAGATTACATAATAGCAAATTAATTTGGAATTGAAAACCTAGCTAATAAGCTTCCTAATTACATTAGAATTAAAAAAAAACTTCCAAAATACTTAGAAAAATCAGCTTAGAAAATTTTAGAATCGGGCCCAAGCGTTGTGGCGCTGCATTGGGGGGGCTACGGCACTGCCTATGCAGTAGCTCAGTGCTACCTTGGGGCACTACCTAGGCAGAATGTCAGGCACTACTGGGGCGCGCGCGCACTGGCGTTGGGCTGGGCGATGACAAGGGCTAGTGCATTGGACTTGGCCCAATTGCGTGAACCAAGTTAATTAACTTTAAATCATCATTCTCAATAAATGCCTCTGAACTCCTTTCAGCCCAAACCTCTTGGATTAATCCATGAAGTTCTTCCTTGAACCCGTTAGCTTGTGCCCTTGTAACTAAACCAACAGGAACTTGAATTGGATGAGCCAAGTTTTATTTCCTTGACTCCCCATTCACGCCCAAGCTAGTCATGTCTTCATCATTCCTCTCCTCTTGAAAATGATTTGTCTCATCGTTTAATGTGGCCCTAGTCAAGATCGTGTCATTTTTGTAACGAAATTAAAAACTATTCACTCTTATATTTTAGAATAAAAGGATTATCAATTCTCAATTTAGCATTATAAAAGTAATGGAACATTTAAGTTATTGAGTGGCTGCCCTATTGTGGGATAACTTACTCTTACAACAAAATTTTTATTTTACCAAAAAAAAAATTGGGTAATGAAACATTACACATTTACACTCATATGGATGTAAATGAAAAGGTATCATGGTTACCTTACTTTTTATATTAGAAATTTCAATAACAACATTAAATATAGTTGAAAGAATCAAATAAGGAAATAAATATTGACTCATCAATGTAATGAAACATTACATTATAATCACATAAGTTGATGTAAGGTTTCAACTTTTCCTAATTTTTGTAACGTCCCTTGTGCGTGTATTTTGCTAAATGAAGTTAGAATTTTGTTTATATGAATGAGATAAGTAGTTATTACTAATACTACACAAGTCTTCGCAGAATAAAAATTTGATGTAATACAATAGTCTACGTAATGTAATAGAATTGTAATATAATTGTAATAAATTATTACGACATATTTGTTTGATTTGTTTTTGGTATTTATATAATAATTATAATGTTATTACATTACGTTCAAAATTATGTTTGGTGTACTCAATTATATGATTGTATATAATGAATAAATAAATTACAAGTCAAAATATAAAATCAGTTGTAATTATTATTATTTTGTCTTGTATTACTTATTACATACGAACATAATGATCTAGTACATCTATTAATGAGCGTAATGAAAAACATTCAAATCAACGTAATAGTATTACGCCCGTAATGGAGTAATACATGTAACAAATATGTCAAATTAATGTAGTATTTTATTACATTACGAAGTTATTACATTAATTTGATGCGGACCAAACAATACCTTAGGACTATTTTTATTGATGGGATAAAGACTATCTACTTCATTAATGAACTTAGTTCCATGTTTATTACTAAATTTGTACCGTGAATATTAGTCTAATAAAAATATAATACTCAAAAGAGTAAAAAAATAATAATAATTAATATCCACCAGAACCAAGTATTCCCTCCGTCCCAAATTAATTGTATTTCTAGGACTTTTTAAAGTCAAATTGACTATTTTAAAACTAATTTTTTTACTATTTTTGCTAACATATAGGTGAAGATATTATAACCAAAAGAAAGTATATACAATTTATTACTAATTTCAATTTTTATAATTTTAGAAATATATTTATATATGCTTAATTATTAATTTTAAAAATAGTCAATTTGACTTAAAAAAGTCCTAGAAAAGCAATTAATTTGGGACAGAGGGAGTATAAAGTAATTTCTCGCTTAAATAACATAAGCATTAAATTTTTTAAATAAAAATAAATTTATATTACTTATCCCACATATTGTCCTTTTCTAAACAAATAGATGACTATTTATTTACTATCGTATAATTATAGTCAATAATACAATAATCACGTGAAAAATAATTTTTCCAAATAAACATAATTTAGAAGGTAGAGTAAAAGAAGGATAAAAAAGTCAAAATCAAGGCATCCCCACACCCGATAATACATACTTTGAACCTGGATGAAATGTCATGAAGGGCCTTATTTGTTCCCTTATAACCTGTAAGCTCACTACATATGTTTGGGCTTTATTATATATATTTCAAATGATTGTAATATTTTAGAATATTTTTAAGTACTTTAATCATATTTATATATATTTATTATTTTAAAAATATTAAATTTTATAGAAAAGATATTCTTTGCAAGTGTTGGGCCCATATTTTATTTTCAAAAATTAATGCACGAATTATTTTGTGAAATCACTAAGTTGCCCTTGTTCACATTCAAGAACTATCAAGTTTTGGGTGATAATTTGTAAAGCAATATTGTTAAAATTGAGTATCTTTGTAAAGGGCTATTTATTTCTTTTTAGAGTGATACTAATGATAGTGATGCCGAACCAAATGAAAAAAGAAGGCAACTGATATTTCCACACGGTTTTTTTATATTTCCACACGGTAGGACATATGTATTAATCATGGTTGAGAGAACTGTTGTAACTTAACAACAATACAAAATCTATTTTCCAAAATTACCCTCAGCTACCCACTAACCCCTTGTCTCCTCCTCTATCAATCTCTTACCGCCTCCTCAGTCTTCATCCTCCTCCTCTCTCAATCTCCTCCGCCTCACAATTCACCCGAGCATTACATACAAACTGAGGATTCCCTTTAGCTAAAATTAGCTTCACAGTGTCTGGGTAAACAAAATAAACAAAGTGACAAACCCAAACATGCGCTTCTGTTGGTATGGAATCCTCGCATCTTGCGCAGGCCCGTAAATACTACAAGATTCAATATTTATACAAATTCAGAACCAACTAAACTAGCAATAACAATATATATATATATATATATATATATATATATATATATATATATATATATATATATTAGCCAATTGGTATAAACCTGAAGTAATTGGACACATCTTCTTCTCTAAAAGTACTATCAGTTGGAAAAGTCAAATAAATTTGTCTGGATCCTGGATTCAACATCCCCACCCCACCATTCAAAGAAAACTCACTCCTTTCAAGCCGAGGAGATCGAGCAAATTTGTTCATTCCATCCCCCATCATTAAGGCCACCGCAGCCCTATAACCCCAAAACAAACAATTAAAAAAATAAAACCAAGTAAATATAATCGATAACTACAAGAAAAATATTGAAAATATATTCCAACAAAAATTAAAAAAGCAAACGAAACACACATAATCGATAACTACAAGAAAAACTCAAAAAGATTCAATCTTGGGCTATCATTTTGCTGCTGGAGGAGAAAATTCATGCATTTGTTGGGGGAAGAAGGAAAATCAGAAAAAACCCATAAGAAAAATACCCAAAAATACCGAAAAGTGGGTACTGAGGCGGAGGGGATTGAGAGAGGAGGAGGATGAAGACTGAGGAGGCGAGGGTTAGTGGGTAGCTGAGGGTAATTTTGGAAAATAGATTTTGTATTGTTGTTAAGTTCTAACAATTCTCTCAACCATGGTTAATACATAGGTCCTACCGTGTGAAAATATAAGAAAACCGTGTGGAAATATCAGTTGCCAAAAAGAATTGAGGTTGTGTGTACCTCCACTTCCTCATGGCCATGTAAGCTTCAACAAAGGATTCCACCACTAAGAATCATTTTTCCTGATCAATATTCGATTTTAAATATTCTACTATTAATTTATTTTTTTTACCCGTTAAAGTTTTAAAGTACTCTTATTTTTCTATTTTATAATCCGACTTTAAAATCTTTTTGTTGAAACTAAAATTCTAACTTTTAAGATAAGATAGTACACACTCAAAATGTGTGCCTTAGGCTTTTGATCTTTGTTAATCCCTTAATCTTTATTAATCCAGTGGCGCCTCTATGAATTTGTGTTACAAGATTGTTTTTTTATTTTAACATACATATTTATTTGTATTACTATTTGTCTTTTATGTGATGTCATTCTTTTATATATTTTTATTTTACTTTAAATTTAATTTATTTTTTTATTAATTATACACGTAGTATGTGTTGCGGTCCACACGAACTAGATAAATGAATGAATAGAGAGGATATGACACAAAATTTGATCTAGTTTAGGTGACCCTTCTGCTTTGAAAAATGTAATAAAGGAATAGGTTATTTAGCAAAAAAAATAAATAAATAAAGGAATAGGTTTAACTAGAAAATTTATAAAAGTCTTGCTCTACAATAATAAATATTATCCATCTTCAAAACTAGAAGAATATGCAAAAATATTCTAATATACATCCTTATCTTTTTAACAAGTAGACACCATAGTGAAACAATAACAACGCATCTTCTTGCTTTGAAGGGAAAGTATTAGAACGAAATGTGTTACTACTCTATTTGCTCTTTTTCACCCAAAATTCAATTAAGATAAGGGTGGGCCCACCTTGTGGGGACGTCTGTTAACCGACCAGAATTAAAGGATAACCAAATTCACCAAGTAAACACCGATTATTTCACGTCACCCTAAATCTAACGTCGTTAGTTTTGTCTTTTCTTTTTGTTTTTGTTTTTTTTTAAAATTTCTTTTGACTGTAAACCGTACGAATGCATGCAGGTGGTAGTGATCCACGTGGCAGCACCATGCACTGCCAACGTTGTGGAACAGATGTTGGTAGAATATGGAATGAAATTTCAGGTGGACCGACTTTTAATTATTTTTATTCATTTTATTTGAAATTAGCACCAAACGTTGTCTGTATAATTAATGCGTGAATAATTATTTTTTATAAAATTTGAAATATTATATAAAAATATAAAAACTATACATCAAAATAAAAAAATATCAATATATCTATATTTAAAAGAGTCAAAAGAGGAAAAAAAAAATTATCGTGTCACAAAAATACTAAATGACGTTAAAAAATTTACGCTACTTTTATAATATAAATAATAATTCTCGCATATACACGCATTTTGTGTGCAATAACAATAATTCATAAAATTAGAAAATTAGAAATCGTAATCAAGTTATTAAAAGTTAAAGTATTGAAAAATAAATTAATTAATTAAACATGGAGAGGAGAGGATATATCTTAGAGAATGAAATGTTTCAATTCCTTAAATTATTTTTTTCATGATTTCATTAAAACGGTTAAACTCACTAATACAAACAAATAAATAAAACGTGATTACCTTTGTTTAAAATATTACGGTACACTACTCTTTTTGTTCAATATTTTTGTAATTTAGTTTATTTATCGATGATAATTATTTTTTATTCTTATTATGGGACTTTGTCAAATAAAATAAAATATTACGATGTGCTACTCTTTCTATTCCAAAAGGTTCAAATATGACTTTTCAAAATTAATTAAAAATGTTTTCAAATATTTTTAACTTTTAAATAAAATAAAATTTAATTAATTTTTTTGGATAGTTTTTAATTTAATAATTGTAATATCTAAAGTTAAATGAATTCTATCAGTTTTAAAATTACAGATATATCTAATTGACTTGAAACAATTCGGTTCGGTGAATTAGTGTTTGTGCTCCAAAAAAATAATAGTAAAAAATTTACATTATTTTAAAGAAGGTTGATATTGTATGATATTATCAGAATAATAAATATTACTTAAATTGTTAAGTGTAATTGATAGTAAATTATATTTTCAATAAATATAAAATAAAATATATTTTTAAAATTTATAAATTTTCAAAAGAAATACTTGGCATAGTACTTATGAAGTGTTATACCATTTAAAATTTATATTTAAACATGTTCAATGTACATTTTAATATTTTAAAATGTAATATAAAACCAATATTTTAATTTTTTGACTTAAGGAATACTACTAAACTAGAATATATCTCTTATTATAAAGCGACTATTTTGAGCCGCTGATATCACTGATAAATTTGTGTCACATTATTTTTTTCTCCTTTTTTTACTTATATAAGTTTAGTTATATTACTATTATGTCTTTTTTATATTAATTTTTTTCCTATATTTTTATTTAGTCCTCTAAATTTTATAAAAAATTATATTTTACACCATATAATTTAAACATGTACCGCATATGTCATCGGATGCTAATATAAAATATTGTACTTTTAGATATATTGATTGATATCAAATTAACTTAAAACAATTCGGAGAAATAATGTTTGCATACCAAAAAGATACTCTTATTTAAGGTTAATAGTAATACAAAATTTACATTATTTTAAAGAAGGTTGATATTATCAGAATAAAATTAATATTATCAGAATAATAAGTGTCAATGCAATGCAATTGATATTAAATTAAAATTTACAATAAATTTAAAGTTAAATATGAAATAAAATATATTTTTTGAAGAATTTATAAATTTTCGAAAGAAACACTTTTACATTTTAAAAAGACATGTATAAAACCAAAATTTTGATTTTTGTGGACAAGGAGTACTACTGAATGTGAATTTACACTACTAGAAGAACGATGCATTTGGATTGAGTTTTAATTAATTTAATAATAAGTTAACTGACAGCTGTGAGTGTTATCAATATCTCATTTTCAATTTTAGTCCAGTCGGCTGTGAATCAAATCAGCGGTCAATTCTTACCACGGTGAAAGTCCACTTTTAAGATTAAAAATATACTCCCTCCGTCCCAAATTAATTACTTTTTTAGGACTTTTTAAAGTCAAATTGACTATTTTTAAAATTAACAATTAAGCATATATAAATATATTTCTAAAATTATAAAAATTGAAATTAGTAATAAATTGTATATACTTTCTTTTGGTTATAATATCTTCACCTATATGTTATCAAAAATAGTAAAAAGATTAGTTTTAAAAATAGTCAATTTGACTTTAAAAAGTCTTAGAAATACAATTAATTTGGAACGGAGGGAATATATATCTACTTCTAAGTTGGACCAATATCGTACCCCACGGATCTTGGTAAAAAAATATCGTAATATTTTGTATATTTTTAAAATCTATTTTATTTATATACTATCCATATCTTCAAAGTGAATTAAATAATATCGCTATTATTTATTTTTTTTACGAGTATTAAGTTTTTGTCAAACACATTTAGAATTTTACAAATAACTTAATAAATTAAAATTTTAAATGATTGATAGTTTAATGTAAGCTATGATGTTAAAATAAGTTGGATTGTAACAACAATTAAAATTTTAAATTTATTGATAGCTAATGATTTACGACCCTAAATAATATATCAAGTTTTATTTGAGTATTTAGATCTCCATGGTCAATGTTTAAAAGACAAGGGGAAATAAGGTCATTTTTATTATTTGGACCAAAGACAACTTACAATAAAATTTGAAAAATTAAAAACTTAAAAAATTTGGCGAACTCATAAATAAATTCAAAACATGCTTCATATTCATCTTCAAATAAATTGTGTTAAAACTTAAATTAATAATAATAAAAAAATTCAATCAATCATATTTTCTTGTTTCTTATTCTGTTTTGTCCTGAGCTCCTATATTTTTTGTAACGTCCCCAGCTCCAAATCACCTTTAAACCCAGCACCTGGTGTTACTCATTAAATACATCTCATAATAACATAAAGATAAATTCATTATCCTTACAAAACTTCCGCGGAATCTTACATTATACTCCTAGGTACGAAGACCGTAACTAATATATATTATAATATTCTTTACAATATTACGTCGGTACTAATATTACAATTAATACAAACATTCTTCTAAACAATAAATTCTTCTTTTTTTTGATTTTACCGGATTCTTCGGTCCGCTCTGGCTTAGCTACAATTATATGGTTTAAACAAGAGTGAACATTTGATTGCTTAGCAAGTCATAATAGTTAAATAAACAACAAAATCAAGAATCATATCACTTTTCTCTAAAAACTTCAATAACTGAACAATGTTATGAAACAGCTCGAATAGATAGGAATAAATCAGATTCCTTTCGTTTTAAACACCAACAACATTTGTGTTAGTTTGTAGAAATATGAACATACAATCATATTGTAATAAAGCGGAAACATGACATAAATCGAATTTAAAATTTTCTACAATCCTTAGAATCACCTTATGCGATATTATTAATTGAGTAAGGATAAAAGATATAACTTATGAAGATGATTCAACTCCTTGATAGATCTTCAAGTTTCAATCCTTTAATCCTCCACGCTTCTTCGAATCCGCGGATCAAACGCTAATTGTTCAGTGTGTGCAGTGCTCTAAAGGTGATCCACCAAGAGATTATTATTGAAGAATTAAATTTAAATTTTCTCTAAAACCTTAGGTGGCTAGCGCTAATTTCCTCCCTCACCTAACTCCTTAGATTGTAAAAAATCCGTACGTAGTATCCAAATACTAATAGTAAAAATGTGTAACCCTAATATATCATAAGGGCTCTTCTTATGTAGACAAATCCTCCTCCTAAACTCTTCAGGACTTGGGGTTTTAATTTAATTTAATTTCTAAATAATTTAGAAACTAAATTATTTATAATAATAATAAGAATACTTTTTATTAATTTATAATTTAGTATTTCTCCAAATACTTAATTATAAATATTAAGCTGTTTAATTTATCCCACCATGGTATAAATTAAATATACTTAATTTATTATTATCAAGTCAATTACTTCTAAAATAATATTTTTCTTTTATGGTGTGACCCTTTAGGTTCAATATTATACCGATAGTAGAATAAATAAATTAGAACCATTCTAATATTATTTATAATGAATTAAACTCCTTTAATTCAAAAATAAATAATATTTATTCTATATCATGAGGGGCACCTCTCAGTATATCATGACTATCCGGATAATATGAATTCAACGTTTAATCACAAAGAATCTATTCAGTAAATATTTACCGTACAATTCAATCCTTCTACCATACAATGTCTCGATCAAATATAAAACATAAAATTTCTGTCAAGTTTTATTTAATTTGATCATATGCATTTCGACTCTAAAATGCACAACTCTAATTAATATAAATTAGAGACTCCTTTCTAATTTTCATTCACCCTGGTCAGGGATTTCTGGGTTGTCACTTATCGAATCGTATAAGACATTCTCTCCTTTTACTGGAAATGGTAGATCATTTGTTGATCATTCACCTACCTCCATGTATACTTTATTATACCCAAACATACCCTATTATTTACTCTAAGAGTTTTAAGGAATATGACAAAGTATAACTTAGAATACACAAGGTACTATGATCTCAAGTCTAAGGATCACTTGTATTACTATCACTATAGGAACTCCTGTTGACAGGCGAGTAAAATTCTATTAGGTGTTCCTTTAAGCGAGTCATGTTCAATGAACTTATTTTCCAATAAGCACCTACATACTTGCTTTATTGTTTCCACACAAATGATTATGAGATCAATCATCATCTTCAACAGAGCAAATATAGTATGTACTAATCTATCCGGAATCAGTAACCTCACGTTAGTGATCCATCGATTAGGAACGTTCTAGTTTTGAGTTTTCTAAAATTTAGATCTCATTAACATGAACTCTTCATAATTCTAAAAATATTGCTCCAAAACTATGGGTTTATCACATTAATTAATTCAACTAATTAAACATGGATAGATAAATGCTTTTAAGTAAATAAATCTTTTTATTAATAAATGAATAAGATTACAAAGTAAATGCTTATCATATCCTATGTTATTGGTTTGATGGCATACTACTTTTAATCTCCCACTTGTACTAAAGTCAATCGCCTTGGTATCTAATACTCATCTTCTCTAAGTGGAGATCGAACTATTGCTGAGATAATGCTTTAGTAAAGGGATCTGCAATATTGTTCTGAGACTCCACTCTCTCTAAGGTAACATATCCCCTTTTAATGATTTCTCTAATCAAATAAAATCACTGCAACACATGTTTGGATTTCTGATAAGACTTGGGGTTCTTTGGCTTGTACAACAGTACCAATGTTGTCACAATATATAGGCACTGGTCTTTGAATGTTAGGAACCACTCCAAGTTCTGTAATGAACTTCTTCATCCAAACAGTTTCCTCTGTAGCTTCACTTGCAGCTATGTACTTTGCCTCTGCCACTGAATCAACAATTGTTTGCTGCTTGGAACTCTTCCAACTCACTGCACCACCGTTTAAGGTAAACACATACCTTGAAACGGATTTGATGTCGTCTTGGTCAGTCTGAAAACTCGAGTCTATATAGCCTTCTAGTTTCAAATCAGACCCACCATACACTAGAAATACGTCCTTAATTCTTCTTAAGTACTTTAAGATGTTTTTAACCGCTTTCCAATATTCTTCTCCAGGATTTGACTGATATCTGCTTGTCACACTTAGTGCATAAGTAACATCAGGTCTCAAACATATCATCCCATATATGATAGATCCTATCGCTGAAGCATAATGCATCTTACTCATGCAATCCCTCTCTTCAAGTGTCTTTAGGGACATTTTCTTGGAGAGATTCACTCCATGGCTCATCAGTATGAGTCCTCTCTTGGAGGTTTTTAATGTTAAACCACTTTAGCATCGAATCAATGTATGTTCTTTAGGTCAAGCTGAGCATCCTCTTAGATCTATCTCTATAGATTTTTATTCCTAAAATATAGGATGCTTCTCCCAAGTTCTTCAAGGAGAAGTGTTTGGACAACTATATCTTTACTGATTGTAGCATTGATATGTTATTCCCAATAAGTAATATATCATCAACATATAGTACCAGGAATGTCACAGCGCTCCCACTAACCTTCTTGTACACACATAGTTTATCCTCATTTTTGATAAAATCAAACTCTTTGATTGTCTCATCAAAATGATTGTTCGATCTTCGAGAAGCTTGCTTTAATCCATAAATGGATCGTTGTAGCTTACATACTAGATTTGTTCGATCTTATGAAACAAAACCCTCTGATTGTGTCATGTATACATCCTCTTCTAGTTTTTCATTGAGGAAGGTTGTTTTCACATCCATTTACCAGATCTCGTAGTTATAGTAAACTGTAATTACAAGCAAAATCCAAATGGACTTAAGCATTGCTACCAGTGAGAAGGTTTCATCATAGTCAACTCATTGCCTTTGTTTGAAATCTTTTGCCACCAGTCTGGCCTTATAGGTCTCCACCTTGTCATCTGTTCCAGTCTTTCTCTTAAAGACCCATTTACACCCTATAGGCTTTATGCCTTCCGGAGGGTTAACCATAGTCCACACTTATTTCTAATACATAAAAGTCTATTTCGAATTTCATGGTCATTTCTCATTTCTCTGAGTGTCTACTACTCATAGCCTCATCATATGTAACTGGATCATCATCCTCTATGATGTGTACCTCATCATCATCATCTATGATGAATCCATACCTTTCAAGTATCTTCGGTACTCTTCCAGATTTACGATTCGATTGTGGTACAGAAGGTATCTTTACTTGGATAGGTTCATCTATTTGACCTGTAGTGGTTTGTGGTTCTTGAATTCTTTAAGATCTATTTTCCTCCTACTAGCCCCTTCAAGGACAAACTCCTTTTCTAAGAAGGCAGCGTGCTTCGCAACAAATACCTTTTGCTCGGTAGGATTATAAAAATAATACCCTAAACTTTCTTTAGGATATCCCACAAATCTATACTTGTCAGATCTTATCCCAAGCTTATTATTTTACAACATTTTCACATAAGTTGGACAACCCCAAATCTTAACATGCTTAAGACCAGGGTTCCTCCCTATCCATAACTCATATGGAGTCTTGGAGACGGATTTTGAGGGGACCTTATTTAGTAGATATGTAGCCGCTTTTAGGGCATAACCCTAGAAGGATACTAGAAGATCGGTGAAACTCATCATGGATCGCACTATATCCAACAAGGTAGGATTTCTCCTTTCAGATACACCATTCAATTGTGGCGTACCAAGAGGCATCCATTGTGAGAGAATACTATATATGTTTGAGATGATCTAGAAACTCATTGCTTAAGTATTCCCCTCCTCGATCCAATCGAAAAATCTTAATATTTTTGTTAGTTTGTTTCTTTACTTCACTTCTGAATTCTTTGAACGTTTCAAATGATTCAGACTTGTATTTTATCAAATACACATATCCAAATCTTGAATGATCATCAGTGAATGTAATGAAATATGAATACTCTCCTCGAGCATCTGTTGTCATTGGTCTACACACATCTGTGTGTACCAACTCTAACAACCCTCAGTGTTCTAAAAATCCCCGCTTAGGCGCTAGGCTCCCCCTGGCGCCTCGCCTAGGCCCAAGGCGGCAAAAAAATCCCTCTAGGAGATTAGGTGGGACTAAGCGGGAAAGGCGGAGAAATTAGGCCCCTAAGTGTGGCCTAGGCGGAGAAATTAGGACTGTAATTATTTTTTATTTTTATTTTTATTTTTATTTTAATAACTAGGCTACAAAATAATGTCGTGGGTTATTATCTTGAAGGAGTATGAGTGTGAGTGATGAGTATGTTTTATACCTACGAATCGGATACCAATATACGCGAATTATTGTTTATTTCCATGGTTTTCAGTTACTTTTCATGTATTTTGTGTGTTTTTGTAGGTTGCACATGTTGGGATTGCATTGGGCGAATTGGACGTTCGAGTGGATGAAGTTGCTGATGTTGCTGATGTTGCTAATGTTGCAGAATTTCAGAGCAGCGCGACCGCGTCCAAAATGAACTGGGTAGCAGCGCGACCGCGCGTGATGCCAGAGTTAGAAAAAAAATTGCTGCCAGAGTGGCGCGGCCGCGCACCTTGCAAGCTTAATCCAGGCGCGACCGCGCCGGTTCGAGTGAGGGCAAAATTGACTTTTCAGATGTTTTAAATGGTTTTGATTTGAACTTGGATTTGAAACTTTGTAATTAATTAGGGGTTTTATTAGTTATTATAAATAGGTGTTTTCTAGTTGGTAATTGATATCTATTATTAGCAAACCCTAGTTTGGAGCAATTGGAGAAGATTTGAAGCAAGTTGATAGCAAGGAGAAAGCAAGGAGGAGCAGGACAGAGATTGAAGGATTGCTTACAGTGTTTCTTCTCTTTTCTTTCTATTCCAAACTTTTTGGTGTTATTAAACTTGTGGATGATGAATTCTAGTTTATTTATGAACTAAATTTCTTTTAAGGCTATAATGGATCTTAATGTGTAGTTTTGAATAGCATGCTTCTTTGAATATTATGATTAGCTATTTTTAGATTGTCTATTATGGTTTGTGCTGAATTGTTTAATTATCTGGCCAATAATTACCGAGATAATCTGTATGAATTCGAGAGATGAAGTATAGATTTAGATATGAACATAATAGCATGTGATTGTGTCTTCTGCTGTTGATGGAATTCATAATTTGTGATTAGAATAGAGATATACCTATCGTTGCATGTAATCTAAATATGGAACTTGGGCTTTAAATCCTTTTTAATTATAATTCACATAGAAATATAGTGAGTTAGTTATCTAGGGTGATTAACTTGAATCTATCAATTGTGGATTTAAGTTAAGTTGTTTATGAAGCATTGAAAGATGATCATAAATAGTGATGAGTTCCTAGTTAACAATCCAGAATAACTAGCATAATCCAAAGGGGAGCGTGTTAAGCAAAATAAAGCATTAAGTGAAGTTATAGTTTTAAGTCTTTAAAAATCTGTTTTCAACTAGTGATAGTAATTTAATTTAGAATTAATTAGTTAAATTCAAAACCTCAGAAATCATTGATCATTTGTTTACTAAAAATTGATTTGATTTAAATTGGGAATTTGTTATTATAGAATCAATTCTTCTCTATGGGACGATACTCTACTTTCACTTTATTACTTGTGGACTGCGTATACTTGCGTATTTTTGCTAGTATAGATTTTGGCAAACAAGTTTTTGGCGTCGTTGTCGGGGAACTAATTATGTCTATAATTTCAAGTTTTAATTTAATTAATTCAGTTTTAGTTAACATTATTTTTCTTGTTACTTCCTGTTTCAGGTGATCTCGGTTTGTTTATGCAAACACGATCCAAGCAGCCGGAACTTGTGCAGACTGAAGACGATCTTGAAAACAAGTTACGCAAGTTGAGAAAGTTTTGTCGTGAGACCATCGAGAAAGAAAAACTGGCTAACGAAGAACAGAAATCATTGAGGGAATATGCCATGCCTAAGCTTGATGAAATCAGGTCAAGCATCACAAGGCCAGCCATCACGGCTAATTCCTTTGAGATCAAGTCGAGTACAATTCAGATGATTCAGAATGCGGTACAGTTTGGGGGATTAGCCAACGATGATCCTAACGAGCACTTGGTTAGCTTTCTTGAGATTTGTGATACATTCAAATATCCCAATGTAACTGATGATGCGGTGAGACTACGTTTGTTTTCGTTTTCACTAAGGGATAAAGCAAAGAGTTGGTTGCACTCACTTCCACCGGGGTCCATCACAACTTGGGATGACTTGGCCCAGAAATTCCTAACAAAATTCTTTCCGCCGGCTAAGTCTGCCAAGTTGAGAAACGATATTTCCACTTTTGAGCAAAGTCATGGAGAGACACTGTATGAGGCTTGGGAAAGGTTCAAAGAGTTATTGAGAAGATGTCCACATCATGCATTACCCAAGTGGCTGCAAGTCCAGACATTCTACAATGGGCTGAGTAGTAATACTCGAACAATTATAGATGCAGCTGCGGGGGGAGCACTTATGGATAAGAATTTTGATGAAGCTTTCACCTTGTTAGAAACTATGGCTGCAAATAACTATCAATGGCTGATGTCGAGGATGAATCACCAAAAGGTAGCTGGAGTTTTGGAAGTAGATGCGGTCACTGCACTAACAGCTCAGATGGCAGCCATGTCTAAGAAAATTGAAGCTTTGGCGGAGTCGAAGGTCTAGCAAACAGCTTATGTGTGTGAGCTATGTGCAGGGGCACATCCGACGGAATATTGTGCTATTAATCCGGAATCTGTACAGTACTTGGGGAGTTACAACCGACAACAACAACCATACCAGAATGCATATAATCAGGGGTGGAAGAATCATCCGGGTTTCTCATGGAGCAATAACACTCAAGTTCAAAATCCCGCTTCAAGATCACAGAATCCCCCGGGTTTTCAGAACCAAGCTCCACAACAGGCAGAAAGAAAACCCAATTTAAAAGAGTCCTTGGCAAGATTTATCACAGCATCGAAAAAAGGAATGAATGAGCAAGATAAGCTGTTAAATCAGGTAGACTTGAATGTGAAGAGCCAAGCGGTGTAAATTCGGAATTTGGAAAATCAGCTCGGTCAGTTGGCTCAAGTCTTGAACAATCGACCGCAAGGAACACTTCCAAGTGATACAGAGGTTAACCCCAAGAGAGATGGTAAGGAACAATGTCAAGTTTTAACACTTCGAAGCGGGAAACAACTCCAGCAGACCAGCGCGGCCGCGCCTGAAATACAAAGGGAGGCAGCGCGGCCGCGCCCATCCCCAGTCCCAGCTCTTGCAGAGAACCTGGTAGAAAAAGATAAGGAGACGGAGAATGAGGAAAAAGACAAGGAGCATAAAAAGCAAGCAGAAGTATACCTTCCTGTTCTATATCCTCAGAGATTTCACAAGCAGAAAATAGACAAATAATTCTCCAGATTCCTTGAAATTTTTAAAAAGCTGCAAATCAATATACCGTTTGTCGAGGCTTTAGAGCAGATGCCAAGGTACGCCAAGTTTATGAAAGGAATTTTGTCAAGGAAGAAAAAGCTGGAGGACTATGAAACAGTAGCATTGACTGAAGAGTGTAATGCGATATTGCAGAAGAAGTTGCCACCGAAGTTGAAGGATCCGGGTAGTTTCACTATCCCTTGCACTATTGGCAGCTTATCAATCAGCAGATGTTTGTGTGATTTAGGTGCGAGCATCAACCTTATGCCGTTATCGATATATGTTCAGCTGGGTCTACCTGCACCAAAACCGACCAACATCTCTCTTTAGCTAGCTGACAGGTCGGTTACATATCCTAGAGGTATTGTGAAAGACATCTTGGTAAAAGTAGATAAATTCATATTCCCAGTCGATTTCATTATTTTGGACTATGAGGAGGACAAAGACATTCCTATCATACTTGGGAGACCTTTCTTGGCAATGGGAAGAACACTTATAGATGTGTAAAAAGGAGAATTGACTATGAGGGTGCAAGACCAAGAAGTGACATTCAATGTGTTCAAAGCCTTGAAATTTCCTACAGATGAGGAAGAGTGTTTTCGGTTAGATGTGGTCGAAAAAGTGGTGGAAGACAAGTTTTTGAGGAAATTGACTGAGGATCCGTTGGAATCTATTTTATTAGGGGAGGCTAACATGGATGACCTAGAGATGATGAAGTTTCTTCACATTTTAGATACAGTGCCGAGAGTACGCAAATTTCAGATCCCCTATGAACCTTTGGAACTTACTGACAAATCCTTAGAGCGCTTGAAGCCATCTCTTGAAATACCTCCTACTCTTGAACTTAAACCTTTACCGAGCCATCTGAGGTATACTTATTTGGGTGAATCATCTACTTTGCCTGTTATTATTGCATTTGTGCTTAACGAATTGCAGGAAAGTAAGTTGATTCGAGTTCTCCGGGAATACAAGTCAGCCATTGGTTGGACCATCGCCGACATAAAAGGAATTAGCCCATCTTTCTGTATGCACAAGATCCTTTTGGAAGACGATGCCAAACCAACGATAGAGTAATAAAGGAGGCTGAACCCAATCATGAAAGAGGTGGTGAAAAAGGAAATTTTGAAGTGGCTTGATGCAGGTATCATTTACCCCATCTCCGATAGTAGCTGGGTGAGTCCAGTCCAGTACGTGCCTAAAAAGGGTGGTATGACGGCTGTAGAAAACGAGAATAATGAATTGATACCGATAAGGACAGTGACTGGATGGAGGGTTTGTATGGATTACAGGAAATTAAACAAGGCAACCCGCAAGGATCACTTTCCTCTACCCTTTATTGATCAAATGTTAGATAGACTGGCTGGGCACGAGTTCTATTGCTTATTGGATGGCTACTCAAGTTATAATCAGATAGTGATTGCCCCCGAAGATCAGGAAAAGACCACCTTCATGTGTCCTTATGGCACTTTCACTTTTCGGAGGATGTCTTTTGGCTTATGTAATGCACCAACGACGTTCCAAAGATGCATGATGGCTATTTTCTCAGATATGGTTGAACGTAACATGGAGGTATTCATGGACGATTTTTCAGTGTTTGGTGACACATTCGATAGTTACTTGGAAAATCTGGTCCTGGTGTTGAAAAGATGCGTGGAGACCAATTTAGTGCTCAACTGGGAAAAATGCCACTTTATGGTGCAAGAGGGGATAATTCTTGGGCACAAGGTGTCGTCAAACGGGTTAGAGGTAGATCGAGCCAAGCTGGAGATAATAGAAAATCTACCTCCACCAACTACAGTCAAGGGAATATGGAGTTTCTTGGGACATGCCGGATTTTATAGAAAATTCATAAAGGACTTTTCTAAGATCTCTAAGCCTTTATGTAGCCTATTGGAGAAAGATGTTCCCTTTAAATTTGATGATGAGTGTCTTGCAACTTTTGAATTGTTGAAAAGGAAATTGACTACAGCGCCAGTAATTGTAGCACCGGATTGGTCAAGGCCGTTTGAATTAATGTGTGATGCTAGTGACTATACTATTGGGGCTGTTTTGGGTCAACGAAAGGTAAAGATTTTTCACGCCATTTATTATGCTAGCAAAACACTATCTGATGCCCAACTCAATTATACGACGACCGAGAAGGAGTTGCTCGCGGTCGTGTATGCATTTGACAAATTCAGGTCGTACTTAATTGGAACTAAAGTAGTGGTGTTCACTGACCATTCTGCCATAAGATATCTGATTTCGAAGAAGGATGCGAAGCCAAGGCTGATTCGATGGATACTTCTACTCCAGGAGTTCGACTTGGAAATTTGGGATAGGAAGGGAACGGAAAATCAAGTGGCAGATCATCTCTCGAGATTAGAAAATAATGATCACGTAAATGGAGACAAAACGGTGATTAATGAGTTCTTTCCAGATGAGCAGTTGTTTGTGATCCACTCAGAAGTCCCATGGTATGCCGATTTTGTCAATTATTTGGTTAGAAACGTACTTCCTCCTGATTTGACCAGCCAACAAAAGAAAAAGTTTCTGCATGATGTAAAAAGGTACATGTGGGATGAACCATTCCTGTTCAAACATTGTGCCGATCAGATAATTAGACGGTGTGTGCCACAAAGTGAAGTAGAGAGTATTTTACATCATTGCCATGATTCACTATATGGAGGTCATTACGGAGGCGAGAAGACAGCGGTCAAGGTGTTGCAAGCAGGATTTTTCTAGCCAACATTGTTTAAGGACGCCCACCACTTCGTGCAAAGATGTGACAGATGTCAAAGGGTGGGAAATATTTCTAAGTGTCATGAGATGCCTTTTAATGCCATTTTAGAAGTTGAAGTCTTTGACGTTTGGGGAATAGATTTTATGGGACCATTCCCATCGTCCTTTAACAACCTCTACATCCTTTTGGCGGTCGATTATGTCTCTAAATGGGTGGAAGCAAGTGCGTTGCCGACTAATGATGCCAAGGTGGTTCTTAAATTTCTGCAGAAAAACATCTTCACACGTTTTGGCACCCCAAGAGCAATTATCAGTGATGAAGGGAGTCACTTTTGCAACAGGTCTTTCACGGCTCTTTTAGCTAAGTATGGGGTAAACCACCGAATTGCTACAACGTACCATCCCCAAACCAGTGGTCAAGCCGAAGTTTCAAACAGAGAAGTGAAGAGAATTCTGGAGAAAATCGTCAATTCGAGTAGAAAATATTGGTCAGCAAAATTGGATGATGCACTTTGGGCTTATCGAACAGCTTATAAGACGCCACTATAACTGGCATGTCACGCGTACCAATTAGTCTTATGGAATAAGGCGTGTCACCATACCGGTTGATGCTGGAACACAATATGGCAGTACTAGGCCATCATGAAGAAAGTTGAACTTTTTCGTGATCTTGCGGCTACTAGGGGGAAAAGAGGCGTACTTCAGCTTAACAAACTCGATGGAATTCCCTTGTTACAAGCATATGAGAATTCAAAGCTTTACAACGGATAAAAAGCTAAAGAAGTGGCATTGATCGCAGAAAATCATTCGACAGGACGTTTGAGGATCCTTGGGGGACAAGCAGAGTGCTTCTATTATTCAATTTATTTTTTTCTTAGACTGAAGTTATATTTCCAGGGAAGCCTCAAGTACTCGCGTTGTGGTCGATGGTCCTTTCTTCGTCATAACAAGCATTTCCCTCTATGGGCGCCGTTTCTTGAAGTTTTTTTGTCAAAACTCAATCCGGTAAGGTAGAGTCCATTTAAAGTCAATGGTCAAAGATTAAAGGCATTAATTGGGGGGTGGTTGGGGTTTGATCGCCTGAAACGAAAACCTCAATCCCACTCTTAGCCGCTTAAAGATAGAAACAAGGAAGTAGTCCAGGCTGGTTTGAAAAGGACTTTAAATTAAGCGTCTTAACTCTGGGAGGCAACCCAATTTTCTAATTGTATTTTTAGTTATCATTTTGTGATTTTTAGGACTTAGAATTTAGTTTTGACTATTTTATTTTTATCTTGTAGTAATTAAGAATACTTTGTTTTCCTGGGTTTTTTATTATTATAAGGTCATACACCAACCAGGATTTATACATGATAGAGAATCATCAAAAGGGGACTCTTAACAGGTTATAAAATTCCAGATTTTTAGCCCACGCGCGGACCGCCGCCCCAAATGTGAAGTAAAAACTACAGCGCTTCCGGCCTCGCGCCCTGGCTATTTCAGAAAGTCAAAATTGGAGCTAGCTTGGGTACACCAGCCACCTGGCAGTTTGCCCTTGCCGCGCCCCAAATTGTGAAGGGAAAACCAGCGTGGCCGCCGCCGCATTCTCAGAAGTCGAAAGAGAAAAAATAATGGCTGGCACACACGCTTAGTGCGGCCAGCGGCCCCATTCAGGTTCAAAATCCAAGCGCTGGCCAGGCAGCACTGCGATCGGATCCCAGTTTTTAAAAAAATTATCTAGGTTTCTGACCCGCCCACCCAACGACTGCCTTTTTATTTCCTTTTTCCTTCCCCGCTTGGGACTCTATTTCTTCAAACCTATTTTCCATCTAAAAAAAAAAACTGGAACTTCTCTCTGTGTTTCCTTCTCTTCCAAATCGGATTCTCTTACCAATTCCTAATACTCTTACTAAAATCATTCTACAAATCAAACATCTAAAACCCAACATTTCAAACCCTAGGTTCGTATGTATCATTCATCCTCTATTCTCTCATCTTAAGTACCATTACATACATAGCCGAACCACTCTCCTATTCCACACCCCAAATTCGATTTCTTCAATTAATTACACACGAGTTCATCAAGGAGATTGTCAGGTTTTTGCAAACGCAGTGGGGTTGAGCAAGGCACGAATCTACACAGTGGTTCCTAATGATGAAGTAACGTAGTTATTTTGCAATTAGGGTTTTATATATGTACTTAAAGCTTCGCTTATAGTCAGATTATTACACAGGGGATTGCATTATATTTGGTTTTAATTGTGCTTGTAATTGAGTTGTGCATGCAAGTATTTTTTGGTGATTGTTATTCGTTTTGAGAAAACACCCTACGGTTGTATGTTTTCCTTTCCAAGTTTGGGGGATGATTTTGCTTATTATTGTGAATCTGCTGGAATTGATGTTGATATGGCTTGGGCCCCAAACGACCACCGAGGGGAATCGTTCCAGTTTCACATTACACAACGACTGAGGGTATCGTAGATTTTGATTAGGAGTCAGGTTTGGTTTTCGGCTTGGAGGCCGGAGATCCTTCTCCATCACCGTGGTTTTATCTGAGGCAAGACCCTTTGTTATTGGAGCGATGGGCTAAAAGCACCGATCCTGAGTTTGGATGGAGGAGATGCATGCGTGTATGATCCTTGGGCTAAGGGGCTGTGAATATTGTTTGTGGCCGCCACACCCCATTTTGTCAAGCAACCTATTTTCTGTGGTTCAATGAAAAATTTTTTTTACATGAGCCAAACGCCCTATAGGAAGTATTACAAAGGATGGGACTTTTTTTACGCGTTTGTGAGGGAGCTGTTCAGTATGCCTTTATGATAGCACGAACTATTAATGATATCTAAACCACTTGCCTACCATTCCCCCCCCCCCCCCCTTCCCCCCACCTTTCTGACCATGAGGAGTTTCCATTTCTACCAAATTCGGGGAATCCAAGCTTGGAAAGAATCAAAAATGTCTTGTGCAAAGCCGAGGGGCGGGGTACCGATGGTGGAGCTACGATGTAGTGGGGATTCTTATTTTTTCCGGGGTCCAGAAGCTTCACTTCCCGCGACCCACAACCTTGAGTCCGCGTACGGCTAAAGGCCTGAGTATAGCTTCATTTATGCCTAATCTAATGCCCAGCCTAAGCACCAGAACGACGTGTCACCAAGGACCGGGAGATTCTGCTTTATTATGGGAATAGTGACTGCGGAAAGTCTATCAATTGATTGAGTTATGTGATATCACCCAGTCTATTCGTCGTTACCTTCAGGGAGGGTACTTCAGGTGGTTATCCCCGCCAATGCTTCGGGTTTTTGTAACCCGTTTATTGTTCAGCTGTGGGGGTGGAAGTTGGTAGGGTCCGACACGATGAGACCAGTGCAGCCTCCTCGATCGAATACCATTGATCACACAGGACACGATAGCAACAGTATAAGGGTGGTGGGAAGGAGGCCCCGTCGCGATGCTCGTTGAGCAAGATTCTTGTTTTTGGGGACTATTCTGAGATGTGAGGGAAGGCGTCTGAACTCAGCCGGTGCCCTGTAAGCCTGAAACAGGCCGTTGTCCGGTGTAATAATCGTCGCTCGAGGTGGGTGCTCGATTGGATCGCATGGAAAGGTGTCCATGACTCCGCAGGCATGGTATGCTATACCATCCTGAGCATGACCCGCAGGCTTCGTTCTTTTTTCCACTCAGCTTTCAGATAGTTTCTCGCAGGCCTTTTCCTCAGTTTGGTGCACGTTCAAGTTCCCAATTTCCAACGTTTGGTGCACAGCCTCGACCTTATCCGCCTTCCGGACACAGATAGGCCTTTCCGATGGGGAGGAGGCAGATGATGCTACTATCGGATTATTTGGGGAGTTTTTTTCTTTCCTTTTCCTTTTTCTTTTTATTGTTTTATCCAATGAGGGCATTGTCTGTTTTAAGTTTGGTGGGAAGTTCTTTTAGGTTTTTCGTTTAGCATGTTTATTGGTTTTGTGCATCTATTATATGTTAGTATGTTGGCATATTAGTATCCTTGCATAGTTTAGTTTGGTTGTGTTTAGGCTGCATTTAGTTTGATTTGTAATGAATCTAATTGATTTAGTTGGTTGTGTAATGTCAATGTTGTTATTGGCTCGTGGAGGCCAATGATGAGTGGGTAATGATTGTGTTAGCTTGGACATGTTTGAAAAGTCATTAGGGATATAATAATTGTTGATCATGAGGGTAATTATTGCCTGTCCATATAACTTGAGTTTTTTGGATAGCCACGAATAAAATTGATTAATTTTGTACTGCTGAGGTTCAAAGGGTTGCATAACTGATATTTTACATGGAGAAATTAGGTTAAAAACATTGATAGCAGGTGAATTAACAAGGATAAGGTTAAATAGGGTAAAAGCTGAGTTTGGGGGTTCTTTATTAAGGTTAAATAAAAAATGGACAAATAAATACAATAATACTGTTTGACTGTGTTTGGGTTCTGTGGCCTCTTCATCACTCGAGCTGTAATTAGCATCCGTTAGGGGTGTCTTAACACCTAGTGCCCTAAAGCTGGTCTAGTTTGGGATGATTTTGAGGTCACTGATTTGAAAAACGCTCGCTCACATGGGTTGATTTTGAAACAAAAAGCCTTAATGAGAACTTGGACATTGCACCAGTCAAGCGCATAAATACGAGATTGGAGCGTTAAAACGCCACCTCGTAGTAGAATTAAAAGGTAGGAATAAAACCTTTGTTAGGACAACTTTTCACATGCTCTGGCTATTTACTTGATTTTGGCCAGATTTGTTGTATTTGCTTTATATTGGGAGTAAACAAATGCGATTATGCTTGTTTTTAGAGTTGGTTATTGGCGTGGCTTTATCGTGAAACTTTGGGGGGGTTTTCCCCAGTTAAGGTCGATTAAGGAGCAACCCATCAACGCACAAACTGTGGGTGATGATAGGTATATATTGCTATTTGATTGGTTGAGATTATTAGTTACCATTTGTGGACTGGATTTGCTGGGTTTCAAGCTGATTTATTGATATCTCTGAGGCCCACCCCTATAACAGTTAACATTCATACATGGTTATTTGGTTTCTGGATTTCGTAGGCATGCTAGTTCTTTTATGTTGCGCTTTTCATGGCATTGTGTTGCATTGTGTTAGTTATTGCATTACATTTTGTTGCTTGGGGACAAGCAATAGTTTAAGTTTGGGGGAATTTGATGAGTAGGTTTTATACCTACGAATCGGATACCAATATACGCGAATTATTGTTTATTTCCATGGTTTTCAGTTACTTTTCATGTATTTTGTGTGTTTTTGTAGGTTGCACATGTTGGGATTGCATTGGGCGAATTGGACGTTCGAGTGGATGAAGTTGCTGATGTTGCAGGATTTCAGAGCAGCGCGGCCGCGCCCAAAATGAACTAGGTAGCAGCGCGGTCGCGCGTGATGCCAAAGTTAGAAAAAAAATTGCTGCCAGAGTGGCGCGGCCGCGCGCCTTGCAAGCTTAATCTAGGCGCGGCCGCGCCGGTTCGAGTGAGGGCAAAATTGACTTTTCAGATGTTTTAAATGGTTTTGATTTGAACTTGAATTTGAAACTTTGTAATTAATTAGGGGTTTTATTAGTTATTATAAATAGGTGTTTTCTAGTTGGTAATTAATATCTATTATTAGCAAACCCTAATTTGGAGCAATTGGAGAAGATTTGAAGCAAGTTGATAGCAAGGAGAAAGCAAGGAGGAGCAGGACAGAGATTGAAGGATTGCTTATAGTGTTTCTTCTCTTTTCTCTCTATTCCAAACTTTTTGGTGTTATTAAACTTATGGATGATGAATTCTAGTTTATTTATGAACTAAATTTCTTTTAAGGCTATAATGGATCTTACTGTGTAGTTTTGAATAGCAGGATTCTTTGAATATTATGATTAGCTATTTTTGGATTGTCTATTATGGTTTGTGCTGAATTGTTTAATTATCTGGCCAATAATTACCGAGATAATCTGTATGAATTCTCAGAGGATGAAGTATAGATTCTAGATGCTTGGACCATAAAATTAGGACATGATGATTGTGTCCTTTCTGCTGTCGATTGGAATTTCAATTAAGTTTGTGATTATGGATAGAGAGTATACCTATCGGTTTGCATGCTAATCTAAAATAGGGAAATGCCTGGGGCTCGTTAAATACCCTTTTTTTAATTGTTAAATTCCACTATAGAAAATATAGTGGAGGTTTAGTTATTCTAGGGTGAATTATACTTTGAATCTATCAATTTGTGGATGGATTTATTTAAAGGATTAAGTTGTTTATGAAACCATTGAAAGATGATCATAAATTAGTGATGAGTTCCTGTGTTAACAATCCAGAAATAACTAGGCATGTAATCCAAAAGGGGAGGTTGTTGTTAAGCAAAATAAAGCATTTAAAGTGAGAAAGTTGATTAGCTTTTAAGTCTCTTAAAAAATCTCGTTTTCAACTGAAGTTGATAGTAATTGTAATTTAGAATTATATTAGTTAAATTCAAAAACCTCCAGAAAATTATTGATTTCATATTGTTTACTAAAAATTGATTTTGACTTTAAATTGGGAAATCTTGAGTTATTTATAAAATCAATTCTTCTCTGTGGGGATCGATACCTCTACCGTTCAACTTTATTACTTCGTGGACTGCCGTTATACTTGCGTTATTTTTGCTAGTATAGGATTTTGAGCATAACAGTGCGAGTCCGATGAGAGGAACATTTATCTTGGAGGGATATGAGAAGGAAGAATAGTTAGATGATATAGAGGGATATGGAAAATAATAGGGAAACATTTTTAGTTAGTTTGTTATTTGTTGATTATTTGTTTGTGTTTTAAACTTTTGAACTATTGCATGTTAGTATTTGAACTTTGGACATTGGCAATATGGATAATGTGATTTGGAAATTTTAAGGGACACTGTCAAACTTAGGTATAAGACTCATCATACACAAGGATATTATGATGATCTCAAGTCCAAGTGATCATTTTGTACTACCCATCATTAAGAGGAATTCCTTATTGATATGGCGAGTAAAAACTCTATTAGGTATTCCATTAGCGAGTCACGTTCAGTGAAACTTATTTCTGTCCAACTTAAGCAACCCTACATACTTACTTTTTAGGTGTCTCCACATAAATAATTATGAGATCAAATTATCCTGCCTTCTTAAGAGAGCATAGCAGAACGTATGTACTAAATCTATCCGGATTCACTCTAATTCTCTTTTCCTTTAGTAGTATCCAAGCGCATTAGGAACGATTTTAGTTTTAAACTTTCTAAGAATTTAGATCTCATTAGCATGATCATCATCATGATTCTAAAAGTATTTCTTAAAACTATGGGTTTATCACATATTTAATAACAATACCATGTAGATAAACTAAAATGTCTTTAATACTTTTATTAATAAATGAATAAGATTACAAAGTATATGCTACATCATATCAAATATGATTGGCTTGTGTGCATACTACTTTCAATCTCCCACTTGCACTAAAGTCAATCGCCATGATATCTAATACCCATCTTCTTTAAGTAACGATCAAACTGTTGTTGGGTTAAAGCTTTAGTAAATGGATCTGCAATGTTTTCTTGAGAGTCTACACGCTCCAGGGTGACGTCTCCTCTTTCAATGATCTCTCTAATCAAATGAAACCGCCGCAACACGTGTTTAGATTTCTGACGAGACCTGGATTCCTTAGCCTGCGCAACAACTCCAGTGTTGTCACAAAATAAAGGTACGACTCCTCTAATGCTAGGAACCACTCCAAGTTCAGTTATGAACTTCTTCATCTAAATAGCTTCCTTTGTAGCTTCACTTGCAACTATGTACTCTGCCTCTGTCACTGAATCAACAACTGTTTGCTGCTTAGAACTTTTCCAACTTACTGTGCCACCATTTAAGGTAAACACATACCCTGAAACGGATTTACTGTCATCTTGGTCCGTTTGAAAACTTGAGTCTGTATAGCCCTCTAGTTTCAATTCAGATCCACCGTAGACAAGAAATACATCCTTAGTTCTTCTTAAGTACTTTCGAATGTTTTTCACTGCTTTCTAGTGCTCTTCTCCTTGATTCGACTGATATCTACTTGTTACACTACGTGCATGAGCAACATCCGATCTAGTACATATCATACCGTACATGATAGATCTTATTGCTGAAGTATAAGGATCTTACTCATATGGTCTCTCTCCTCAGGTGTCTTTGGGGCCTGTTTCTTGGAAAGATATATTCCATGACTCATCGGCATGAGACCTCTCTTGGAATCTTCCATGCTAAACTTCTTTAGCATCGAGTCAATGTACTTTTCTTGGGTCAAGCCAATCATCCTTTTAGATCTATCTCTATAGATCTTTATCCCCAAAATATAGGATGCCTCACCCAAGTCCTTCATGGAGAAGTGTTCAGATAACCAAATTTTGATCGACTGTAGCATAGGAACATCATTCCCTATCAGTAATATATCATCAACATATAATACAAGTAATGAAACAGCGCTCCCACTAACCTTCTTGTACACACAAGGTTCATCCTCATTTTTGATAAAAATCAAATTTTTTGATTATCTCATCAAAACGAATGTTTCACCTTCGAGAAGCTTGCTTCAATCCATAAATGGATCGTTGTAGCTTACAGACTTGATTTGTTCCAACCATTGAAACAAAACCCTCTGGCTATATTATATATACATTCTGCTCAAGCTTTCCATTGAGGAAGGCCGTTTTCACGTCTATTTGCCAGATTTCGTAGTCATAGTAAGCTGCAATTGCAAGCAAAATCCGAATGGACTTGAGCATAGCTACTGGTTAGAAGGTTTTATCATAGTCAACTCTTTGTCTCTGTTTAAAACTTTTTGCGACTAGTCGGGCCTTATAGGTCTCTACCTTGCCGTCCGCTCCAGTCTTTCTCTTAAAGACCCATTTGCACCCAATAGGCTTAATGCCCTCAGGTGGTTAAACCAAAGTCCATACTTGGTTTTCATACATGGAGTCCATCTCGGATTTCATGGCTTCTATCCATTTGTTTTAGTCTTTACTACTCATAGCCTCTTCGTAAGTCAATGGATCATCATCACCTATGATGAGTACCTCATCATCATCCTCTATGATGAATCCATACCTATTAGGTATCTTCGGTATTCTTCCAGATTTACGAATAGGTTATGGTACAATAGGTTCTTTCACTTGGTCAGGTACCTGACTTTGATCCATAGTATTTTGTGGTTTTTAAACTTATTCAAGATATATCTTACTCCCACTGACCCCTTTAAGGATAAACTCCTTTTCCAAGAAGGCAGCATATTTTGCTACAAACGCCTTTTGATCAGTAGGATGATAGAAATAATACCCTGATGTTTCGTTAGGGTATCCCACGAATCTACACTTGTCGGATCTAGTCTTTAGCTTATCATGCTCAAACCTTTTAACATAAGCTGGACAACCCCCAAGTCTTAACATGCTTAATATTTGGTTTCCTCTCTGTCCATAACTCATATGGAGTCTTTGGGACGGATTTGGTAGGTACCTTGTTAAGTAGGTATGCAGCCGATTCTAGGGCATAACCCCAGAAAGATACTGGAAGGTCGGTAAAACTCATCATGGAACGAACCATGTCTAACAATATTCGATTTCTCCTTTCAGATACACCATTCAACTGTGGCGTCCCTGGTGGAGTCCATTGTGAGATTATACCATTTTCTTTGAGACAACTTAGAAACTCATTGGTCAAGTATTCTCCTTCTCGATCCGATCGAAGAGTCTTAATACTCTTACCAGGTTGCTTCTCTACTTCACTTCTGAATTCTTTGAACTTTTCAAATGATTTAGATTTGTATTTCATTAAATACACATATCCAAATCTAGAATGATCGTTAGTGAAAGTAATAAAATAAGAATGCTCTCGTCGTGCATTCGTTGGGATAGGTCCACATACATCTGTGTGTACCAACGTTAACAACTCTGTAACTCTTTCTCCTTTTCTACTAAAAGGAGATTTAGTCATCTTACCCATGATACAAGATTCACAACTTTGATATGATTCGAAACCAGATAGCTCTAAAAGCCCATCTTTATGCAATTTAGTTAATCTTGTTTCATTGATATGACCGAGTCTACAGTGCCACATAAAGGTATAATTAACATCATCTCTTTTTCTTTTCTTAGTTTGTTCAATTTGAAGTATATTTTCATGCAAGTCAAGTATGTAAAGTCCATTCAGTAAATTACCAACACCATATAAAATATTTTTATTATAAATAGAACAACTGTTGTTCTTTATTATAATATCAAAAACATCCATATCTAATACAGAAATTGAAATAATGTTTCTAATGAGTGTTGAAACATAATAACAATTATTTAAACTAAATGGACTTGCCCGTAGGTAGTGCTAAACAATAAGTTCCTACAGCTAATGCAACAACCTTTGCTCTATTTTCCACTCGTAGAACGACTTCATCTTTGTTCAGCTTTCTACTTCTGCTTAGTCCCTGCACATTATTACATATGTGAGAACCACAACCGATATCTAATATCCAAGTAGAATTTTGACTTTCAGAAAAATTAATTTCAATCATGAACAAACCTAGATCGAAAGTCGAAGCTTCTTCAAACTTCTTTTGGTCCGCAAGATACTCTTTGTAGTTCTTCTTCCAGTATCCCAGCTTATTACAATAGTAGCAAATTTCTTTGCTATCAGGATCAACTTTCTTTTTATCATTTCCTTTCGCCTTGCCCTTAGCCTTCTTCTTTTCAGAAGATACTTTGGGCCTCTTCCTTTTCTTAGAAGAATCATCCACTAGTAACACTTGATTCTTATTGGATGAGAAGTGACCTTCAAAAGTTTTTAGCATATTAAGTAACTCAGGCAAGCTGACGTCCAACTTATTCATGTGAAAATTCACAACAAATTGTGAGAAGGTGTCCGGGAGTGACTGCAAGATCAAATCTTAACTTAACTCCCCATCTATTACAAACCCTAATTGTCTAAGTTGTTCAATCAGATTGATCATCTTTAAGACATGAGTCTCAACAGTAGTGCCTTCGGTCATCCGAGATCGGAAGAGCTCCTTAGATATCTGAAATCTAGCAGTCCTACTTTGCTCACCATACAACTCCTTGAGGTGCAACAATATAGTAGGAGCATCCATAGTTTCATGCTGACACTGAAGCTCGTTACTCATGGATGCGAGCATGGTATATTGAGCTAAGATTGCATCATTTTGCCACGTTTTGAAAGTAGAAATCTCTTCCTCAGAGGCTGTTTCTGCAACATTTGCAGGGACGGACGAATTTAGGACATAAGAAATCTTTTCAGCAGTGAGAACAATTCTCAGATTCCTTAACCAGTCCGTGTAATTAGGTCCGGTCAGTTTGTTAGCATCAAGTATGCTACACAGTGATAGTGAGTTTGGCATTTTTAAATTCTACATGTGAAATAGACAACATTTTAGCATACACTCATTTTATTAATCACCAAAATAAATTAGGTCTTTATTTAAATTGGTATCTCCTACTATTTCCATCAAACTATATTACCCTCAATATATAGTTCGGTAAATCTAATTAAAGAATTACTAGTGAGAATAAGGATCTCATTTCAAATGTATATAGCCTTGTGGTGTCACAACAAACGATATATAAATAAATAGGTAGACAATTATTGTCAATTACATCACTATGTAACTCCTTGTATTTTGCCTCTTAGATTATTTTGATCAAGTGGTGACACATCCGAATCAAAATTATCCAAGTTAGGTCCAATCTAGAACTTCCATATATGTGAAGAGAAAAATACCGTCCTTGTGGTGACATAATAAAACAGCAATGTTTAATTCCTTAAGAAGCATCAAATGTGATAATGCAACATCTTAAATATTTAATACGTGCCTTGTGGTGACACACCAAACTCATATTAAATATTTAATACTCTATCGCTTTACCAAGCTAGAAGGCGATGTTCGATATTCCAAATATCTTTGAACGCTTAGGACTTAATATGATTTCTTTGAGGAGTTTGTTATTATTTGTCTCATCTTGTTTAGTGCGCATGCACATATATATATATATAAAATACACATCATATTATTTAACATGCGAAGCATGTTGGATAATATATATATATATATATATATATATATATATATAGTAAGCATGCACATATAGAATACTATATTCTACTCGGATTGATTATAGACTTTTATTCTAGTTTGGTTCACTAGACCCACCAAGTGAACTAAAAGGTCAAACCTAGGGTGCAAGAATTAAATTTAAATATAACTATTATATTTAAACCCGGGCTCCATTACAAACAAGTTTTCAAGCGCTCCTTGCTCCTTTGTCTCCAATTCTTCAAAATAATTCTAACTAGTCCTATTGCATAAACTATTTACAATGAATACAAACCTTGATCAGCAGTCAAGGAGAAGTACATTCTAACTAGAAACCTTGTTAGTTACTGAGCAAACGAACCCTTGTATGGGCGGGGGTTATGATATGTCAGTCGAACCGACTTATGAGATGCGGCTACAAAATTTCATAAAGTGGTGTATTAAAAATGATTAATATGCACTAAGATCTTTCAATCCCGTGTTGATGAGAAGGGGAACTGATATATTTGTTTGTACTTGGTTTTACAACCAATCAGTTTACTATATTACTATATATTTGCAAAACTTGTGTTGTGGTTAAAGGAAAAATGGAAATAATAGAAGATTAGGGGTATTCCAAAATCTTCTAGCTATGCTAGACATTTGTGCATATATTCGCACTTTTATGCCTTTGAAAAAGAATTGTTCAAATGATTGAACTGGAAAATTTTTGAACCTATGTCTATGTTAATTTTTCAAGCTAGACAGAGTTAATTTGAAAAAGATAAAATGATTTTTATCATCAACACACGGTAGCCTGAGGTGTGAAGATTAACACATTGTTATTTGTGTGGACATGATAAAGTCATAAAATTGATTTAGCTATGTTATTCATATGTTTATGCTAATTGTTTTGGCTAGACAAATTTAATATGAAAAATAAAAATGAATTTTTCATCAACACACTATTTAACCTGGTGTGGTATGATAAATGACGAGTCATCAACGTACTCTTGCAAGGTGCGGTATATAGTCATAAAATTGATTTTTAAAAGTTTTGAATGGTTTAAAGATGAGTCAATGCCAACTGTGTCGGCTAGACAACCCTTTTAATAAGGAAAATTTGGAACGGACATATGATTCCGGTAGGCGCAAGATATCGTGTCTTTAAAACTATTATGTTATACGTCACATGTGGTACGATAGGCTGATTACATGACGTACTGACTATTGTGTTGTTCAATCCTGGTGATTGTTAAACTTGTGGTCATATAGTACCCATAGAATATGAAACTGTTCAAGGTCTTGATTGACCCCTCGGTATAAATTAGAAGAATTCTCATTAAGAGCAGAATAAAACTAGAAGTCGAGTATGATTAAAGGTTTAAAACCTAGTGTAAGGAAAGGTTTAGATTTAACATTTTTACCTATTTAAGTATTAGGAATTTGATGTGAGAACGGATGAATTCAGAAAATTCATATTGATGACCAAGTAGAGCTAATTTCGAGGACAAAATTCTTATAAGTAGGGGTGAATGTAGTATCCCGAATATTTATGAGGCTTATAAATACGATCGTATATGATTAGAGGTTACTTTTGGTGACCTAAAACTAGGTATCGAGAAGTTTAAAACCTTAAGCCTTAAAGAGATTCAAATTTTGTAACATATGTGCTTAATAAAGATCGAAATGATATTTCGAACCAGGTGTTTTGTTATTTTATAGTGTAAACGATGAACTAGGTCAAATAAAATTTTTTTGTCAAGCTTGGAAGACATTTTCATTAAGGAGCTTAGAAGATAGGTTCAAGTGCAAGCTGCATTGTCAAGCTTGGAAGATATTTTCATTGAGGACTTTAGAAGATAAGTTCAATTGCAAGCTGCATTGTCGAGTTTGGAAGATATTTTTATTGAGGAGTTTAGAAGATAAGTTCAATTGCAAGCTACATTGTCGAGCTTAGAAGATATTTTCATTGAGGAGCTTAGAAGATAAGTTCAATTTCAAGCTGCATTGTCGAGCTTGGAAGATATTTTCATTAAAGAGCTTAGAAGAATATTTTAAGAATATGTTAAGGTGTAAAGTGTAATAAGCCGAACCCCTAACGTGCAATTAGCGAAACTATGTTTTCCTATAAATAGCAAGTTAAGTTCATTCATTCCTTACCATGTTCAAGAGCAGTTCAAGAGCAAAAACACTCTATATGTATATTCTGAGAGATATTGTGAGATAAAAATTACTTTCGAAGCATTGAAGCGCTAGGCGATTGGAAGTAAAGCTAGCAACTACAAGAGGTATACTCTCGTAGTTATATTTTTTATTTTTATGTATGTATTGATAAAAATATACTTTTACAAGCAGTTGTAATGTCCAAATTATTTTATGTATATAGTACAAAAGTCCTATTTACAAGCAGTTATAATGTCCAATTTATTTCTCTTATAAAGTTGAAAATATACTTTTATAAGCAGTTACTATGTTCGAGTTTCTTCAAGTATATAGTAAAAATATTCATTTTATAAGCAGTTATAATGCTGAAATTATTTCAAATATAATAGCCGAATATTCATTTTATAAACAGTTATAATGCCCGTTTTATATAATAGCCGAATATTCATTTTATAAGCAGTTATAATGCTCAATTTATTTTAAATATAGTTGATGAATATTCATTTTATATACAATTATAATGCTGAAATTATTTGATGTATAGTAGGAGTCTTATTTATAAGCGGTTATATTACCCGAAATAAAAACTTAAAAGATTTAATCGTTAAACACTTATTTGTCTACATGAACTTATAATCGTGTAGGATTTACAACGAACGTTTAGACCGTTATATTTAAATGTAAAAGATATACAAGGTAAATCTTCTATTCCTTTAAACTATGTGCAAGTATTCTAACTCTTATGTGTTATTTTATAAGTTATATATATGTGGTTTATATGCTTTGTGTGATAACGCGATATAAACTGTTGAATGAAAAGTTATTTGTAATATCAAATTGATATATGTGATATGTCAAGACATGTTAAAGTTTATATGAAAGCATAAACTGTTTATGTGTTAGTAGTTAGACTTAATGAGCCGTAGTGCTCATTCTTGCGAATAAAACTTTATTTGCAGTTAAGAGAAAATGATAAGAAGATCATGAACGTAAAGAAGAAGCGTAGATTAGGTTTCATGTGTTAATTACTTATTATTTGTATTAAGTCATAATGATTGTTGTAATACGAACGAGCAAACCTTGTAACCGAATGTTCTATCAATGATATTATTTATCATCATGAAATGGTGTTATGCCTTTACTTTGATATAACTTAGAATTGTTAAAGATCTATTAATCTGAATGAGGGCATTGGTAATATGGATTGATCATGTTATGCCGATACTCTGAACTTCAGATAAATAGTAAAACATTAATACAATATTGATAAAGAACTATACATCTGAGTGAGGGTATTGAATGATATTGGGAGTTCTGTAAGCACTGAGGTTATACTTAATGAGCGCCGATAAGGTGTCACCTTTACCGGAATGCGCCCCTTGGTTCCAAGAATAATCTTATCATTAATACTGTGAATTTCAGATAGATAGGAATTATTAATATGAAAGAGATGTCCATTGTTTATAAGATTATGTATCTAAGTGAGGGTATTTAGAATACTGAAAATTCTGACTAAGAAATGAAGGTTAGGTCATCTAATTGCACACCAATATCGATTTATCTTTATTGGGAAACCACCTTCAGATCTGTGAACTATCTCTAGTGCTGGTACTGTGAATCTTGGATCCATATAAAGCTTATAAATGATAGAATGTTTAAATCATAAGATTAAAAATTTTACCGATATATATATGGTGTTATCCATATATACGAATGAACTACAAGTTGATACTTGTAGAAAGAATGAGATCAAGATCAAGTTAAGATCCAGGGATAAAGTTAAGGAAAGTTATGATTGTATAGTCTGTAATAGACTAAGTCAACCAATATGATTATGGGATCATTGGTTAAGTTACGATAGAAGTACAAAATAACATCGGACCCTTGTTCGGGCGGCCAGCGCCCGAATTCGGGGGCGTCTCAACCAATATGATTATGGGATCATTGGTTAAGTTATGATAGAAGTACAAGATAACGTCGGACCCTTGTTCGGGCGGCCAGCGCCCGAATTCAGGGGCGTCACACCTGTGCCTCTTTTCCCTATACATTTTATTTTTTTATGTATGTATATAGAGATGATACATGTATGAAAATGATGTATGGGTTGTAATATTTATATATAGGTCATTTATATCAATTTATTGTCATTGTATACATATATTCATTTTTTTAATCATGCATGCATGTTATATCTGTTTTATATAGAATTGACCCCTGTGTAGTCTATTTGATACTATTTTACAAATGGCGTCGTCTTCGATTGCTTGTTTGGATCACTCCTTTTCTAGGAGCACCGCTTCTTGCCTTAGGGGTCAGTTTGATGATTTACCTGCCCCAGATCGTTTGACAGTGGAAAGGCTTCTAGGACACTCGATGTCGTACTTGTTATTCAAGTACTAGATGGGTTTGTTGAGGGTATGATTTCTCATTGGATTCCAAATCGACATATCTTTATATTTAAGTCTTTTGAGCTCACGTCGACCCTTGAGGAGTATGCTCGTATTACTGGTCTATCTTTAGCGGGTCCTTGTGCCCGAGTTTCAGTTGACCAGATGCGCCGCCAGTTCATGACCGCTACTAGATTGAGGCGTGCAACTGTGTTATCTGAGGTTGCCAATGGGCACTTCGTATCTTTGGATTTTTTGATTGATCGATTTTGTTCTTCTGATAGTTTTGCCATTTTTCGAGGCGACTTTGCCATATCCGAGGAGAGATAGAGATCCGCCCAAGTAAATGCTTTGATGATGTGTATTATCTCGTTCTTATATATGCCTATTTACATGGATAATATGGGCGTAGGCATAGTGATGGTGGTCCATGCCCTTCACGACGACTACACCATTCTCCCTTTGATTTTGGCAGAGACGTATATATCGGCCTCTTATTATTAGGCCTTTGGAGATATGGAGTTCCGGGGTATCTCAATATTGTTGTATGTTTGGTTTATGACACATTTGAGGTCGATTGGTAGTTTTCGTCGACATGGTTTCTGCTTTAGTCATAGCATTGCCATGATATATTCTTTTCGTCCGTCCTCTTGTGTGGATGAGGATACATGGACAACTTTTCTCTCCTCCATTAAGGAACCGCTTTCGATACTAATATATTATGGTTATTGTTCACCTTTTAACTTCATTACTCATGTAGCAGACTTTGATTTTATCCCCTTGGCTGGTTTAAGGGGTGTGACCACTTACCACCCATTGGCGGTGATAGGCCAGTTTGATCAGAGATAAGAGCTGCACTTTTTCACCGATGCTTCTGATTACAGATTTTCAATTCTCTCGTCCACTGAGGCTATGTAACGCCCCTAGATCCGTGTAACCTCAAACACAGGATGTGGTGCTCACGGTACAACATAAACCATTATCTATTTAAATAAATAACTTAGATTTACATTAATTACATAATATCCAAATAAAATCCCAGGTTTACACAACCTTAATAACTTAAACTTAGCGTTCATCGCTATGTTACATCAAATGCGGAAATCTAAACTTATTACATAACATAAACTTTCAATCCTTCATCTTAGCTTTTCCCTTGTCCTTGCCCTTGCCCGAGCCCTCTGCCTTCTCACGCTTAACTAAAATATTTAAGTAAGAATGAGCACAAATTTCCCAGCAAGTAAATAAAGTAATTTGATAATAAATATCAAGAATAGAATCATCTATTTAGGCATCCTTCAGCAATTGAATTAATAATTAGAAAGTAAACTTGAATAACAAAGATAAGAGTTTTAGAATTTTCAACAGCATACTAAGGGGTGCTAAATATCCTGAACATTGTTTTTATTTCATCGAAAACGATTAGAAGTTTTGACAATCAAATAGACTATAAAAAAATTCTCTGCAAGTGCTCTAGGTGATCAGCCTATCGTACCCTACATTGTGCACAAGTATAAAGTTTGAATGCATAAGCGTAGATAGGACTATATGCCCGACATCTATTTACCCCCGTATCCGGGTTGTTCATCTTAGTATTCATGTGGGACTGCACCAAAACAATTTGGATTGGTAGACTTTAAATAGCTACAATGAATTTGAATAACTCAAATAACAAAATATTTTCCATCAATAGAATCTAGCCGAAACAAAAGGCCAAAACGCATTCTTAAAAGCAGTTTATAAATAATTAAAAACTTATAAACAATTGGAATATTAATTGAGTTATCAGCAATTGAACTTGTACAATATATAGGTTCGAATGAGGTATAGTTTGCAACATAAGAAACTTGTACACAACAATAAACTGTACAAGTTAAGAAAAACTTACGCTTAATGATATAAAGTGAATATAGTTAGGAAACTTGCCTGATAGGTCTTCTACAGTTAACGCTATTAAATTGTTCTTCGAAAGCCTACTCATTTCATTAAAGTCATCGAACCAATTAGTCACAATAACACGTTGATTAGCTATGAAACAATGTTTACTAGTAGCTTACACTAATCGCATTCTATAACCCATCATTCTTCAATTATCACATTATATTGTCTCATGTGATTAAAACTTGTTATTATATTTCATCACATTCACTAGAATAGGTTAAGAAACATCCCCTGAATTGTACATTTAAACCATCTTTACTGGGTCTGTTTTGCTACCGGTGCAGCTGTGCCACTTTTGTACTGAGAACCAACGCAGTTGTGCCTAATTTAGGCTATTGTCCAGCGCAGCTGCGCTGGACACCAGAATCAGTTTCCCAGTTTATGATTTCAGACTCTGTTCAAGTCCAAAATCTCATACATTCAACACTTAAGTCCCATTTAATCAATCACAGATGCTATAAACCTAATAAACTCAAAACTAAACATTTATAGAACCATTTCAAGATCTCAGAAACTTCGAATAACCAAATTAAGAACCCAAATTCCAAGTTCATGCTAGTTTTTGATATTTTGACATCTTTAGCGTAATCAAACACCACGAATTCGTTATTCGACCAAATTAATCCGTTCAAGTTGCATTCTTTTAGTTTCTTAACGTATTAACACAACTTTACAGATTCTTACATAAATTAAACATCAATTTTGACTCTAAAATAAGCCATTGTGTACATATTCCACCAACAACCAATTTCTTCCTCCTAAACAGATTTTCATGGATTTGACCACTCAAAATCCTTTATAAACAACATACTCAGACCAAACAAGACGTATATAACATGTACACACATAACCTAACATCCGACTTTAACAAATTTCCACCTTTTACACAATTTAGCTTCTTAGAGGCATTTAGACAAACATAGAGCATACATAGCATGAATTTATGAATTCAGAGCATACATGGCATGATCAAACCCAGAATTTTCGTTCTTAATAGTCTATAATCATTAAACAACAATAACATGGCAACACATGGTCCAAACAAAACATCTACCATAATCTATATGCATTTTCTCCTTATTTCATATATGAAAAATAAAAGTTCATAAGTCTTACCTCTTGAATGGAATTCTCTGAAATTAAAGCTTGATAATGCCTCACACTTGCTTGCTCAAATCTCTGCAAATCCTTCTCCTGAATTTCCTCTCCTCTAACTCTAAATTTTCTATTATGTGTAGTTTTTAGTAAAAATGGATGAGTAATAGAGAAGGGGTATTTATAGATATGGTTAGCTATTGAATTATCCCCACCTTTTCATCTCCAAGACATCAGTTGCAGCTTCATAATGCCATTCATCAGTTAGATTATAGAATTAAAGGAATTTGATAGTGGAAGGTTGAGAATGTGGAGAGTTTTGGTTTAAGGAAAGAAAATACTCCCTCAATTTTAATTTCCTTGAATAACCGTATACTCCTTCACTTTAGCCCCAAATTGGAAGTCACGTGGGTCCCTCCTCCATCAACTGATTCTATTTTTTTTCCAAAATTATTTATTAGCATTTTAATCAATTAATTAGCTATTTGACCATTTAGATCTCCGAAAATCAATATTTCGATATTATAGTCGATTCCTACTAAAATCGACGTTCCGGACGTCGTGGGAAATATTCGTTTCGCCAAATTCAATCCCGAACTCGAGTTTAACTTTTTACCTGAAAAAGTCAATCGGTTGACTTTGACCAAAAAGTTAACCCCGACAAATTTTGTGCTTACAGTCCATACTTACTAATTTCGTCATTTCGAACTGAAATATACTGTCCGCGCCTTCAAATTCCACTTCGAACTCAAATTTAAGTCTTAACTTCATTTCTTGCATTTTATTAAATTGTTAACTTCTTAGTAAATTCAAATAACTAAATTAGTTTAAACTAACCACCAAAAATACATCTCCTCACATAACTCAATTAAAAATATAAATATATATATATATAACACATATACATATATTTATTACATCACACAAGAGTTCACATAAATTTATTTAAGTATATTCATCAAATTACAAATAGATCTCGGATATTACAGGCTGATTTAGCGAGGGTTTATGGGTTTTGGGCTCACCGGGAGACGGCAAATTTTCGGGATAGTTATCCAGGTCAGTCACTTGAGTACTTGGCTTGGTTAGACTCTGATTTGGGGGCTATCACTGCAGGCTCTACAGAGGTAGAGGATGGAGCTTTGGGTGAGAAGTCCATGGAGGATGTAGAGGATGATCATATAGAGTTGTCTAAGGAAGAGTTATTCAGGGGCCTAACAGATGTTGTGGCTAGGGATGCCTCCCTTTCTGCTTCTATTCTTGTTGTGACATCGAGAGCCGAGCTGGAGCGCCGAGTGCGTAGTCTCACTTTCGAGCGGGAGAAGGCATGAGCCTTGATGTTGACGGTCCTAGCTGGTAAAGACACTGCCTATGCTGGGAGGGACGCAACATTGGCTGATAGGGATGTCACAGTTGCTGATAAGGATGCCTATTTGTCGTATGCTAATGAGATCGCAGACCATGCCAGAGTCGTTCTTGAGCGCTAGGATGGCACGGCTTGTACAGAATTGGCTTTACTGAGACGTATTGATGCTACGGAGCAAGAGCTCCGATTTGCTCCTCAGACTCCCGAAACCGCTGCCTGTTTTTCCTTTTTAGTCCATTTGACTTCAAATTTATATATCACACCTTATCATATGTTGTGCACGGACTATTTCACATTTATCATTTACCATAGAAAACACTTGTATATCAAAACAATTTACTTATATATGAAGATTTATGTTTTAGTCAACTTCCCTTTTCGCTGCATTTTTGCCTTTTACTGATTGTCATTTTATCCCGATGAATGCAATCTCGACATATTGTTGCTTTCCTCATTTCAGGTACTCGTGTCAGATTTGATGGATAACCACTGAGATGCCATCAAATTTCATCTGATTAGATCTTCGTTCTGGGCTAGCTAGGTGTGATGGTTTGGTTAAGATTGGTTTATATTGAGAAGTCATAGGCTCACGTTTCAAATTGAGGGCAGTGGGTTGGTGTTTAGGTATAGATGGTGTCAGGATGGCTGTATATTTGTTGTCGTTGGTTAACACGGGATATGTATTTTAGAAGGGTTTTATGATTTCTGCATCATTGAAGGATTTTAGGTATTATTATAAGGATTAAACCGCACCATAAATGGCTACCTACGTACTCCTATAAGGGGAGGAGATCAAGTCTTACGTAGTTCAAGTCAAAGAACAACAATAGGTAGATTTTTTTTCTTTCAAAAGATGCTTGTGGACGGTCCTCATGCATAATATCATTTCACAGAGTCAGCATTGATAGGTTGGGGAAATACTTCGCCATCCATTTCCTGAAGGATTAGAGCTCTACTTGACAAGATCGTTTTGACAATAAAGGGTCCTTCCCAATTTGGGGCGAATTTTCCTTTGGCCTCGTCTTGACACGGAATGATTTTCTTTAGCACCAAATCATTCTCTCTGAATTCTCGAGCTCGTATCTTCTTGTTGTATGATCGGGAGATGCGTTGTTGATATAATTGATAATGAAATATGGCGACCATTCTTTTCTCATCTATTAAGGTCAATTGATCGTATCGATCCTGTATCCATTAGCTTTCGTCAAGTTGCGTGTCCAACAATATCCGGAGGGATGACACTTCGACCTCAATTGGTAACACGGCCTTGGTGCCATACACCAAGGAGTATTGAGTTGCCCTAGTCGAAGTACGTATTGATGTTCAATAAACCAGTAAGGTGAGAGGCAACAAATCTGGCCATCCTCGGTGGTTGGCTGCCATCTTCTCCATAATCTTTTTAATATTCTTATTTACAGCTTCTACAACGTCGTTCATCTTTGGTCTGTAGATGATCGAATTGAGGTGTTTTATTTTGAATATATCACACAACTCCTTTATCATCGTGTTATTTAGATTCTTAGCATTATCTGATACCAATATCTCCGACTGTCCATATCGACATACGATATTGTTCCAGATGAAGCTGATGATGACCTCCTTTGTCACTTTAGGGAAGGATGTCGCTTCTATCCACTTGGTAAAATAATCGATCATGGTAAATATGAACCAATGTTCGTTACTTGCTTTGGGCTCGATCGGACCAATTACGTCCAATTCCCACATAGAGAATGGCCAAGGTGAAGTCATGCAATGTAGCTCATTGGGAGGAGAGTGAATAACATTGGCATGAATCTGGTATTGATAGCATTGCTAAATATGAATTTAGGATTTTTCGGGGTAAACCAAAACAATACGAATCAACTCCCAAATAAAACCAATTAACAACGAGACATCATCAGATGGTTAAAAGGAAATTACATCCGTGAGAAATCCTCTCTAATCACCCTAGTCCAAAAACTATATTTTATTAGGCTAGAAGAACCTTGAATGAGAATAAACTTACAATATAAATAAATTCCAAGCACAATAATCAATACAATGTATTAGATCTAAGCCAAACCTACACAACAATTACAAAAAAATTGGATTTTTCACCTTGGGGTGAGCGAATTATACCTCATTGAGTTAAAAATTGGCTGAAATCACTTTAATCTAACTACAAAATTTATGTAATATGCTAGATCTAAATTGAATTTATCTTTAAAATTCTTATTTTTTTTCTTCCAAAAATTCTCTCTTTCTTAAAAAATGGCTGAAGATTGCCTTATATAGGCCTCGAGGCTGGCCCCAGGTGGGGCCCACCTGCCTCAGTTTTTGTGTCGTGAAGTCAGTTTTTCGTGTTGTGCGTTGAGACGTTCATAACTTTCAATCTGAAAATAGTTAGGAGACGTGTCATACCATTCCGGAAAGAAAGCTCTTTCCGAGAGCTACGCAATGACATAAAGTTTGTTCAATTCCAGATCCGGGAAGATAGAGCAAAAAGTAGAGAATCATCTTCATATAGATGCCAACTAATCAATTACCATATCTTGCGTAGTTTGTCACTTGGTAATTGTTGTGATAGTTTTGTATACTCGTTTTTGAGCCTCGTAGCATCCTCTCGATCGTCTTGGCATTATGCTAAAATGACGCTCTTGCCCTCCTACCAGGGTTAGATAACAAGTACAAAATTTCGGGTGTCTACACTAAACAAACAAAACCAAGAAAATCCTAAATAAAAAAAATCTGTCAAAAACAATATATCTAAGCTTTTGAAAAGATGCCATATACAATTCAACCACATAAAATCCAAGTCGTTACGGTAGCAAGAGTTGGGACAAGCCTCAAACCCACTTTTGTCGATCTCACCATTGAGATTTTTGCAGCCTCAAACCCAAATTAATGTTACCCCTCTTGCCAATCTCAGTACCATTGAGATTTTTACGTCGATTTTTGACTTGATTTTTGATTTCGTAGGCGCGTATGAATTGACATTCGTTGGCAACGATCCGCAAAATTTATTGATGGAGTCCCTCTTTCCGCTCTCAACGATCAACCTACCTCTTATCTCCTTCTTCGTCATTCGCCACGGATCTGGGCAGCGCTGTGGAGGCTCGATGGGCGACGATCTGGACCATGTCGATTTTACCAGGACTATTTCAATTTTTTTGGTATCTAAATTTGTAGAGTTGTTATTAGTTTATAAACGATGTTTGTGGTGTATTTATGATCTGATATATTTTCTTTTGTTTTATTTCATTTCCCCGCCTTGTTAAAATTGTTGTTATTGTGTTATGGTTTATCTTATTGTGCGTGATGATGGTGATGGAATTTTCTTGCGGGTTGGAGAGATGAGATTTGGGTGAGTATTTTCACAATGTTTTTGGTGAGATGAGATAAGAAAAAAGATTTTGTTTGATAGAAGGAAATGGGTGGGTATAAATTTAGATAGAGAAAGTGATAGTTGATTTATTATGATTAAGTAACAATTTGAATCATTTGATATATTAAAATGTTTTAATTATTTGTCTTAATGAATTTTTGTATACGTCAATAAATTTTGTCACGTGTCAGTCACATCAGAGAGGTTTTAATTAGGGGTGTTCAAAATTTTCGGTCCAACCGATTTTTTCGGTATTTCGGATCGGTCCGAACCGGTCGGTTCGGTACAAAAACGACCGGTTCGGTACCGGTTCAGTATATCGGTACAACCGGTTTCGGTACCGGTTCGGCCATTTTTGGTTCGGTATATACCGGTTTCCTATTATTTTATTTTATTTTTAAAATTATTACTAATAAAAATAATAATAATAATAGTGAAAATAATAATAATAAAAAATAAATAATAATAATAATAATAATAAAATAATAATAATAATATTCGGTATAACCGGTAAAAATCGGTACCGAACCGGTCCAACCGGTACCGGTATTGGCACGAAATTTTGCCTTTTTTCGATATCGGTTTGATTCGGTATCGATTCGGTTCAGCCCGGTTTTTACCGGTTGAACACCCCTAGTTTTAACACCTGTTTGTCTAGTTGAGACTATTGTTAATGGGAGGAGAGTAGTTTAGTTGCGTTTTATAACATCAAGAGTACTTTTTTAATTTTTTTTTTAAATTAACTGAAATTTTGGCCAAACTTCAGGAGTAATTATGCACTTTTGCCCATTAATTTACAGGTAATGTCATCGTGTTCAGAACTCTCAAGTCTCACCATTTTTGTCCTAGAAGGACTCGTACCACAATCATGTCCCACCAAAAGAAAAAATAGGAATCAACCGGAAACCGGCATAGAGCAGACTAGACGTTTTCCGTCATGTGGAGCCCACAGGAAAGCCCACGGACAAAAAACCCCGGGTCCGCCGTAAACCCCGTCACGCTATAAGTACAGTACCCTGCCCGCGCATTTGCTCGCTGTTCGCTAAACCTTTTATTTTCTCTCTCTTTCCATCACCTTCTATATTATTCCAAAAATCACATCAAAATCCCTAAAAATTCACAGGTTCTTTGTTTCAAGAGGCACAATTTCTCTCTACTTTTTGAGGTATTGATTTCCCAATTTGGAGGTAATCATTTATATTTAAATTCTCAGTCTGTTTATTTGTTGTTTTTATCGATTAAATTGTTCAGGATAGCTATAATTGCTATGAATTTTGTTCTCTGGCGCTAATGAATAGCTATTTCGAGTTAATCATTTGTATTAATGGAGGAATTTGCCTCTGCTTTTCTTCCCTTTGTTTGCGGGTCACATATTGCGCAGTTCCCTTACTGTAGCTTCTTTTATTAATTTAGAAATTGGATTTCTGTTCTGTTCGATTTGTTTATGTTATTCTATTTTCTCCAGGTTAATAGCTTCACTCAACTTCAAGGCAGACATTTTGTTTGGTTATACTACTGTTCAACAAAAATGTCTAATTTTGATCATTTGAAGTCAATTTGTATAATTTTAAAAATCTGAAATTCAGAATTGATATGAGTTTAGTTGATTTTAGTTAATACAGTTGTAATTATTGCTAACCATTAATTTAAAATTTTAGGATTTTTCCAATTGACTTCCAAAAGTCGAAATGGCACTTATGTTTTTTTGGAATAAAGGGAGTAATATATTTTAAATTTTTTTTTTATCTTCAGTTATTAATTGTTAGTAAAATTGTAGGAATATGGCGCAATTTCAGAACCATGAGCTTGAGTACATGGTTGATGATTATTACAATACAACGGATTTTGAAGACAATACCCCTTTGGAGGACACTGACTCCTCTCATAGCAACAGTGTCGTTGATGAGTTGGAGTCAGATTTTGAGGACGAGTTTGAACTGGTAAAACTCTTAGTTAATTAATTGGGTCGAGTATTATATGATATTGAGGTTTATTCTAGAACCTTTAAGTATGACATATAAATTTTTGATTGATATTTTGGGGGTTAACAGAGCAAACCGAAGACAGATACATCAGCTTTGGAAGCTAGAAATGGCAAAGATATTCAGGGAATCCCTTGGGAGAGGCTTAATTTCACCAGAGACAAGTACCGGGAAACGAGATTGAATCAATACAGAAATTATGAGAACCTCTCTCGCCCTCACGGAGAGCTTGAAAAGGTTTATTTTTTCTCTTAAAAACTTTGTAGAGATAACTACACTTCTGAGTGGTAGTTGTTTTTAATATATGGTTTTGGATGCAAATGTAGTTAATGAATTTATTAGTCATTCACGAGATTAAAAACAAAGGAACCTTGAATCGTACATATTCAGCCATTTATCTTCATTACTTACTTTTCTTACTCTCACGAATGTCACAGTGGAGTTCTATTTTATCCCAAAATGATGTTCATCTTTTCAAAGAGTAACGAAAATAAGACTTAACTTTATGTGTGGGAAAAGCTTCTGGGTGGGTAAAGTAGGATTGACCAATTTACTTTGCATGCAACCACTAAACATGACTTTCTTATGTGGACAGATGAGTGTTTATAAAATTTGAGTAAATTGATATGCTTGCTTGGTTATAGCAGTAATATGTCACATTAACTGTATTTAACTCCTAAATCTATTAAAATCCTTGGATCACTTTTCAGTGAAAACTAAATTATTGGTGCAAATTCACCGCTAGTTGATTGATCACTTTCTTGTATTTACGATTGACAATTCCTAGTACGAGTTATGAAATAAAGAGGTAGACCTATTTTTCATTTTTGAGAAGCGGTGGTAGGCCTTCAACGGCCTTCACTCATCAGTAATTCTTACAATCGTCATTTTGTTGGCAGGAGTGCAAGCGAGTAGACAAGGGCCACAACTTCTATGACTTCCAATTCAATACAAGGCTTGTCAAGTCAACAATTGTGCATTTTCAGGTAGCGAACTCTCAACGATTGGATCTTTAGTTTCCATCAAGAAAATTCTCTTTGCTCGATGATTATAGTTATACTTAGTTTGGTTACTTATGAAAAGTAGAATGGTTTGGTAATGCACAATTTCTTGGGTTCTTATCTTACCTAGTAGCACTTTAATGTCACTTTTTTTTTCTTTCTCCTTTTTCCTTTTTCAAAACAATTTCTAAACAAAATGGCCAGAGTATTCAATGAATTAATTAGATGTACAGTTGATTTGACATTTCTACCAATTTCTTCAACCATTTTGGCATTCTTACTCTTTCTAGTGGCTGCTTAAATGAAAGCACACTGTAGTTTTTGGAGACTGGAGTGTCCTTTTAGTGGTACTAACTCCTGTTATAGTTTTGAATTTTTTTCTTAATGATTATTTTAGATTTAATTATACACATCTCGTAATTGTGGTTTCACAGTTGTTCTTGTATTATTGATGCTCCTATGGATTATATCGTTTGTGATGATTGTGACACTTTACTCTTGAATCCTTCTATGGAAATTATGGAGTTTAAAAGTACTGGCTCAATCCTAAACTCGCTATCATTTGCATCATTGATAATATACCTAACTGGTACACACTAACTTAAGCTGGAGAATCTTCCATGTTAAACTATGGTAGAGGCTTCCTTGTCAGGAACCTTCTTACAGTATCCAGGCTGGTAATTATTATTTATAACTCAATTCAATTATCAAAGAGATGTTAGGACTCCCATTATAGACTTTTTGTGTATGTTAATATATTAGAGTTCAGGAGATGTGGGTTATTGCCAAATTTATATTGTTGCCTTCAGCCTATTATGGTTCTGTTAGCAACAGCTTCTCTGGTACTAACCTTCTCCATCGTTTGTATGAGCTAGTCAATTAATTATTTTGTTATACCCGGTTCAAGTAGCATTGAGCCGGGTCTTGTATTCACTGAATCATTTTTTTGCAGATTATACCCTTGCCAAGTGTCGCATGAATTTTAGTTACATTACAAGATCTTTACTTGGAAGGTACAATCTTGAATGGGTGCGAGTTGGTTATCAACAGCTGAGCATTTTTATTATTCCAAGTTATGGATTTGAAAGGATGAAGGGTGAGGGTATGACTTGGCTTTCTTAATAAATGCATTTTATTGGTGAACTAAGTGGCTAAGTGTACCTTCTGGATTTTCTTTTTCTTAGATTAATTCTTTACTCGACAGATTGTTGTTCTATGTGCTGACAATCATGTAGACGTGGTCATGCGTCCCAAAGATGCATGTATTTCTGAATGTTTGATAAGTTTGTTGGCAAGGCAATATGTTAAGTGTCTTTCATAAGTTCATCGTCACCATCATCAACTCATCATCTTCACGTTTATCATTATTATATTTATTATCATTATACTGGTGCTTTGTCTTTTGTTGTTTCACTTTTCTTTTTCTTTCAGAGAGGTAAACATTTCCAGTTTCAAATGTGTCATTGGAGATGGGCCACAAGATGGCATGTGGTTAAACATCATGCTGTCTGTTGCCATGGTCTCATGTTGTCTTCTGCCTTTGATCTTTTCCTTAGTGTGTTTATCTTTCCAATTACTCGGTTGAAATAGAGAGTTTGTTCAACTGTGTTTTGGTGGAAAACCATAACCGTTTACACCCAGAATCATCATTCTAACTCTTATTCTAACTCTTGATGTCTTCTGCCTTGTTTCAGCATTGAAATATTTTGGGGACAACAACATAGCACTAGGATCTCAGAATAATTGAAACTATACTCCCTCTGTCTAGAAATGGTAGTCCTATTTTTGTTGATTTTTTTGTTTTTGTTTTTATTATATATATATATATATATATATATATATATATATTCTCGAATGTAAATGTGTGCATTTTGATACGCTTAGACATAGTCGGATAATTTATTTTCAATACTAAACTTAAAGATAAAAACTTATTATTAGAAAATAATTACTTAAAAATTTATGGCTGTGTGTATTATGCAAACCTTAATATTTGAAGAAAAATCAATGAAAAAGCATGAGTCTTATTTCTGAACGGACCTTGTACAAAATTTGTGTATGTGTTCTTTTTTTCAAACGTTGGTATGTAACAGCCTTCACATGGACCAGTGATTAGACAAAGCTAAAGCTTAGTAAAGAGATCGAATTTTTTTTTACTCTGTAATGAACTGTAGGGTTATTGCTTAAATTTTGTTTGTTATAAAATAACTTTGTGCTGAATGCCTGCTGTGACATGTAGGCTATACGACTATTCCTTGGCTAATCATATGGATCTTGTGAATGCAGCATTTACATATTTGAATTAGCTTCAAGTGTTTGTTATGTTTATCTTTTTCTAGGCATTCATTTTTAAAGAGAAGAATCTCAGGTTTCAGCCTATTGTAATCATCTATGTTTTTGCTGGTTGTTTTGAGTGGCTTAGTTAGTTCCTAGATTACCGAACTGATGAGCCTGTAACTTGAATTGTTTGTACAAAAACTATTGACCTATGTAAATGGGAGATAATTATTTCCCCTTATTGTTGAATCTGGCTTTATAAATTAACAACTGTGGCACTTTGGGATTGCTATTTTATCTCTATTTCAGCCATAGAAGCAGGTGGAGTTATATCTGAGCGGCTGGTGCAGTAAAGACGTTGCTCATATGGTATGATAGGGATTCGAGCACTTAAGAGGCCTCTGTAGCACTTGCTGTATTTAAAATATTTGTGTCAGGCTCTCTAGGCTTATTATAATTCATATCCTTGCTTATATACTATCTCCGTTCCACAAAAAGAGCCCCATTTAACTTTTTAAAGTCAATTTGCGAAATCCTAAAATTCAAAATTGATATGAATTCATCTATTTTTGCTCTATACAATCGTAATTACTATAAACTATCTAGACTAGATAGTACTGCTAATCACAAAAATATTTTGTTTACAAAATTTACAAACTACATCAATTTTAAAGTTTAGGATTTCGTGAAATGGCTTGAAAAAGTCAAAATAGTTCTCTTTTTGTGAGACGGAGGGAGAACTATTTTATAGGATCTGGGATGCAGGTGCTGCACAAACATACAATTGCAAAAGTTCAGATTCTTGCCCTTTGTTATAGTTTGTGTGATCTACTTCTATTATCGTTTTGAAACAGTTTAAATCCTTGTCGTATGTGTGATCTACTTCCTAATATCATTGTTCGACACAATTGTCACTGACGTATTTGCACCTTTGATTGAATTAATAATTTGACTTAACTGTATTTTTTTTACGATTCTTTGGGAGTTTCAATCATAATTGGCTTTGGGAGTTCCAGTCATACTCTACTTATCACTATGGATGGTACTTGAATAGAAAACCGAATATATGACTTCTGTAGACTTAGTGTAATTATCTTCATCGTTCATTTACTTCTCTACGGATTTAGGGTCGAAGAAGGATGTTGCAGATTTTGGTTGGTATGATAGGAGTTCTAAGGTGACCAAGTCTTCGTATGTTTTATCGCCTTTCTTATTGGATGCTCGAGTCTTTTATTTTTTCTTCACTTGGTTCAAGTGATATTTGGTAACTCTTGGTGAAATATTTACTTGTTGGCACTAGTTTCCTAGGTTTCTAAATTTTTTTTTCTCTTCCTTCATGTCTTTAATAATCTAACACACTCATCATCTCTACCCATATATTCCTTTCTGAATTTTTGTTTTGTTTCAACATTGCTGCCTGTTATTATTGCTGCTGCTGCTCTCTCTTTCATTTTTCTTTTCCTATTTATTTTAATAAATATAACATAAATAGTTTTTTTTAACCCTCTTTAATTTCCTTTTGTTGCCCTACCTGAGTATGGCATAATTCCACTTTGCTGAGAACTGGGTTCTTTGTGTTCCTTTTTGTATTGACTTACGACTTCCTTGTAAAATTAAATACCGTGTAAAATTTTGTAAGTTAGCTTGGATAGGTTACTAATAGACATTATATCTATTATCATTTTCATGGGCACTTCTATCATTGGTGCCCTTTGCCCTATTTATGTAATTCTTCATGTGAATATATTCTTTTGAGTCGTGTTCAGTTATAGTAGCAACTACAATTGCATTACTTGGCCATTTATAATGTTTTCTAAGTCGCTGAGCTCCGTCAGCGTGGATAGTTATAAGTTGCATATGTCATATGTTTAATGTCCTTGAGCATAACTCTACACTTGGAAATAGCACGCCCTTGCTCCATACTGCTGGAATGTGTTACATATTAACATTCTAGTTTTGAGGGCTTATTTGATTTAGCTGTTGTTAATGGAAAGGTTGTAATGCTTTAATGGTATGACTATCCCCGTCTCATCGTATCCCTATTTGATGTTCCTTCTAAGAACCTTCAAGTGTCTTCTTACTGGGAAAAGGGATTGTGATCTGGGGAAGCAATTTTGGGGTGAGAATTGAGATAGGGTCTGTGCATGGTAACAATACAATGCTCTAGACTTAATATGAACTCTATTTGGAAAAATGATCTCAGCTATAGTTTAAGAAACAAAAAGATCTTGACAGCAATTGGAACTAACAAGTGACATCTTAACATTAATGGCATTTATAGGAGTTGTTTCTGGAATCATTCTGAATTACAGATGACTTGCAACAAAACAAATTAAATGTAGTTAACCTTGAATGCTTATTGAACTACTTTTTTATTTCATTTCATTTCTTTTTCATTGGAATTTCATTTATTGCAGAAGGAAGTTATAGAGATTAGCACTTTGCTTGCTTTTGAATGCAGTTACTGATGCCCCTTTGATTCTCTTTCTTTCTATTTCTTTGGCAGTTGAGGAACCTGTTGTGGGCAACCTCAAAACATGATGTATACCTTATGCAAAACTACTCAGTAATGCACTGGTCTTCACTTCTCCGTAGGGGAAAAGAAGTACTTAATGTTGCTAAGCCAGTTGAACCTACTTTGGTCAGTAGCATATGGATTATAGTGGTTTTTGTTGTATTGTTTAATTACCTTATGTCATACTGAATGCTAAAGAACTAACTCGGACTTTTGCACAGAAATATCCTGGTTCTTTGGGCTATACTCTCTCACGAGTGCAGATAAGCACTATGGCTGTTAAAGACAATTTAATGGTTGCTGGTGGATTTAAAGGGGAGCTTATCTGCATGGTAAGATGATAGCAAGAAAAGGAAAATAAGCTGATAGCTACTTTCCTGGATATTTTCCTAATTCGAGTAATTCTTACATGCACTTCGTGGCAGTACTTAAACCAGTCTGGAGTTGCCTTCTGCACAAAGTTAGCCACGGATGAAAATGCTATAACTAATGCAGTGGATATATACCATAATTCAGAGTAAGGGCTCACTGTCTCTGTTTTTAAACTGCTAGCACTTGGTCTAGAAAGCTTACTATAAGGTGTTCTTGTGTCATAATAATTAATTGTTTTATGCTACCTTGTTTTCAGTGCTTCGATCAGGGTGATGACTGCGAACAATGACTCTCAAGTTAGAGTCTTTGATGCTGTGAATTTCGCTTGTCTTAATTGTTTCTCTTTCCCTTGGTCTGTAAATGTAAGCAAGCCTGTTCGAGTAAACCACTGTTCACTGTTGCCAGACTAGCAGTCTTTTGATTTTTTTACTTAAATATTCTTGATGCTAATTTTTATGCAGAATACCTCTGTTAGCCCTGATGGGAAATTATTTGCTGTCCTTGGGGATAGTACGGACTGCTTGATTGCTGATGCACAATCGGGGAAGGTTAGTTACTCCTTAAGTTAACACTTAAAACAACTTGCTCGAGGTTATGGAACTCGACATTATTCTGATTCATAAACTCTTACTGCAGGTCCTCGGCAACCTTAATGGGCACCTGGACTACTCATTCACCTCAGCTTGGCATCCAGATGGAAGAATTTTGGCGACTGGGAACCAAGACACCACTTGCAGGTTGTGGGACATAAGGAACCTCTCCCAGTCTCTGGCTGTTCTCAAGGGAAGGATGGGAGCAATAAGAGCTATAAGGTTTACCTCGGATGGCCGGTTTATGGCTATGGCTGAGCCAGCAGACTTTGTTCATGTATATGATACGCAGTCTGATTACACCGAGGGGCAAGAGATCGATCTTTTTGGGGAGATTGCTGGAATATCCTTCAGCCCCGACACCGAAGCTCTCTTTGTTGGGATTGCAGATCGGACCTATGGTAGCTTATTAGAGTTTAACAGGAGACGTTATGGTTATTATCTGGATTCCATGATGTAGCCAATGGCATCCATGGCAATCAGTTACAGTTTCTCTGGAATATCCGTGCATACAAGAAAGCAAGGTAAATAGCCGTGTATAATCAATTGAGGAGTTTCTATTTAGTATTTGTACTTGTAGTCAATACCCTGGTGGAACTAGTCTTGGTGTACTTGGAATCTATACACACCCGGTGGAACTAGTCGTGTTGGTGTTTGTTACCTTGGATTCAATGTACTTGTTTCTGTGAAGTAACTGTTTGGCAGACAGAAATGGAAAATTTTGCAGATAAAGACTTTTGACTTTGACTTTTTTTTTTTTTTTTACTTCGTCTTCCTTCTAAGTTTAGTATATTTTTCAGATCTTGATTTCAAGTGGTTCAAAATAAGCAGTTCATTTGGGCAGCTTATATAAATAAATTACATTTGTTTAACAAAGAGTTGTATTTTGGATGACTTTGTTATACGAGTATTATACAAATGTAATTCTTTGTTATACACATGCAATACAAATTGCTCAAATGGACTTGCCCAATTTGAATGTCTGGATCCTAATCCATATTTTTCTTACCCACTCGAAGGGCAAAAATTCTAGTTGAATGTAGCGTGTACAGTATTGCAATTCATTTGTGTTCCAATGGCTGGTAAGATATTGCCAAATTATTGTGTTTGTATCTTTTCAATTTATTTATTTATTTATTTTTTTTTTTACATGATGTCTAGTGGAGAAAATTTGGTTGATATCTCCTGTGTTGAGAAGTGGATTAATTATTTGTTACAATGTAAATATGTAATATTCATGTTTGTATTTTTCTGGTCATGTGATACAAATTAGAAAAAACTGAGTGGAGATAAAACGTATGTGAGATTATATGTATTAACATTGTTATTAACATTCTCATGGATGTATTCTTTAAGAGTAAAATTTATATTTTGGCAAATACAACATATTGAGTTCATTTAGCGTGTTTTTAACCTTGGAACCATTAGGTTATGACCTTGCAACATGTTGAGGTAATTTAGCGTGTCAATGATGTCGTCCGATGGTTTTGACTAATACCTTGCAACCTGTTCGATCTTTGTTGTGGGCCTTTATTTTCTCTTTTTTATTGTGGGATTTTATTTTCTCTTTTATTGTGAGGTGATTATGAGGTATACTTATTATTGAGAGATTCAGAAACTCACCTCTCTCCGAAGCGGGGGCGATAAAAAATAAAAACTTTAGAGTTGGTTAAGTTGTTTGATAAAACTGAATGAAAAGTTCTGAAAGTTCTGAATATATAAAAGAATCTGAATAAGTTGAATGAAGTAAAAACTCTGAATATAGAATGAAATGATGTAATTTATAATTGTCTGTCTAAAATATTTAAATACAGTGTATTTTCCTATTTTAACCTTCTGGACTATTATGAACAAATTTATTATGTAATTATAAATAAACAATATTATCTAAGAAAAATTAAATATAAACTTGTGAACAATTTTTGATGGAGTATACTATTAGTAATATAATTTTAGGGATAAACACTAAATTTTTTTAATAACATTCTATCAGTCCATAAAACCAAAACAAAAAACTACAACAACATTCATTAAATTGGTTATTGACCGATTTGTTAAAGAAAAAAAATCAAAAAATAATTTGTACATAATAAAATTTGTTTATAATAGTAAAAAAAAAGGTGGATATTAAATGTAATTTTTAATTGTCTATGAGGGTAGGTAGGTAGGTAAAAATATCATTCAACACTATTCTTACTGATTCGGTCATAATTTTTTAGATGAATCATTCAGACACATTCAAACTCATTTAGAGTTTAAAAATTATAAACCAAACGGTTGATTTATTTGATCAGATTTAAACTCATTCAGATGTAAACAAACAACCCCTAAGAGAAGCAAAATTACTAAACACACAGCAAAGGAATTACCTAGCCATTTTGTTTAATTAAAAAATCTACTTAAAAATTAAACTAAAGGAATTAGTATTAGCATCCTCGACTGCCAAATTCCTTCATCCTCACCGTCTTCATCTCCGGCGAACTCTCCTCCTTCTCCGGTGGTGATTTGCTATCATATTGCCTAATCAATACTAATATATAAATACAGTAAGACCGGTCCTTTTAATTTGAAAACCAGGTGAGTCAACTCAATTAATTTAATCAAATTAACTCGGTCAATTTTTTAATTGGCCGAGTCATCTCGGTTCAATTGCCCAATTTGCGACTTTTTTAATTCACGCTTCAATTCTTCAATTCTTTAATTCTTCAATTCTTCAATTCAGTCTCATTAGATCAAATCTCTTCAGCTTCCCTTCGGTTCTCTCAAATCTCTTCTCCTCCCTCATGTCTCTCTATTTCGTCAACCTACTCACACCAAGAGGAAAAAGTGGAATAAAGCAGCTACAACCGTTAAACCAATCGGTCCTCGGGGCTGCAAAAGACCATCGTTAATTTGCCAAACAGAGAATTGACGAGCCGCCGCGGGAACCCTGTTTATAGATAGTGAGTTTAGGTACTGATTATTTTCTTCTTCGAATTTATTCGGCGAAATCGCAATCGAAACTGTTAGTTCCCAGAGGCACAAAAGATATCTAGAAGGGGAGGAGGTTGAATAGATTCTTTAAAACTTTTTAAAACTTTTTCAAAAGACTTGATTAATAAACACGTTATTTAAGCACAACGAAATATATGATTGATTTTAATCCCCCTTAAAGATAGGACAATTATAACGGATATGATAAAGCAGAGATATAGTAGTTATAGCAGTTATGAAGTGTAGAGAGAGAGAGAGAGACATGACTTAAAAGCCAGCAGCCTTGGAACTCTAGTTCACTATTGAACTTCGTCAAGTCCAGCAGACTTGGAACAATGTAGACTAAAACTCGCATCCTTAGAATCACCCAGTACACTTAGTACTCTTCTAGTCTAGCAGACTTGGAACTTGTTGGTCACTTGTTGACCCTTTCACTTGATTGAGAGTGTTTGTTTTGTTGCTACTAAGTTACTTGAAGCATATGGTCTGATGAACTTAGTAGCGAAGCAAGATGTTTCTCTTTGATCGTAGAGTGAGACTTTGACTGATTTGGTTTTTTTGTTTGTACTTGCTTACATTGATTCTCCAATCTGTTTGCCTTATATAGATGCCTCTGAATTCTTCCGTTGAAATGAGATTGTTGCTGTAATGATTGTGAATTTAGTAAATAATTTAAAATATTTATTGAGTTAATAAATATTTTATTGTTAATTTATTTATTGAGTAAAATAAATAAATGATAAAGTTATTGTGAAATAATTCATGTTAAGAGTAATTGTGTTAAATGTTATTTGAATGTGATTTGATGTGTTTATTCTAATTTAATTTAATAATTAAATTAGATGATTAACTGATTTATTTGAGTAAAGGATTTATTTGAATAAAATAATTTATTTGGTAATAGTGTTATTGGTCAAATAAAAGTTATAATTAAATTAGTATGATTTAATTGAATTTAGTTAATAATAGGTTTAATTAAATTGTTAGTGTGATAATTAAACTATATGATATAATGAGTTATTAAAATAAATGGAAGAAGAGTTTTATTTAGCTAAACCAAACAAGGCCTTGTGGCTCTTGATTGGTAAAAAAATGAATTTTTTTATAGGGTCTAGCCAAACAAGGTTTTGTGACCTTTTAATTTTTTTTAACTGATGAGGCTTTCTGAGTTTGTAACTGGTGAGTTGATAAAACCACGTGATATTTTATCAGCTTACTTTCATAAGCCAAAGAAGAAAAAAATATACAGAGAAGAAGAGAGGAATTTGAGAGAGAATTTTAAAAAATTGGAAGCAAGAATTCAAGCAAAGAAGATTAGCTAAGTTTTCAAAGCAATAGAAGGTATAATTCCTTTTAAAATTTTGTTAGAAAGTTTTTCACTGTATATGATTGTTACCTTCCTGTATGTGAATTTATTTGCTAAATGTATGAATTACTTGGTTGTAATTGATAGTAAGCATGTAATAGTGATTATATGATGTTATAACCAATTTGTAGGTATCAATCTATGAAAACATGCTTTAAAATAGAGTTTTTAGTTTTTACAGAGTTTCACTTTCATGTATGGCTTATATGTATAAAATTTGATGTTCAATTCGGATATTAATCGGTAAATTAACTTTTGATTGTGTTAATATGATGAGAAACAAAAAGAATGCAAGTGGAATGGATTAAAATGGTTTAGAGATGAATTCACAGTGTTTAATTTTATCAAATAGGCCAAAATATGAATATTTTGTTTTGGCAGTGAATTTTTGGACTTTAATTGGTTGATTATGTGTTTTATAATAGTTAGAATTGTTAGAAACATGTTGGGTAGCTGTTTTACAACATGTTTGATGTCTGGGTGTGTTTAATTTGTGAGTTGGATGATAGAATTTGGAAAATTTGGTCTGTGTTTCGCTGGTTCGCGAACTGTGGGAGGTTGCAGTCGAGTTTCTCGCCCCGACGAGAAAATTGTATAGAAAATTCTCGCCCCGGCGAGAAAATTATAAAGAAAATTCTCGCCCCGGCGAGATCATTGCTGGAAAAGTTATTTTTATTTTTTTCTTTTCTTGGTAGTTACGATATGTCACTTTATGCAAGATTAAAACTTAAATTAATATAATAAATGAATACCAAGATGTTAAGATGGATTCTAAGTGGATATTTGATGATGATTATGTGACACCCCCAAATTCAGGTTTCCAAACCTCGAATTCGGTGCTCACGATAATCGACGACAAACATACTATCTAACTAAATGCGGAATAATAAACATACATTGTTTATCGAATGGAAATAAAGTCTTACAATTCTGGTCCCAAGGTTCTTTAACCTTAACATAAAACGTACTCTTAATACAAATAAAGGTTCACTCAATCAAACAACATTCAGAAATAGCTAGTACATAGGCACTAACGGGCATCTACTCTTGCACCTTCCCTTTTCCTTTGTCTCCCCTAGACGTTTCTGCCTTAGCTGAAATAAAGATCATGATATAGCAAGGATAAGCAACTAATTTGCTTAGCAAGTATATACACAAAGAGATATATCATGATAGAAGGAAATTTAGCTTTCAATGTTCAACAATAGTATAGAAGTGTGAAGAGTCATGAATTATCAGTCAACAGTGAATATTCGAATAATTGAATGTCAATTACTGAGTGGTTTGAAACAACCAAGGACGTTTTCCAAGGTTCTCAGCATTTAAACTGGACCTCTTAAAAGTTTTGGTAATTGAGGGGATCAGCCTCTTATACCCCGTGATTTATGCATAAACACTTAATAACCAGCATTGATATCATGCCTTAAACAAGTTTATCCTTTTCTCAGCCAAGAGTTCTTACCACAACAATTTAATAAGAACAGCTTTTAAAATACCATTGTCTTAACCAATTTAGACATGCTGGATCTAGCTGATACAAATAGCATAGATCGATCTCATAAACAATTCATACTTGAAAGAACTTTAATTAAATTTACAGTTCAATCATAATAGGATAGGAATTCAATTGCACAATGTGCGAATCTCAATAATCAGTATAGATGTGAATAATCGACAATAATTATTCACTAACATGCTTCGAAAATAATAACTCGAGATTGAGTTAGGGAACTTGCAATAATGTAAGAAGTTTAGGGTTAGGAACTTGCCTGTTTGCTCAGCTACAAATAATTCTAGCTTTAACTAATTGGCCTTGAAGAACCTAACATTGATAATGTTGAGCTATCAATTAGTACTGCGTAGCGTAGTTGTATATCGATACGCTTACTTATGCTATTTATTTAACAATTAAGCAATTCACATAGCACACATAAGTTAATAAACTATCATAAATCCTATAAGACACTTTAATGGATCTCTAGGTTGATGGTTTAATTAATTAACCATGTTTCCCTTAAGTGATAATCACTTATTAACCTTTAAGCAATTTATTATAATTGTTAAATTAATTAACATTACTCTTTCTTAAGTAATATTCATTTATTAAACCCTTAAACAATTTGTTATGATTGTTTAATTAATGAGTTATTAAACTCTCTCTATTTTATTAACTCTATCTTCATTTAATTACTATTAAATAGTAATTAATTAATTATCTTTAGTTTATTATTAATAGTAATTAATAACTAATTATATTCACTTATTATTTAATTATTAATTAAATAATAATCAAATTATAAATTTTTAATTGTCTTTAACTATTATTTAAGATTAAATAATAATTAATTAAGTTTATTTATTATTTAATGTTAATCAGATAATAAATAATTAATAAGTGAGTACTAATTATCTTTAGTTATTATTTAATAATAAATAATAACTAATTAGGTTTATTTATTATTTAAAGTTAATCAAATAATAATTAATTAGTAAATAGGAATTATCTTTAGTTATTATTTAATACTAAATAATAACTAATTAGGTTTATTTATTATTTAAGGTTAATCAAATAATAAATAATTAATTAGTGAGTAATAATTATCTTTAGTTATTATTTAATAATAAATAATAACTAATTAGGTTTACTTATTATTTAAAGTAAATCAAATAATAAATAATTAATTAGTAAGTATGAATTATCTTTAGTTATTATTTAATAATAAATAATAACTAATTATATTTATTTATTATTTAAAGTTAATCAAATAATAAATAGATAAATTTACAATTCTTGATTATCCTTAACCATTATTTAATAATAAATAAACAATAATTAATTAATTTATTAAATCTGGAAAATATAAGATTAAGTGCTCAAAACTTAATTTTGTACATTTACTAATTTTACAAAATTAAATAATATTGTTTAAAGTATTTAAATTAATTAAAATTAAATCTGGATGGCATTTTGGTAAATAAGTTGAAATCTGGACGGAGGGGCACGATTGTAATTTCCGCGCCTGAGGCCTCCCGCGCATTGCGCGCCTGCCTTAGCCGCGACCCCCAAACGACGCCGTTTCGGGAGACGCCAGGCGGCCCACGTTTTTCCCCCTGGCGCGCCATGCGCGACCAGGGCTGCACCCACTGGCGCGCCATGCGCGGCCAGGGTTGGTTCCGGGCTGAGCAGGGGGCTTCCAGGCGGTTCGGTCCTTTCTTTTTTTTTTCTTTTTTTTTTCCTTTTTCCTTGCATACCAAATGGGTTTAAAATATCCTCAAACAAATTTTAACTCCAAATAAATTCCAACAAATATATCCATGACTACAAAAATATTTCTAATATTAAGATAAAATATTTATGACTTAAATCAATATTTTTCACCCATAAATTTTATACTCCAATAAATAATATTACTCCCATGTTTTAGCATACAAACCCACCAAAACATGTTATAAAAATTTTAAAACCTATATATATATGCTATCAATAAAGCATACAAGACCAAGATCTCTTCTTATATAGCTTTAAACCATATTTGATAAACATATTTTTGCAATAATATAGATCTAGCAAGATAAAACTTAGACCTATACATGCTTCATTTCTTCCATAAGCATCAAACAACAACCAAAATTAATCCCACACACAACTAGGGTTTTAAAAGAAATGAAGATCCATACCTCGGTTTTAAAATCATGAGTTAAACAATCTTTTAGAAAAATGTAGATCTAACAAAAATAAAAACTTAGATCCATGAATACTCCCTTTATACCACCAACCCCAATCAACACACATAAAAGTTTACAACAAAATAGTGTGTAGAAATCATAATATAATACTAGCAACAAGAAACTAGGGTTTGAAGGAATGAAGTTTATACCTAGCTTTAATGGCTATGCGAATGGAGATGGCGTAAACACTTCAAGGTCTTCTTCTTCCTCTCACAAGACTTGCTCTTGCTTCTCTCTTCAAAACTCTCTCAAGCTCACAAACTCTCTACTTGGTGAATAATAAGTGAGCCAACCCTTGTTAACTTTGGTGAGGGGTCCTATTTATAGGAAAGTAGAGACCATGGGCAAAATAGTCATTAATCATGACTAGGCAAGGGCAATTTGGTCAATTCATCAATAGTAGGAAGTTTCCTAGCAACTTCCTCAAGGGTATTTTAGTCCTTTCCCAACCTCTTTCAAGGTTAAAATAGTCTTTTCGCAAAATCTTAATTATCCATTAGTTATTACCCATTCTTCATTGGTTATTAGACATTGGTTATTATCTTGCCATCATTACATTGGTTAAACACAATGGTTATTATCCCGCCATCATTTCATTGGTTATTAACCACTTGGATATACAATGGTTATTGCTCTTACATAATTACCTTGGTTATTAACCACTCTTGGCCATTTTAGTCATTACCCACCAATTCCTACACTTGACTCACCTATGGTTATCTCTTAACCATAGTTATATCATACCTGCCAACACGAGTATAGACACATCTTATACATCTCCCACCAATTAACCCAAGCTGGTTTAAATAGAACACAACGTTAACTCCTTGAATTAAATTAGATTTAATTAATAAGGACGTTCAAAATTCACGGGCATTACAGATTAAATATAAGTTAATATACCTTAGCTTAAAGTACTCATCGATCAACCTAGCCTTATCATTTGATTCATTAGATCAATCTAACAAGTTTGATCTTTTCTATCTAAGTCCTTGTACATCAAATCATTTAAGGACTTTACAATTCAACTATCAAAACACATATACATTAATATCACAACATCAAATTTAACTATGTGATTCCTAACAATCTCCCCCTATTTGATGTTGACATAAACTAGTAGTTTAAAATCATATCATCTTTTCTAATGCAATTGCTTATAAAAATAAACATGTTTTATAGTACATTGAGCAACTGTATTTCTAGATAAAATTATGAATTTTATTGATGAACATATGAATATTACAATAAATGACAGTTACATCAATAAGGAGAAAGGAAAATTGCAAGATATTTTCAAACCTTAGTTCCTGCCTCTACCTCTTGCTCCTCTTTTGGTTCTTGGGGGATTAACACGCTCATAGGCCACTCTTTGTCTGTGCCTTTCCCTGCCTTCTTCAGTCATACAGTGGAATTCTTCAATCTGCTCTTGACGAAGTCTGGAAGATGGCATATGACTTCCTTCTTCACCATAGTGGTGAGTCCCATGCAAATGGCGATTTAAGAGAGCAGGATCACCTGATGGTATGCGTACTCCAGTGGTGGTTACATCAGGTTGTCTTCTAGGGACTTCTCTCCTTATTGAATAACATTGATGGACTCATCATTAGGATTGGATGATCTTCTTCGCTGTTCTTCTCCACTTTTGCTTGACTCTCCCCTATTTCCCTTATGAATATTCTCCCCCTTTATGTCAGCATCCAGGGTTCGAACATCTTGAGATAGTTGCTGCATACCTTGCACTAGTTCTTGCATTTGCGAACGAGACTGAAGAATGTCATTTCTGTTTTCTTGGACCATTTCTTCAGTCTGTATTCTTTGGTGATGTACCATAGCCAAGGTTGCATTTGTTCGTTGCATTTGCTGAAGGGAGGCTTCCTTGAAATTATGAATGGAGTCTCGAAGCTCAAGGATACGTTCATTGGTGGCCTTGTTGGTTTGTTTTACGACTTGTTGGAGAGATACTACTGTGGCTTTGTGCTTAGCAATTTTAACATGATAGAGTTTATCTCTTTGATCGATGCTTGCCATCAGTTCTTTGAGTATTTCCCTCAGCCATTTGGTCAGTACAGTACCCAAACTGTTAGAGTGATTATTGGCAGCATCAATGACGTTGTCAAGTTTTCGATGGAGGGCTAGAGAATTGGCTTCAAGATTCTCTTCCATATCTGTTGCCATATGAGCTGTCAGGTCGGCCATCTGATCCTTAGTGGGAAGGAGGTTGACTCGATCAAGGATCTGTTTTACTTCACATGAAGGTTTTTCTTGATTGCTTCTTTGAAGATTGGATAGGGCAGTGATAATGTCAAAGAATTCATTGTTTGAGGAGGATGGGATATCAAACTGAGTGACTGGGGCAGTGATTTGTTGTGTGGGAAAGGGGACTTGGTGACTTGTAATCATAGAGTCATTGCATTCGTTTTGTGTAAGGGAGTTGTGTAGGGTATCAGTCGTAGAGTTTGAGGGCTCTATGACAGGAGATGGTTGTTCAGTTGGTTCATCAGTTACAGAGTGCTGAGACCCTGGGACTGGAAGTTGGTTTCTTGGGTCAGGAGTGATCTCAATCCATATGGGTATTTCATCAAAAAGATAGAAATTTATCGATGGATAATGGTTCATCTTGAAAGATGAAGGAATAAAATATACCTTTTGCTCGTTGGTTTAGAATGAACTATTGGTGAGCAGCTTCTGAGCAAAGGAACCATTTCTTGGAAATCCTTGGGCGAGTACTGAGATTGCTGGGTAAGTCTTGAAGGTCTAGAACATGTGATCCCAAGAATTTAGGATTAAAGCTTGGTGGAAGGACATCCTTGGTAAGTAGGAGAACAGACAGTTGTAATTGATGTGCCTTTCCTCATCCCTGTATTCAACAATAATTTCCAAGCTTTCATCTTCACTTTCATCACTCCCTTCATCACTGATCTCAACGGCCTCAACTTTTTCAGCCAATATCTGTTCCTCATTCACTTCTTGAGGTTCTATTCCTTGAGGGGTTGAGAGGGTTTTCATTATGAGCTTCTGATTGCTCCCCCTCAACCTGAGCGTGAACTTACTCAAGAGTCTCCCCCTCAGTTTGATCCTAACTTGGTTCAACATCCACTTGTTGCTCCCCCTCAGTAGGGACATCTTCGTGTGCAGAGATAGTAGGGCTTGCTGCAAGGTTGATATCAACAACAACTGACTCAATGATCTTGGTTTGTTCCAAGGATGCATTAGGAGAGCCTGTTAGGTTTGTATATAACGCAAACATACAATCAAATTACATAAATAGGGCGTGTGATAAAACGGATTTTAAAATTTTATACAAACCATCACCATGATCAATCCATGTGCTTAATTAACGATATAAACGAAAGAGAAAGAGAATAAGAATTATACCCTCGTAGACCAAAGCTTCCTCGGGTACAAGTTCAACTCCTAGTCCTTCGTGTTCTCCTCGAATTTTACCGATGAGATTCCTTCCTTTGATCAACGTTAGCCACCCAAGTGTTTGGCCTCTAGAGGTGATCCACCAAGGAAGAATAGGTATTCAAGAAGTTGGGTATTGGCAAAACCCTAGTTTCTATCTCTATAGAAATTGCAAGTACTCTCCACAATCTAATGCAAGAGTGTGTAACCCTAATCTATGATAAGACTCCTCTTATTTATAGATGTAGGAATAACCCTTCCTTAAACTATTTAGGATTAGGGTTTCTATTATAATTAAACTCCTTTAATTAATTATGCTCCTAATCCAATTAGGAATTTATGGGAGAGTACTTCTATTATTAATTCCCAATCCCTATTAGGAATTAAATAATAGTAACAGTAATAATAATAATAAGACTCCTCTTATTAATTTATATTTAATATTTTCAAAATATTAAATAATAAATATTAAGCTATTTAATTTATTCTATCTCCATAGATTAAATTAAATACACTTAACTTATTATTAAAATTATGCCATTTACTTCTTAAATAAATATTTTTCTTTTGCGGTGTGACCCTTTAGGTTCTCCATATTAAACCGGTTGTGAATAAATCAATTAGAACAATTCTAATCTTATTTAAATAAATAAATTAAACTATTTAATTTATTTAAATAAATAATATTTATTCTACAATAAAGGTAAGCCCCCTTAGCGATCAACGACTTTCCAGATAATATAGATTTCAACATTAATCACAAAAGAACCTTTCAGTGCATAGTTACCATACAATTCAATCCTTCTACCATACAATGTCCCAATTAAATATAAGACATGGATTTACTGTCAAGTCTTATTTTATTTAATTATATGTATTTCGATTCCCAAATGCAAAACTCTAAATAATATAAATTAGAAACTCCTTTCTAATTTCATTCTGCCTTGGCCAAGGACTACTGAGTTGTCATTTATCGAATCGCATATGACATTCACATCTTTTACTAGACGTGGTAGATTCTTTGTTGATCATTCACCTATCTCCATGTACAACTTATTATATCCAATCATACCCTTTGATATACCCTAAAGGTCTTAAGGGACATGTCAAAGTATAACTCATCATACACAAGATACTATGATGATCTCAAGTCCAAGGATCACTTGTACTACTATCACTAGAGGAATTCCTATTGACAGTCGAGTAAAACTCCATTAGGTATTCCTTAGCGAGCCACGTTCAGTGAACTTATTCTCCAATAAGCACCTACATACTTACTTTAGTGTCTCCACACAAATGATTATGAGATCAATCATCCTCTTCCTAAGAGCAAGCAACGTATGTACTAATCTATCCGGATTCACTAATCTCCTTTTTAGTAATCCAACGATTAGGAACAATTTTAGTTTGTGAGCTATCTAGAATTTAGATCTCATTAGCATGATCACTATCATGATTCTAAAAGCATTGTTCAAAACTATGAGTTTATCACATTTAATATAACAGCACTGTGTAGATAGTATAAAATGCCTTTTGAGAAAATCAATTCTTTTATTAATAAATGAATAAGATTACAAAGTATATGCTACATCATATCAAATATGATTGGCTTGTGTGCATACTACTTTCAATCTCCTATTTGCACTAAAGCCAATCGCCTTGGTATCTAATACCCATCTTCTCTAAGTGACGATCAAACTGCTGTTGTGTTAAAGTTTTAGTAAATGGATCTGCAATGTTGTCTTGAGAGTCCACACGCTCCAGGGTGACATCTCCTCTTTCAATGATCTCTCTAATCAAATGAAACCGCCGCAACATGTGTTTGGATTTCTGATGAGACCTGGGTTCCTTAGCCTGCGTAACAGCTCCGTTGTTGTCACAGAATAAAGGTACGGCTCCTCTTATGCTAGGAACCACTCCAAGTTCAGTTATGAACTTTTCATCCAAACAGCTTCCTTTGCAGCTTCACTTGCAGCTATGTACTCTGCCTCTGTCACTGAATCAGCAACTGTTTGCTGCTTGGAACTTTTCCAACTCACTGCGCCACCGTTTAAGGTAAACACATACCCTGAAAAGGATTTACTGTCATCTTGGTCCATTTGAAAACTTGAGTCTGCATAGCCCTCTAGTTTCAATTCAGACCCACCGTAGACAAGAAATACATCCTTAGTTCTTCTCAAGTACTTTAGGATATTTTTCACTGCCTTCTAGTACTCTTCTCCTGGATTCGACTGATATCTGCTCGTTACACTAAGTGCATGAGCGACATCTGGTCTAGTACATATCATACCGTACATGATAGATCCTATTGCGGAAGCATAAGGAATCTTACTCATCCGGTCTCTCTCCTCAGGTGTCTTTGGGGCCTGTTTCTTGGAGAGATGTATTCCATGGCTCATCGGCATGAGACCTCTCTTGGAATCTTCCATGCTAAACTTCTTTAGCATCGAGTCAATGTACTTTCCTTGGGTCAAGCCCAGCATCCTTTTAGATCTATCTCTATAGATCTTTATCCCCAAAATATAGGATGCCTCACCCAAGTGCTTCATAGAGAAGTGTTTAGATAACCAAATTTTGATCGACTGTAGCATAGGAACATCATTCCCTATCAGTAATATATCATCAACATATAATAAAAGGAATGAAACAGCGCTCCCACTAACCTTCTTGTACACACAAGGTTCATCCTCATTTTTGATAAAATCAAACCTTTTGATTATCTCATCAAAACGGATGTTCCATCTTCGAGAAGCTTGCTTCAATCCATAAATGGATCGTTGTAGCTTACAGACTTGGTTTATTTCAACCGTTGAAACAAAACCTTCTGGCTGTATCATATATACATTCTCCTCAAGCTCTCCATTGAGGAAGGCCGTTTTCACGTCCATTTGCCAGATCTCGTAGTCATAATAAGTTGCAATTGTAAGCAAAATCTGAATGGACTTGAGCATAGCTACTGGTGAAAATGTTTCATCATAGTCAACTCCTTGTCTTTGTTTGAAACCTTTTGCAACTAGTCGGGCCTTATAGGTCTCTACCTTGTCATCTGCTTCAGTCTTTCTCTTAAAGACCCATTTACACCCAATAGGCTTAATGCCCTCAGGTGGTGAAACCAAAGTCCATACTTGGTTTTCATACATGGAGTCCATCTCGGATTTCATGGCTTCTAGCCATTTCTCTGAGTCTTCACTACTCATAGCCTCTTCGTAAGTCAATGGATCATCATCATGTATGATGCGTACCTCATCATCATCCTCTATGATGAATCCATATCTTTCAGGTATCTTCGGTACTCTTCCAGATTTACGAATAGGTAGTGGTACAGTAGGTTCTTCTACTTGGTCAGGTACCTGACTTTGATCCGTAGTATTTTGTGGTTCTTGAACTTCTTCAAGATATATTTTACTCCCACTAATCCCTTCAAGGATAAACTCCTTTTCCAAGAAGGCAGCGTGTTTCGCAACAAACACCTTTTGATTAGTAGGATGATAGAAATAATACCCTGATGTTTCTTTAGGGTATCCCACGAATCTATATTTGTCGGATCTAGTCTTCAGCTTATCATGCTCAAATCTTTTGACATAAGCTGGACAACCCCAAGTCTTAACATGCTTAAGATTTGGTTTCCTCCCTGTCCATATCTCATATAGAGTCTTTGGGACGAATTTGGTAGGTACCTTGTTAAGTAGGTATGCAGCCGATTCTAGGGCATAACCCCAGAAGGATACTGGAAGGTCGGTAAAACTCATCATGGAACGAACCATGTCCAACAATGTTTGATTTCTCCTTTCAGATACACCATTCAACTGTGGCGTTCCTGGTGTAGTCCATTGTGAGATTATACCATTTTCTTTGAGACAATTGAGAAACTCATTGGTCAAGTATTCCCTTCCTCGATCTGATCGAAGAATCTTAATACTCTTACCAGTTTACTTCTCTACTTCACTTCTGAATTCTTTGAACTTTTCAAACGATTCAGATTTGTATTTCATTAAATACACATATCCAAATCTAGAATGATCATCAGTGAAAGTAATAAAATAAGAATACCCTCCTCGTGCATTCATTGTTATAGGTCCACATACGTCTATGTGTACCAACGCTAACAACTCTGTAACTCTTTCTCCTTTTCCACTAAAAGGAGATTTAGTCATCTTACCCATGAGACAAGATTCACAAGCTGGATATGATTTGTAATCAGATAGCTCTAAAAGCCCATCTTTATGCAACTTGGATAATCTTGTTTCATTGATATGACCGAGTCTACAGTGCCACATAAAGGTATAATTAACATCATCTCTTTTTCTTTTCTTAGTTTGTTCAATTTAAAGTATATTTTCAATCAAGTCAAGTATGTAAAGTCCATTTAGTAGGTTCCCAACACCATATAAAATATTTTTATTATAAATAGAACAATTATTGTTCTTTATTATAATATCAAAACTATCCATATCCAATACAGAAATTGAAATAATGTTTCTAATGAGTGTCGGAACATAATAACAATTATTTAAACTAATGAACTTGCCCGAAGGTAGTGCTAAACAATAAGTCCCTACAGCTAATGCAGCAACCTTTGCTCCATTTCCCACTCGTAGGACGACTTCATCATTGTTTAGCTTTCTACTTCTGCTTAGTCCCTGTATATTATTACATATGTGAGAACTACAGCCGGTATCCAATACCCAAGTAGAATTTTGACTTTCAGAAAAATTAATTTCAATTATGAACAAACCTAGATCAGAAGTCGAAGCTTCTCCAAGCTTCTTTTGGTCCGCAAGATACTCCTTGTAGTTCCTCTTCCAGTGTCCCGGCTTATTGCAATGGTATCAAATTCCTTTGCTATCTGGATGAGGTTTCTTTTTATCCTTTCTATTCGCCTTGCCCTTAGCCTTCTTGTTTTTCTTCTTTTCAGAAGATACCTTGGGCCTCTTCCTTTTCTTGGAAGAATCATCTACTAGTAAGACTTGGTTCTTGATGGATGAGAAGTCACCTTCAGCAGTTTTCAGCATGTTAAGTAACTCAGGCAAGCTGACGTCCAACTTATTCATGTGAAAATTCACAACAAATTGTGAGAAGGTGTCTGGGAGTGACTGCAAGATCAAATCTTGACTTAACTCCCCATCCATCACGAACCCTAGCTGTCCAAGTTGTTCAATCAGATTGATCATCTTAAGGACATGAGTCTCAACAGCAGTGCCCTCGGTCATATGAAATCGGAAGAGCTCCTTAGATATCTGATATCTAGTAGTCCTATTTTGCTCACCATACAACTCTTTGAGGTGCAGCAATATAGTAGGAGCATCCATAGTTTCATGCTGACGCTGAAGCTCGTTACTCATGGATGCGAGCATGATGCATTGAGCCAAGATTGCATCATCTTGCCACTTTCTAAAAGTAGTAATCTCTTCCTCAGAGGCTGTTATTGTAACATTTGTAGGGACTGGCGAATTTAGGACATAAGAAATCTTTTCAGCAGTGAGAACAATTCTCAGATTCCTTAACCAGTCCGTATAATTCGGTCTGGTCAGTTTGTTAGCATCAAGTATGCTACGCAGTGATAGTGAGTTTGACATTTTTAAATTCTGCATGTGAAATAGACAACATTTTAGCATACATTCATTTTATTAATCATCAAAATAAATTAGGTCTTTATTTAAATTGGTATCTCTCACTTTTTATCAAACTATATTACCCTCATTATATAGTTCGGCAATTCTAATTAAAGATTTGCTAGTGAGATTAAGGATCCCATTTCAAATGTATATAGCCTTGTGGTGACACAACAAACGATATATAAATAAATAGGTAGACAACTATTGTCAATTACATCACTATGTAACTCCTTGTATTTTGCCTCTTAGATTATTTTGATCAAGTGGTGACACATCCGAATCAAAATTATCCAAGTTAAGTCCATCCAAGCACTTCCATATATGTGAAGAGAAAAATACTGTCCTTGTGGTGACACAACAAAACAATAATGTTCAATTCCTTAATAAGCATCAAATGTGATAAAACAACATCTTAAATATTTAATACTTGTCTTGTGGTGACACAACAAACTCATATTAAACATTTAATACTCTATTGCTTTACCATGCTAGAAGGCGACGTTCGATATTTCAAATATCTTTGAACGTTTAGGACTTAATATAATTTATTTAAAGGGTTTATTATTATTGGTCCCATCTTGTTAAGTGCGCATGCACATATATATATAAAATACGCGTCATATTATTTAACATGCGAAGCATGTTGGATAATATATAATATATATATATATATATAGTAAGCATGCACATATAGCATACTATATTCTACCCGGATTGATTATGGACTTTTATTCTAGTTTGGTTCACTAGAGCCACCAAGTGAACCAAAAGGTCAAACCTAGGGTGCAAGAATAAAATTTAAATATAACTATTACATTTAAACCTGGGCTCCAATACAAACGGGTCTTCAAGCGCTCCTTGCTTCTTTGTCTCCAATTCTTCAAAATTAATTCTAACTAGTCCTGTTACAAAAACTATTTACAATAAATAGAAACCTTGATCAGCAGTCAAGGGGAAGTACATAGGAGGGAGATAGAATTTTACAGTAAGAAAAATTAGAGAAGACGAGGTACGCAGACCCCATTTATAAAAACCCATACATTCAAGCATCCTCTAAAATAATTCCAATCACACATTGGTCAATAGTCCATAATCAATCCCTATTTATTATCATACATATCTCTATATGTATCAATAAATAACATTCATCTCATGAATAATAAAACCATTCCATATATGCATTGATATCAATTAATGGGCAAACGTTTTGCTAATATTTAGTTTTGAAACAAAATAAACTCTTTTATTTTAATCAAAAACCAAATCCAAATTAAACTCTTTTAATTTTAGCAATCTGAAATCCTATTCCAGATAAAATAAACATCTTTATTTTAAACTTATATCAATTAAATAAACCATTTATTTTAATTGAAGGAAAAATTATTTTTCGGATTTTGCTGTCGGGCGCAGCTGCGCCCAGAATGAACTGGGAAATGGCGCAGCTGCGCTGAACCCCAGAAACGACTTTCTGGGTTTGGGCGCAGCTGCGCTCCAGAATGAACTGGTGCCAGCGCAGCTGCGCCGCGTAGCAGATTCAGAAGAACGGATTCTGCCCAAAAATTTCGATCCAATCGCATACCATACACACATGGAATCATCAAAATCGATAATTAGCACAAGATTAGTCTGTGATACCACTGTTAGGTTTGTATATAACGCAAGCATACAATCAAATTACATAAATAGGGCGGAAACGTGATAAAACGGATTTTAAAATTTTATACAAACCATCACCATGATCAATCCATGTGCTTAATTAACGATATAAACGAAAGAGAAAGAGAATAAGAATTATACCCTCGTAGACCAAAGCTTCCTCGGGTACAAGTTCAACTCCTAGTCCTTGGTGTTCTCCTCGAATTCCACCGATGAGATTCCTTCCTTTGATCAACGTTAGCCACCTAAGTGTTTGGCCTCTAGAGGTGATCCACCAAGGAAGAATAGGTATTCAAGAAGTTGGGTATTGGCAAACCCTAGTTTCTATCTTTATAAAAATTACAAGTACTCTCCACAATCTAATGCAAGAGTGTGTAACCCTAATCTATGATAAGACTCCTCTTATTTATAGATGTAGGAATAACCCGTCCCTAAACTATTTAGGATTAGGGTTTCTATTATAATTAAACTCTTTTAATTAATTATGCTCTTAATCCAATTAGGAATTTATGGGAGAGTACTTCTATTAATTAATTCCCAATCCCTATTAGGAATTAAATAATAGAAATAGTAATAATAATAATAATAAGACTCCTCTTATTAATTTATATTTAATATTTTCAAAATATTAAATAATAAATATTAAGTTATTTAGTTTATTCTATCTCCATAGATTAAACTAAATACACTTAACTTATTATTACAATTATGTCATTTACTTCTTAAATAAATATTTTTCTTTTGCGGTGTGACCCTTTAGGTTCTCCATATTAAACCGGTTGTGAATAAATCAATTAGAACAATTCGAATCTTATTTAAATAAATAAATTAAACTATTTAATTCATTTAAATAAATAATATTTATTCTACAATAAGGGTAAGCCCCCTTAGCTATCAACGACTTTCCAGATAATATAGACTTCAACATTAATCACAAAAGAACTTTTCAGTGCATAGTTACCGTACAATTCAATCCTTCTACCATACAATGTCCCAATTAAATATAAGACATAGATTTACTGTCAAGTCTTATTTTATTTAATTATATGTATTTCGATTCCCAAATGCACAACTCTAAATAATGTAAATTAGAAACTCCTTTCTAATTTCATTCTGCCTTGACCAAGGACTACTGAGTTGTCATTTATCGAATCACATAGGACATTCACATCTTTTACTAGGCGTGGTAGATTCTTGTTGATCATTCACCTATCTCCATGTACAACTTATTATACTCAATCATACCCTTTGATATATCCTAAAGGTCTTAAGGGACATGTCAAAGTATAACTCATCATACACAAGATACTATGATGATCTCAAGTCCAAGGATCACTTGTACTACTATCACTAGAGGAATTCCTATTGACAGGCGAGTAAAACTCCATTAGGTATTCCTTAGCGAGCCACGTTCAGTGAACTTATTCTCCAATAAGCACCTACATACTTGCTTTAGTGTCTCCACACAAATGATTATGAGATCAATCATCCTCTTCCTAAGAGCAAGCAACGTATGTACTAATCTATCCGGATTCACTAATCTCCTTTTTAGTAATCTAATGATTAGGAATAATTTTAGTTTGTGAGCTATCTAGAATTTAGATCTTATTAGCATGATCACCATCATGATTCTAAAAGCATTGCTCAAAACTATGGGTTTATCACATTTAATATAACAACACTATGTAGATAGTATAAAATGCCTTTTAAGAAAATCAATTCTTTTATTAATAAATGAATAAGATTACAAAGTATATGCTACATCATATCAAATATGATTGGCTTGTGTGCATACTACTTTCAGAGCCAGGGATCAGCATTGGGGTTTCTTCCTCAGTATCAGCTGCAAATTGATCAGAGGACATCAGTCTTTTTTCTTCGTCCTTGATCCGCATTATTGTTTCTCTGAGCTCCTTTTGGGCTACAGTCATCAACCTTTTCTTTACTTTCTTTGGCTTAAGTTTAGCAACCTTCTCAGCCATCTCTTCATGTTCTTCTTGAAGCTTAGGTGTTACAACCATCCTAGCTGCTTGCTCTTCAGCAGCATCTTTAGTGTTGGGCTGACCAGCCTTATTAGCAGCATCTTCTGCTCCTGACTCTACGATCGTAGAGTTGGGATCTTCAACGATCGTAGGGAGGCTTTTTTTAGAGCTGCGTTTTCCCTTCTTATGATACACCTGAAGGATAGGTGTATTTTCATCAGAGATTTCTTCTGTGTACTTCTGTTTTCTCTTCTTCATTGGTAGTTGTTCTGTCTTTTGCCTTTTTCTTCCCTTTGTTCTTTCTACTCAGAGCTGAGGGTTCTTGATTTACTTCTTTAGTGTCTTCAATAACTGACAAGTTCCTCATCAGGGGCCTTTTTGCCCCACTTATACGTCCACTGGATTCAGACTGGATCATTCTCAAGTTTTCTACTGGATTTCTCTTCCAGTTTACAAACAACTTCTTCGTGATCTTTTTGTTGGCGTTTGGGACTTCACCTTCATCATCCCCAATTTTATCACCCAGTGCTGATTACAGAAGGAGGCTTATAAATCTTCCATAGAACATTTTCCCGCTACCCTTGGATTTCTCAGCACTTTAAATTCGGTTGCCAATCCATTCCATCAACAGTGCTCCGAAGTTGATATCGATTTTGAAGACGATTGTAGTCATGATTTTTAGTTGGAGTTCACTTACTGAGTCATGAGCTGTGTCTTTGCAAAGGATGCATTTTCCCACAATGTCAGCAAGAAATTCATACTTTTGGGGAAACTCCTTCTTCTTTAAACCTTTTAACTTAGGTTTGTCCTTGTGGTGCATTCGTTTTAGCCCTGCTACTCTATCGATGCAGCTTATAGAGGTGAGGCCTTCAGTTTTGAAACCTAGGGCTAGATTTACCTCTAATGAACTGAGTTGAATGGATGTGCCTTTGACTTTGGTAGATAAATACCATCAGTATATACTCCATTTTCGTAGAATTCCCTCACTAATTTTGAATAAATCCTTGTTTTGGTTTCTAGAGCCTCCTGAAGTCCAGCACGCTTAAGAAGAGAGATGATCTTCTGATATTGCTTCTCGGTGTTGAAGAAATCTTCGAAATCGAGTTCATTGCCTGGAATGACTGGAGATGGTGCCATTTTTGATTCCTAAAACAGAAACGAAGATGTCTGAGTGTATGCTTATACTTTGAAATTTAGGGTTTTGGCGAGAGGGATAGACTATTGAAATTTTTGAAATCAGAGTACGTAAATGAGTAGTAACGAACTAATTTAAAAATTTCCCTTTTAATGATCCGAGTGGGACACATGTTTAGTTCTGAGTGGAGGCATGTCTTTTATTTCGAAGGATAAAACCTTTTTGCCCTTAGCTCCCCCTGAGCTCTATGATTCCTCCTTGAGTCATTCTGACTCTATAAACACTTACCCACTCTATGATTGGTTCCAGTCCCACTTTACGAACAGGTTTTACTCTATGACCTCTTTTGTATTTGGCTTTCATTCTGCAGAGTTAGTCGGTTCCAATACAAAAGTATTATGAATGTAAATTTAGCATTCCTAATTCACTTATCAACATGTTAAACCTTGATTCATCTAATGGTTTTGTAAAGAAATCAGCAAGCTAGATTTCAGTTGGAATATAACTTAATGAAATATCACCATTCATGTTTAGTTCTGAGTGGAGGCATGTCTTTTATTTCGAAGGATAAAACCTTTTTGCCCTTAGCTCCCCCTGAGCTCTATGATTCCTCCTTGAGTCATTCTGACTCTATAAACACTTACCCACTCTATGATTGGTTCCAGTCCCACTTTACGAACAGGTTTTACTTTACGACCTCTTTTGTATTTGGCTTTCATTCTGCAGAGTTAGTCGGTTCCAATACAAAAGTATTATGAATGTAAATTTAGCATTCCTAATTCACTTATCAGCATGTTAAACCTTGATTCATCTAATGGTTTTGTAAAGAAATCAGCAAGCTAGATTTCAGTTGGAATATAACTTAATGAAATATCACCATTCATGTTTAGTTCTGAGTGGAGGCATGTCTTTTATTTCAAAGGATAAAACCTTTTTGCCCTTAGCTCCCCCTGAGCTCTATGATTCCTCCTTGAGTCATTCTGACTCTATAAACACTTACCCACTCTATGATTGGTTCCAGTCCCACTTTACGAACAGGTTTTACTCTACGACCTCTTTTGTATTTGGCTTTCATTCTGCAGAGTTAGTCGGTTCCAATACAAAAGTATTATGAATGTAAATTTAGCATTCCTAATTCACTTATCAGCATGTTAAACCTTAATTCATCTAATGGTTTTGTAAAGAAATCAGCAAGCTAGATTTCAGTTGGAATATAACTTAATGAAATATCACCATTTTGCACATGATCTTTGATGAAATGATATCTGATGTCTATATGCTTGGTTCTTGAGTGTATAACAGGATTATGAGTTATAGCAATAGCACTAGTATTGTAACAACCCGGGTGAAATCCCGAGTCCGGAACATATCTTGGGTCAAATCCCAAGTCCGAATCGAATCAAATTCATCCAAACAAAGCCTTAAATTACTGGCCCAATAGTATCTTCTTGGATCATCTTAGCCCACCACAGGCTCAGCCAAAAGGTCATGACTTGAAGGTACTATTGATAGTAACTCAATTCCTTATATACAGACAAACTTTTCCCTTATCTTTCGATGTGGGATTGGGGTGTTATAAACTCCTCCACTTAAATTTCTGACGTTCCCGTCAGAACCGATCACACACACGGTCCACAGATCTTTGCCTCTCTAGCCATTGTGGGATAATACCGGTTGGCTTCGTGTCCCCACCTCCGGACCTCCTTCTCTCCATTATGGGATAATACCACCAGCCTTCGTGTCCCCACCTCCGACAACCCGATCGGATGACCCGACTTGAGTTTTGAGAGTCGGCTCTGATACTATATGTAACAACCCGGGTCAAATTCCGAGTCCGGAACAAATCTTGGGTCAAATCCCAAGTCCAAATCGAATCAAATTCATCCAAACAAAGCCTTAAATTACTGGCCCAATAGTATCTTCTTGGATCATCTTAGCCCACCACAGGCTCACCCAAAAGGTCATGACTTGAAGGTACTATTGATAGTAACTCAATTCCTTATATACAGACAAACTTTTCCCTTATCTTTCGATGTGGGACTGGGGTGTTACAAGTATTGGCACAATGTACATGAATAGATTTGAACTCAAACCCATAGTCAGTTAGCTGATTTTTCATCCATAGGATTTGTGCACAATAACTGCCGGCTGCAATGTATTCAACTTCTGCTGTTGAGGTTGATACTGAATTTTGCTTTTTGCTAAACCTAGAGACAAATCTATTTCCAAGAAGTTGACATATTCCACTTGTACTCTTTCTATCAATTTTGTAACCTGCATAGTGAGCATCTGAGTATCCTATAAGATCAAAGGGTGACCCCTTAGGATACTAGAGTCCCAAGCTAGAAGTACCTTTAAGATACCTGAAAATTCTTTTTACAGCCATTAAATGTGATTCCTTAGGATTAGCTTAAAATCTAGCACAAATACAAGTAGCAAACATGATATCTGGTTTGCTAGCTGTTAAGTATAGGAGAGAGCCTATCATACCTCTGTATTGAGTAATATCAATACTTTTACCTTTCTCATCTTTGTCAAGCTTAGTTGCAGGTGCCATAGGAGTTTTCATGATGGTGGCTGAATCCATGCCATACTTTTTTAATAAGTCTTTAATGTACTTGGCTTGGTTGATGAATATACCTTCATCAGTTTGCTTCACTTGAAGTCCAAGGAAGAAGTTCAGTTCTCTCATCATGCTTATTTTAAACTTATTCTGCATTAGCTTGGCAAACTTTTCACACAACTTTACATCAGTCGAACCAAAAATAATATCATCCACATAGATTTGAACTAGAAATGATTTGTCCTTGTGTTTCCTAGGAATAAAGTAGTGTCTACTCTACCTCTAGTGAATCCCTTTTCAGTAAGAAAATTTGTAAGAGTTTCATACCATGCTCTAGGTGCTTGTTTTAAACCATATAAAGCTTTATCTAATTTATACACATAATTAGAAATAGTTGGATTGATAAAACCTGGAGGTTGTTCCACATAGACTTCTTCTTGAAGTTCACCATTGAGAAAAGCACTCTTGACATCAATTTGGAAGACTTTGAATCTCATGTTAGCAGCATGGGTAAGAAATATCCTGATGGCCTCCAATCTTGCAACAGGAGCAAAGGTTTCATCATAGTCAATCCTTTCTTCCTGTGAGTAGCCTTTAGCTACCAATCTTGCTTTGTTCCTTGTGATGACACCTTCTTCATCCATCTTGTTCCTGAAAACCCATTTGATGCCAATGACTGGATGTTGTTTTGGCCTTTCAACTAGTCTCCAGACTTTGCTTCTTTCAAATTGGTTGAGCTCCTCTTGCGTGGCCTCTATCCAACTTGAGTCTTCTAATGCTTCGTCTACCTTCTTGGGCTCTATTTGAGAGAGAAAGCTCAGGAATATGCATTCATTTTGAGTTGCTGACCTTGTCTTTACTCTAGTATTGGGATCTCCAATGACAAGATCTTTAGTGTGATCCTTTGTCCATTTTCTCCTTCTTAGGACATCTGTTCTGATGCTTTCTTGTCTGAGCTCTTCTAGATTGACTTCAGGTTTAGGTCGTAGAGTCTCACTGTCTGGTAATGTGAACTCTACAATATTTTCTTGTTGCTTTATGTTCTCTGATTCCGGTTCTACATTCGTAGTGTCTAACTCTACGATTTTTGATTCTGCAATCGTAGAGTTCTTTTCTGCACTTTGGTTGAGTGGAACATCCTTCCTTACAGGGTCTGATTCGTCAAAAGTTATATGAATGGAGACTTTAACAGTTAGAGAGTCCTTGTTGAATGCCCTATAGGCTTTACTATCCATAACATAACCGAAGAAGATTCCTTCATCTGACTTTGGCTGGAATTTGGTCAGGTACTTCTTACCATTGTTGAGAATGTAACACTGACAGCCAAATGCACGAAAGTAGCTGATGTTTAGCTTTTTTTCTTTCCACAACTCATAAAGGAGTCTTTTTGAGAGTTGAGTGAATAAGGGACCTGTTTTGGGTGTAGCAGGCAGTGTTGGCAGCTTCTGCACAAAAGTACTCAGGTAGATAAGCAGCTGCAAGTAGAGTTCTTCCTGCTTCAATCAGAGTCCTATTCTTCCTTTCGGCTACTCCATTTTGTTGAGGAGTTCTTGGAGCTGAGAAGTTGTGATTGATGCCATTTTCTTCACAATACTGCTCTACTTCAGAGAAATCAAACTCTCTTCCATGATTACTTCTGATAGCTTTGATTTTCTCCTCTTTCTCGTTCATAACTAGTTTGAACAGCTTGATTAGTTGAGAACTGGTTTCATCTTTAGAGCCTAGAAAGAATGTCCATGTGAACCTAGTGTAGTCATCCACTACTGCCGATGAATATCTCTTTCCTCCAAGGCTTGCAGTTGGGATAGGCCCAAATAGATCCATATGGAGTAACCGCAGGGGCTTATCATTTGAGTTGACTACTTTGCCTTTGAATGAGCTTTTTATTTGTTTTCCAAACTGACACGCTTTGCAAGGTTTCTCTTTGATGAAGTTGAATTTTGGCAATCCTGCCATAAGGTCTTCGGAGGCTAGTTTTGACATACTCTTAAAGTTTAAGTGGGAGAGTCTCCTATGCCATAGCCAACAAAGATCTTCAGAAGCTTTGGCAAGAAAGCATACTGTCTCATCCTGACTTAGCTCAGCAAGGTTGATAATATAGAGATTTCCTTCTCTTGATCCTATTAGCTTCAATGAGTTGGTCTTCAAATCTGTGACTTGGCATTGATTATTAAGAAAGGTGACTTGATGTCCTTTGTCACATAGTTAACTGATGCTGAGAAGATTGTGCTTGAGGCCTTCAACATATGCCACTTTGCTAAATGACACAGCACCATTCCCAACTGAACCATATCCTTTTGTCTTTCCATAATTGTTGTCTCCAAAGATGACTGATGGACCATCTTTTTCCACAAAGTTTGACATGAGGGCTTTGTTGCTTATCATATGTTTTGAGCATCCACTATCAAGGTATTATGTTGACTGAGTGGTGCTCTGTACCTGCAGAAAGGATTAACTTTTATTTTGGTACTCAAACTTGCTTGGGTCTAGATTGTTAGTAGCCTTAGGGACCCAAATCTGCTTGATTTTAGGTCTGTTTAGCACATGATAGAAATCATTGAAATAGCATTTTGCGGCTTTATGACCATATTTATAGCATGTATAGCATTGAATATAATGTATGTTTGTGTGTGAGTATGGATTCCTTTTTATCTTGGGCATATGTGGATAGTGGTGGCCCACAGCTTTTTTTTTGACTTATATTCTTTCTGCTTCCACACAACTCTACGATTCATAGTTTTCACAGAGTTAAAGAGAACTCTACGTTTTTTGCCGGGTTGGTTCATAGAGTGAGTTCTGTCAGACTCTACGATCCTTCGAGGCTTAAATGTAGAAGTTGACTTACTCTTTGCTCTCTAGAATCCTAGACTTATGTGAGTTTCAACAACCCTTTTTGCAGAGGTTGAATAGCCTGGACCAGCTGTTTGTGAGGATTTGACAAATACAATTCCCTTATTGAACTTAAAGGAACTGTTATCATTTGCTTCTATATTTTTAACCACAGTGGGTTCTGAAGTGGAATTACAGAACCCCAGACCTGTCTTGCTAGCAACAGATCTTTGGCTAGAGATCAGAGAATCCATAGACAGAGAAGACTTGTTCCATATTGAAATTGTCTTTTCTAGTTCCTGAATCTTAGAGACTAGAATCGACTCTTTCTGAGCGAAAATCACATTTATCTGTTTTAAGTTAGCATTCTCAGCCTCAAGACTGGTGCAAGAGTTAGCAGTTCGTAGAGTAGTTTCCAACTCTACGATTGCTTTCTCTTTTTCCTCTTAAAGAAGAGAATGGTCTCTAGATAGAACCCTGAACATTTTCATATATTTATGCAGTTCTATCATGGAGTCATGCATTCCTTTTCTAAGATCATCAATAGTTAAATCAGGAGAGTAAAAATTAAATACCTCATCAATGTTGAATTCTATTACTTTTCCTTCTTTTGCCATTAGGCATAAATTGGCTTTGTATGGTTCTTCATCTTCGTTTGACTCACAGCTTGAGTCACTGTCTGAGTCACTCCATGAACTCTCAGCTACGAAGCCTTTATCTTTCTTCTTGAACTTGTGATGGTCTTTGAGGTTTTTCTTTGAATGTGAATTCTTTTTGTTCTTTCTCAATTCTTCTCTTAGAGGTTTATCGTAGTTTACAATGAAGTGACCTGGTTGTTTACAGTTGTTGCATAAATCACTTACATGTTCTTTATTGCTGCTACTGAATCTCCTTGGTCTGCTGTTTCTGCTAATGAACCTTTTGAAGTGTCTGACTAGCATGACAGCTTCTTCATCATTGATTTCTTCATCATCATCTGAGTCATTTTTGTTAGCTTTCTTTGATGTAGATGCTTTAAGAGCGATTCCTCTTTCCTTCTTCTTTCCTTTTGACAAGGTTTCTGCTCTCTAAGTCAGCTCCAATTCATAGGTGAGAAGGTTGCCATATAACATCTGCATAGTCATTTCATGGAGATTTTTTGATTCTCTAATGGCAGTGGTTTTGGCATCCCACTTGCTTGGCAAGGCTCACATGAATTTGATGATGAGATCTTTGCTTGGATAGATCTTTCCGTATGCTCGAAGAGAGTTGAGCAGCACGTTGAACCTTTCATATGTGGAAGTAATGTTTTCCCCAGAGATGTGGGCAAACATTTCGTACTGCTATGTGAGTAATGACTGTTTGTTTTCTCTAACTTCTTCAGTCCCTTCATTCATGATTAGCAGTGCATCCCAAACTCCTTTTGTTGTTTTGCAGTTGATGACGTTTTCAAACAGCTCATCTTCTAAAGCCATGGATATAATATTTTTGGCTCTCTTGTCCAGCTGAACTGTTTTCTTTTCTGCATTTGTCCATTCTTTCTTTGATTTGATTGAGACTTTATTTGGATCGTCAATGTGACAAACGAGAATTTTGTAATTTAATTGAAATATTTATTGAATTAAATAAATATTTTTTGATGATTTAATTGTTGAATTAATTGATTAATTGATGAATTTGTGGTAGATTAATTTAATTATATGTGTTACATTAATTAAATTGATGAAAAGAATTTTTTTATTCAAAGTATGCGTTTAATTGAGTTTATTTGATTAAATGCATTATTTAAATAAGTATAATGTTATTTCGAATTAATTTAATTATTAATTAGAGATTTAATAATTTATCATGTTTAATAAATGAGAATTTTATTTAAGTGATTTAATGTAGAATTATTCTGTTTTATTTAATTGATTTAAATGAGATTATTTTTATTAATTTAAATATGTGACAGGAACTATATAATAAGTAGTTTATTAAATTAAACCAAATGGAGCCTATAAAGACTAGCCAAACAAGGCCTTAGGGGAGGTTGGTGTCAGTTAACCCATTATTGGATCAACTGACACCTATGATTAAGCCAGTTGGTTCATTACGTATTATTATTATTATCAGTTTTTAGAAATTAAGTCAGAGCAATACAGAGCGAAAATTTGTGAAAATCTTGAGATTGAAGAAGGAATTTGGAGAATCAAAGAGTTTCTTTCATTTTCTTACAAAGTCTAAACTATTAATCAAAGGTAACTTACTAAATTCAAGTTTAATTACGTTCTTAAGTTCCTCCATGAAAAATTTGAGTCCTCTGTAAATTTATCTTATGACCAAATTATTAAGAATTTGATGTTAGATGATTATAAGTATGCATTGATGTGTTTTGTATGATTTATATATGATTTATAGTAATTAAATCCATGAGATTATGTGTTTAATTGAAGTTCTAGAATTTACAGAGTAGTTATTGACGAACATGGCTTAAATGTATGAAAGTGGTACTTGATTTACATGTTAATTGGTCAAATTGGTTACTAAAATATGTTTATGCTCGTAAAAACGAAAAGAATGAAATTAAACGGATAGATTTGGTTAACAAACGAATGTACAGTGATTAATTTTGTTAACTGTATCAAAACTTGACAATAAAGTATGAACAGTTAAATTTTAACCTTTAATTGGGTTGTTTAGGTTATCTGTGATGCTAAAATCATTGTTTATATAATGGGTTTTGATTTCATACCATATATGATAATTGGGTATGTTTAATTTGATGTTAGAATAAGAAAATTAGAAATTTTGGCCTGTTTCTGTGTTCTTCGCGAATTGCAGGAACTGAATTTCGAGTCCACTGCCCCGGCGGTGGAATTACTCTAGAAATGCTGCCCCAGTGGTGTCACCTCCCCGGCAGTGAAATTGAACTAACTTTGTCGCCCCGACGATGACCCCGCCCCAGCGACAAAATTGAACTAGAATTCCTGCCCCGGCGGTAGGGTCGCCCCAGCGACGATTTGTAAAGGAAATCACCGCCCCGACGGTGGAACTAAAAAAAAAAAAAGAGTAAAAAGAAGAGAGTAAAAATTTTATTCTTTCTTTGTGATCATGTTATGTTATCGTAAACATATCTAAAGCTTAGGCTATCATATTATTTGTAGTATTAAATGATATTGGATGAGAACGAGTCCTGAAGTGTTTATAATACTGTAACTAATTGTTGTTACTGTTTTATAAACGGAATGTTATGTTGATTAGAGAACGTGAGTCTTAAGTTTATATTCTACGCACGAGGCAAGTATCTTATCCTTACTTTTTACGTTTACGCAAGTTCCTGAACTTAATTCTTTTATTATATATGTTCATAATGTTATTACTCAATCGAACAAATTATTATTTCTATTCCATTCAATTTCATGGATCCAATGAGACGTTTTAATTTCCTCTTTGTAATACTTCAGTTATATAGAACTTATTCAATTGTATCTTTTGTGAGATTTAGTTTTGATTTTCGAATTACACCTTTTGAACCTTGATTGACTAGCGAACCCTTTTTGATTCGACTAGTCTATAGTTGATGAGCGTTCTAAATTCTAGAAACGTTATTGAAGTAAGTCCAAACCAAACTTCCTTTGGTGCGGACTTCGATGTCAAACTGAGATGAACAACCCTTATACAGGGGATTTTATTTACGCGTTAGCGTTAAGATATTGTGCACATACATGGTACAAAGGGCTGATCCCCCTGAGTACGAGAAGCAAGGTCCATATAGTCTTACGACTGTTAAAGGTTTAAAGTAGAAATACTTGATAACCTGGGACATAGTTCGTGGTCTTAAGACCCTCAGACATTCTTTTGAATCTTGTCTTATATTCTTGAACTCAAAAGCTGAATCTTCGATTATTCAATATCCGTTAATTATTTCGCATGTTATTATTACTGTTGTTGTTATAATTGCTGGGCAATCATTGCTCACCCTTGCATAATAACATTGCAGCTAAAGTTGAAAGAACTGATGAGCCATCCACTAGTAAGGGCAAAGGAAAAGCAAACAAGTGATGAAGACTTGTTTTATTTGATTAAATGATGTTTATGTAATAGACTTAATTTATGTTTCCGCATTGATGTTTATTTAAGGTTAGATGACCTGTGATTTATTTTGTAACCCTTAATGGGAGTTTTCTATTTTTATTAAGAGTTTTCATTTATATTTGAATGGGTAGTTAGATGTGATGTGATGTTTTTGGATAGTGAACACCAAATCCTGAGGAAACAAAGTACCCGAATTTGGGGGTGTCACAGTCAGTAGTTGGCGTTAACTTTGTTTGTTATACGAGTATTATACAAATATAATTTTTTGTTATACACATGCAATACAAATTGCTCAAATGGACTTGCCCAATTTGAATGTCTAGATCTTAATCCATATTTTTCTTACCCACTCGAAGGGAAAAAATTCTAGTTGAATATAGCATGTATAGTATTGCAATTCATTTGTGTTCCAATGGCTGGTAAGATATTGCCAAATTATTGTGTTTATATCATTTCAATTTATTTATTTATTTTTTTACATGATGTCTAGTGGAGAAAATTTGGTTGAAATCTCCTGTGTTGAGAAGTGGATTAATTATTTATTACAATGTAAATATGTAATATTCATGTTTGTATTTTTCTGGTCATGTGATACAAATTAGAAAAAACTGAGTGGAGATAAAACGTATGTGAGATTATATGTATTAACATTGTTATTAATATTCTCATGGATGTATTCTTTAAGAGTAAAATTTATATTTTGGCAAATGCAACATATTGAGTTCATTTAGCGTGTTTTTAACCTCGAAACCATTAGGTTATGACCTTGCAACATGTTGAGGTAATTTAGCGTGTCAATGATGTCGTCCGATGGTTTTGACTAATACCTTGCAACCTGTTCGATCTTTGTTGTGGGCCTTTATTTTCTCTTTTTTATTGTGGGATTTTATTTTCTCTTTTATTGTGAGGTGATTATGAGGTATACTTATTATTGAGAGATTCAGAAACTCATCTCTCTCCGAAGCGGGGGCGATATAAAATAAAAATAAAAACTTTAGAGTTGGTTAAGTTGTTGTTTGATAAAACTGAATGAAAAGTTCTGAATATATAAAAGAATCTGAATAAGTTGAATGAAGTAAAAACTCTGAATATAGAATAAAATGATGTGTTTTATAATTGTCTGTCTAAAATATCTAAATACAGTGTATTTTCCTATTTTAACCTTTTGGACTATTATGAACAAATTTATTATGTAATTATAAATAAACAATATTATCTAAGAAAAATTAAATATAAACTTGTGAACAATTTTTGATGGAGTATACTATTATTTTAGGGATAAACACTAAATTTTTTTAATAATATTCTGTCGGTCCATAAAACCAAAAGAAAAAACTACAACAACATTCATTAAATTGGTTATTGACCGATTTGTTAAAGAAAAAAAAATCAAAAAACAATTTGTACATAATAAAATTTGTTTATAATAGTTAAAAAAAAGAAGGTGGATATTAAATGTAATTTTTAATTGTCTATGAGGGTAGGTAGGTAAAACTATCATTCAACACTATTCTTACTGACTCAGTCACAATTTTTTAGATGAATCATTCAGACACATTCAGACGCATTCAGAGTTTAAAAATTATAATCTAAACGGTTGATTTATTTGATCAGATTTAAACTCATTCAGATGTAAACAAACAACCCTTAAGAGAAGCAAAATTATTAAACACATAGAAAAGGAATTACCTAGCCATTTTGTTTAATTAAAAAATCTACTTAAAAATTAAACTAAAGGAATTAACATTAGCATCCTCGACTGCCAAATTCCTTCATCCTCACCGTCTTCATCTCCGACGAACTCTCATTCTTCTTCGATGATGATTTGCTATCCTATTGCCTAATCAACACTAATATATAAATACAGTAAGATCGATCCTTTCAATTTGAAAACCAGGTGAGTCAACTCAATTAATTTAATCAAATTAACTCAGTTAATTTTTTAATTGGTCGAGTCATCTCGGTTCAATTGCCCAATTTGCGACTTCTTCAATTCACGCTTCAATTCTTTAATTCTTCAATTCAGTCTCATCAGATCAAATCTCTTCAGCTTCCCTTCAGTTCTCTCAACTCTCTTCTCCTCCCTCAATTCTCCTCCCTTCGGTTCTCTCAAATCTCTTCTCCTCCCTCATGTCTTTCTATTTCATCAACCTACTCACACCAAGAGGAAAAAGTGGAATAAAGCAACTACAACCGTTAAACCAATCGGTCCTCGGGGCTGCAAAAGACCATCGTTAATTTGCCAAATAGAGAATTGAAGAGCCGTCGCGGGAACCCTGTTTATAGATAGCGAGTTTAGGTATCGATTGTTTTCTTCTTCGAATTTATTCTGCAAAATCGCAATAGAAACTGTTAGTTCCCAGAGGTACAAAAGATATCTAGAGGGGGGGGGGGTTGAATAGATTGTTTAAAACTTTTTAAAGCTTTTTCAAAAGACTTGATTAATAAACATGTTATTTAAGCACAATGGAATATATGATTGATTTTAATCCCCCTTAAAGATAGGACAATTATAATGGATATGATAAAGTAGAGATATAGCAGTTATAGCAGTTATGAAGTGCATAGAGAGACAGACACATGACATTAAGTGGTTCAAAGCACACAAGACTCCTAAGACCTGTAGCCTTAGAATCACCCAGTACACTTAGTACTCTTCAAGTCCAGCAGACTTGAAACTTGTAGGTCACTTGTTGACCCTTTCACTTGATTGAGAGTGTTTGTTTTGTTTTTACTAAGTTACTTGAAGCATATGGTCTCATGAACTTAGTAGCGAAGCAAGATGTTTCTCTTTGATCGTAGAGTGAGACTTTGACAGATTTGGTTTCTTTGTTTGTACTTGCTTACTTTGATTCTCCAATCTGTTTGCCTTATATTGATGCTTCTAAATTCTTCCATTGAAATGAGACTGTTGCATCTAATATCCCCGTTGAGAATTTTTGCTGAACTTAGGAATAGTTTATTCCTTGTGTGCGCAGTAGTGGGATGAGTCAGCATCCATTAACTTGCTCCAAGATGGTGGCAAGAACAGTGCTCAAAATTTCTGCAACTGTAGCTGTTTGTTCCCCACTGCCTCTGATTCTTTGTTCAGATCAATTAAGTATTCAACAACTGTCTTGGGTAGGTCAATTTACAGATATGAATATTAGTAATCAACATGGGCAACATAGAATATTAACTTCAGCTTTTGGTTGCTTTGTCTGATGAGAATCATAGAGTGTTTGTCTAATTATATATGATCCTTTGATGAGCCCTGATTCTTGCAGACGTTCACTGTGATATTTCATGTTGCGTTTTGATCACTTAGAGACAGTATCAATGCTTTGCTCTTTTTAGCTCTTTAAGGACTGCATGCCTGCTCATGTGACTCTACAATCGTGCTTGACTGTTAATAGGATTCACTCTACGATCTGCCGAGCCACTCTGCGTCTTCCTGGCCCAACTCTTCGATACGACTGGCCGAGCTTCACTCTACGTTTTCCTGGCCCGAGCTTCACTCTACGATGCGACTGGCCGAACTCTACGTTTGTGATAAGTGCATAATATTCATTTATTTTCATTCCTATATATTTAGTTTATTACATGTTTTATTGTGTATATGCACTTATTAGGTTGTTTATTAATTCCAGGAGGATTTGGAGTCAAAAGTGGAGAAAGATGGAAAATCGGAGTTAAAATGAGAAAAAGATGAAAAATCCAAAAACTGGGATTCTCGCCCCGGCGAGGAAGCCTCTGCCCATCTTTGCCCCAGCGCGTCGCCCCGCCCCAGACCTCTCTGGAGTTTCTCGCCCCGGCGAGAAAAGCATGAACAAAATCTTTGCCCTAGCGGGAGTTTGCCCCGACGAGAAAAGTTAGGCGTAAATCTTCGCCCTGGCGAGGTTGGTCGGCTTTGACCAGAGTTGACCAGCGTTGACTTAGCGTTGACTTTCGGGAATTTTGAGGATTTCTACTCCAAATTGGAATTTTATTTTTAGGAGACTTAGGATAATACCTTCAGACTATAAATAGATATTATTAGTCAAATATTGGGAGGATCTTGACAACTACAATTGTAACCCTAATTGGAGGAGATTGAAGGCATGTCAGGCTAAACGCTTACTTTTAGTTCTAAGGGATGTTGAACCTTTTTCATAATTAATGGTTTAATTAGGTTTTATTTATTTATTCCTTCTTGCATGAAATTTATTCTGGTAATCTATTTTAATCGATTACAAGTTATTTAATCTTTTGATTTGATTTGGCCAATTGAATTAATTTGATTAATATCATCTGCTAGATTAAGATATAGTATTAAGCAAACGATATTATAACTGATCATGGGTAGCAATTAATAGTACTTGATTGTGGACAAGCTTTTGAGTATTATTAAGATTATTAGAAGGCAAGTTAAATAATTCCTGATTGTGTAATTGTTGCTTAGAATAACCTAATTCTCTAATTCTTCATGCTGCTGTTATATTAAATCTAGACTTATAGTTATAGGTTATATGATATTTAGGGTCTCTTGAGGCGATTGTCACATTAGATTTACACGTAAGGAGAATTTCGGATAATTAGTGATTACGGTTATCTAGGGTTATTAATCTCATTGAAGGATAAATATAATTAAACTTGACTTTTCCATAATTGCGGTAAGGTGAAACTGAATTGAAGAACTGAAGCTTTCTATTCATTGATTACTCTTATTAAATATTTTCTGTCATTTTAGTTAATAAATTCAATTCAAACCCCCCCTCAAACATTAGGATAAATAAAAGATAATTCACTCTCTGTGGGATCGATCCTTGCTTATTGCTATACTCATTCTTGTGTTAACAGTGTAGAAGTAAGGTATTAATTTTGGAGTGTTAACGACAGCTCCCAGTTTGTCTGGCAAGCACTGCGATGCTTTAAGCTGACTGAATTGCAAATTGGCTGACTGCTCTACGATCCTCCACTTGATGATGACTTCTACAGTACTCATCGATCAACCTAGCCTTATCATTTGATTCATTAGATCAACCTAACAAGTTTGATCTTTTCTATCTAAGTCCTTGTACATCAAATCATATAAGGACTTTACAATTCAACTACCAAAACACATATACATTAATATCACAATATCAAATTTAACCATGTGATTCCTAACAGAAACCTCCATTTTTAAATAGAAGAATGGTTAAAACAAAACATCAAAAGTCCAAACCTAACAAGCAAACACATGTAAGTATTAATTACTTTCTCTCTCCTCTTATATATGTATATGCACACATCTACAGTATATATTATACTTGCATATTGTTTCGTGTTTTGGATTACCGCTGTTAATTTACTGATGGGTTAAATCTCTGCTTCTATAATCTATAGATACATCTCTACAACTTGATTTTTGAAAATCGAAATCAGCAATAATTCCTCTCCGAGATTTACTTTTTTTCATGAATTTATTCAAAAATGAATTGGGTATGTGATTTGGGGTTTTTTGTTCATGAATTTGTTCAAAAATGAATGGGTATGTGTTTTGGGGTTTTTTTCCCATAAAAATTGGGTGTGTGATTTGGGTTCTTTCTTCGTGAATTTGTTCGAAATAACAAATTGGGTCTGTGATATGGGATTTTATGGATTTTTTTTATCCCTGATTAATCTTCTTAATCGATATGGGGATTTTATATCCTATTATTTACAATCAAAAATCTCGGTTTCTATAATCTACAGATACATCTCTAGAACTTGATTTTTAAAAACTTCACGTGCCCAGTAATTTGGAAATCGAAATCAGCAATTGAATGGAGGTGAGTCCTTTTTTCATGCTTCTCTATCTGTATATATCACACACAGAGGTGAGCTATTTTTCTTCTCTCCATCTCCTTATATTTTGATTTCTCCATCTAATTTGATTTGTATATCTAATTTTCACATTATTTGCAATGGATTTTTGTTTCGGTGATAAGGAAATGGAAGGGGAGCCGTCTCTTTGATCTAATTGCTCGGTATGAGTAGTTCTAATTTTGATTTAGTGAATTGAAGTTTACTTTGATGATTTCTGTAGTTAACTATTAATCCTCTGAAAGAGACAAAATTGATACTATATGGGGGTGAATTCTACAATGGTAACAAGGTTTGGTCTTCTGATGTTTATAATTGTATATATATGTCATTATGTATGCTTGCTGCAAACTGAATATATGTTATGAGATTCTATTGATGCAGACATTTGTGTACGCTTACCATTATCGGTATGATGTGCACATTACATATTTGATGAAATGCCAAAAAGGAATATACTTTTGTATTTCATAATGCCTAGAATTTATACTAATATAACAATATCTCATTGTATTTTCTTAGGTAATGATCAAGATGAAAACAAATGGATCTTTCTATTTGAAATTTTTGATTTATATTAGCTAATTTTCACATTACTTGCAATGAGTTTTTGTTTCAGTGATGAGGAAATGGAAATAGAGGCTTCTCCTCGATCTAATTGTTTGGTTTTAGTAGTTTAGATTAGTTCTAATTTAGATTTAAGTATTTCATATTGTGAATTGAAGAATAATTTGATGATTTCTGTAGTTAACTATTAATCCTCCGAAAGAGACAAAATTGATACTATATGGGAGTGAATTCTACAATGGCAACAAGGTTTGGTCATATTTTGTATCATTATATATTACACAAAATATATAATTGTCGACTATTTTTCTATAGATCCCCATGGTAAGGGCGTTGGTCCAAACAGAGATGCTAATTCGTTGGTGGGTTCGAAGGAGGGACCTAAAACCACATCCTCCAGTTTAAGCGTACTTCCCACACCTGTTCCATTTTTAACTGTAGTTGTTACTGTTCTTGTTGGAGGAACGAGTACTTCAATTTTACGTTCTTCTTCTGCTGCTTCTATGAAGTCACTTGCAAGTGGTGTGCCTTATCTTGAGAGGCTTACAGCTTCAAAATATGAAGCTGTAAAATGTGCACAGGAGCTCATCGTCAAAATGGGATTTCAACAGGACCCATAATTTGCTGCTCTAATAAACATGTTTACTGAACAAATGACACCTGAGATTACTGTCCAGTCAAAGCCTGCCAAGGCTCCCGTTCTTCGTTTGGATGCGTTGGGTAGGGAAATAGATGAGCAAGGAAATGTGGTAAATGTTCCAAAATTAAACAATTTGAGCACCCTGAAGGTTTGTTAGTTTTTTGCCCTGCTGATGTCAATGTTTGTCTTCGTTGTGTACTTCTTTTCTCTTCTCTTTTTGGTGCTTCTTTTAATGTTAATTAAACTATCCAGGTGAACATTAACAAGAACAAAAAAGATGCCTTCCAAATTCTTAAACCTGAATTAGAAGTAGATCCAGAGAAAAATCCCCATTTTAACGCGAGAATGGGTATTATTGATAAAAATAAGCATTTGAGGCCCAAGAGGATGAATTTTCAATTTGTAGAGGAAGGCAAATGGTCAAAAAATGCAGAAATAATCAACCTAAAGGTAATTTTGCTCAAGTGTTTATGCTCTTGATCTGCTCCTCTCCCAATTAATTTTTTTTAAAAAATTTTGTTTATTAATTTTGCAGAGTCAATTTGGAGAAGCACAAGCCAAAGAGTTAAAGGCGAAGCAAAAGCACAACTTGCACTGGCGAAAGCAGAGCCTGATATAATTCCAAATCTGATTGAGGTAATATCAGAAAGAGTGATTATAAAGTTGTGCTTACATTATGTCTATTATTTCCTGAACCTTAAATTTAGATTTACCAGTTATTTCTTAGGAATGGTTGCTCTTCAATCTAAGATGTATACAGGCTAAGAAATATGATGTACTACTTCATTTTATTATTATGGGTGCTTATGATTATGTTGCATTTTAGTTGCAAAAGCAATCTGCAAGGGAGTAATTCTTAGGAATTGGCATTGCCTTCATATAGAAAAGTTGGGTTTACTACTTTACATGCAACAACGATTCACTATTCTACTCCACTTTCAGATAATGAAACTAATATTTAGCTGAGATATGATATGAATGTTTGACAAATTATACAATCCGTTATTCAAACTAGCTCGTGCATTGCACGGGCTATTACCTAGTAAGTTCTAAATTTATGATCTCAACGATCTACCAAAAATGTGTAGACAATGTAAGAGGTTTAATAATGTAATCAGGCTTTTTATATTCATCACCTTAAGCTAGATAATGCATTGTTATGTTTTTCCATTTACAAGACATTCTTCTATGTAATCTTAACGAACCTTAGAAGTTAATTAAGTTAGATGAGGTCCACTGGGACTCCTAAAAGTCGATCCTATTGAAATAAAGTAACCAGTTCTATTGCTTGAGGCCAGAAATAGTTATTTTAATCTTCTAAAACTAGGGATGACAATTTACACTTGAATCAATAGGGTATTATTTGAATAGAATTCAACAAGATGAGTATACTTAAATTCGAAGGACTTAGGGTCGGATACATGTATCATACTATCCACCCCGCATCCATCAGATACATGTATCGTATTAAGCACCCTGGATCCACACACACAGACATATATTAGAATTTGTGGCACAAACTTGTATGTTCAATTAAAATAAATAAATAAATAAATTTTAAATAAAAATTGTAAAATAAATATAGGACGAATCTTGGCATTAGAAGGAGGGGCACCTTAATGCTAGATAATTTTCAATCACTTGGTAGTTTGATCAGTGACAACGACGTCGAGCAAAGAAAAAATGGTGTCGGCACGGGACAAATCAACGGTCAGTCTTTCTCAACCTAGAAGCTCAGTCAAGGATAAGCTGGGGCCATCAAGGAGCATCTCAGACAAGTTGGGCCCCTAAAACCAGTCGGTAGGTCCAACCGATCCACAGACAACAATTGGTAGGAGAAAATTATTTTCGATCACTCAGAAGACTGCAGGCCATGATAGCCGTGCCGAAAACCAGAACTCTAGGCCGGGTCAGGGACGAGACGAAAGGGAGACGATCCTAGCTAGAAAGATGCAACGACACAAAGACGCCGTAGAGATATAAGGGGGAAAAAGAATGGAAGTTATGTGATAGAGCTTCAAGAGAGACACTTATTTTTACTGCTCTCCTTTTATAATATATATATATATATATATATATTAATAATTATATATACTGTGAGCACCCCCAAACTCGGGTCCCTTGAACCTCGGGCCTGGTGTGTCACGATACATCATATTTATAATTATTACGGAAGATATAAACATAAATTGTTTATATATTATCTTTGCTACATATCCCAAGGTCTATAACCTTTATTTTAATACATATTTACCTTTAGATTCACAAAAGGTTTACACCATATTATTTACATCAGATAATTAAATAGTTAACGTGCATAACCATCTAATATTGTCCTTTGCTTCGGTACAGTCTTCCCTCGAACGTTCGCCTTAAATCTAAAATTTGTTATCATGATATAGCAAGGGTGAGCAACTACTTTGCTCAGCAAGTTTAAATACAATAAAGATATATCATGATTGAAAGAATGAATAAGCTTTAGAACTTTTCAACAATATAATAATTGTGAAAGAGCATGAATCAGAATTTCAATAATTGAATGACTGAATTCAATAATATAGGGTGTCAATAATGACCATGAACAAATTTAACAGAACCTTAAGGTAATGAAGGTGATCAGCCTTTCATACCTGATGAACATATGCAATATACACTAAGTGCGAATCAATAATCATAGTTGTGGAATAATCATCAATAATTATCTACTAACATGCTTGAAAGATAATAACTCGAGTGTGAGTTAGGGAACTTGCTCAATATAAAAGTTGAGTAAGATGGAACTTGTCTGTACCGTCGATTACTGCTACGTAATCTAACTTAATCTCTTATGAAAGACCTATCAGTTATAAGATTGATCTTTCAATTAGCATCGCATATTAGACCTCATAACACTACTAATATTTAAGTACATAACCAAATATTAGATAGCACCTTAGCACCATACACATTCATAATTCTAAAACTAGCACACATCGAGTCTTTAATAGTGTTTAATATAGTATGCTGAGTGGTTTCCCACAAACAACCAACAAACTAGTTTCCGTCACGTCTACACTATTTTCACAGTGAGTTAGATCGGTTGCTAGTTCATATATACCTCCGCTCCCTGAAGGAATTGTTTAGCCCAGCTACTATACGTCAACTATTAAGGAGAACGACTGTGCCACTACTTTATCATAAACCTTATGACTTAACACTAAGTCTTTCATTTTATAAGTTCTTCTTTATAATCCATTAAGTCTGAATACCTAATTTAGCAAGTTGGATTATCTAAACATACCAATCCAGCAACCTGGATTTAAACTAACATCTAATCCAGCAACCTGGATTCGAACTATCCTACAATCCAGCAACCTGAATTCACTAATTCAGTAAACCATATTCATTAATTCAGTAAACCATATTCACCAATTCAGCAAGCCAAATTCAATCAATTCAACAAGCCGAATACTACAATCCAGTAACCTGGATTCAACTGTAATTTCCTATTTTAGTTGACACTTAACAGTCGGTTAAATGTTTCAAGCTTGACTTGACTATGTATTGAGAGCCTCTCATTCCATATAATTGATTAAGGTTAATTATGTAACCTTTTATATCAAGTCCCTTTATATTTGTCTTCGATTGATACTTAACATTTAGTTAAGTCTTAAATCGTATCTTTACATCACGCTCGATGTATAATTATTGTTAACATTAATAAGGTTAATGTTCGCCTCATCCTTCTTTAGAGTTCTCTTTTGATCGACACTTAACGTTTGGTTAAGTTATCGTAGTTGTCGTTACATCATATTTTAGAGGTATTACATTTGTTAACAATATTTAGTAAACTATCGTGTCATATTTCTTTATGTTTTCCTTTTCATTAACACTTAACGTCCGGTTAAGTAGTCTTAGTCTGAAGTTACATTATATCAATGTATTATCTTCATTAAAGTTAATTAAATAACTCTCCCATCTTGCCTTTAGGCAACTTCTTTTTTTTATGTTTACTTAACACTTTAGCTAAGTTCTTATACTCTTGTATTAACACCCTTCACATGTTTATTAGGTTAATAGAATAATTACATCAACATTTAAGTCATCATTTAATTTCATATTATACCCTCAATATATTTCTTTCAATTAATACTTAACATGTAGTTAAGTCCTTAACAAATGTCTCCACAACGTTTTGGATGTATATTAGATTAATAGAAGAAAATCTTTAATCATGCTTTCGCTTAACTTCTTCCATTTATACTTAACATGTAGTTAAGTATTTAAACTTTTAAAATATAACCCATTATGGTTAATCCTTACCTTACTATTCAAGATTTACACTTTATAATACTTATAACGGAAATTAGTAGGTTCATAACGCTTTACGGTTCATGGAACGCAAGCCCGACACCTTTCATTCGCATCCGGTTGAGCAACATCTTCAACATGTCCATTTTGACCTTTTCCCAAAATCTCAAATTTTAGTTTTTATTATCTAAAATTTTAGTACTATCTTTAAGCTTTTTAAAACATCTTGAATTATCAAATTTGGACTTCATACGCAAAAGTTATGCTTATTTTAGTTTTGGATGTCAAAATCACATTGCCTAGCTCGCGAATTTCAGACCCAACCTCGCTTAAACATTCATAACTTCTTCGTTATTTACAATTTTTAGGTGATTCCAATGGCCACGCGAAGCTAACTTCCGTAGCTACAATTTTGTCCTATTCAAATATTTCTACTTCCCAACACATCAATACAGAAATTGTACGTAAGTGGCCTGACCCCAAAATTCGCTGGGCAGTTTTACACTATAACTTAGATTGGTCATAACTTTTTGCTCCGAAGTCAGAATTAGTCCGTTCCAGAGTCTATGGAAAGCTTATTCAGTGTACAATAACATACCAAAAGTTCAGAATTTTTAGAGTAATCTAGCTAGCCCCAAATTTTTATTTTTGGGCAGTAGCTGGGTTCTTCTCTCCTCTCCGTTTGATTTTCATATTTTGAGTTTTACACAACCAAATCAAATGATTTCAAGTTCTATGAACTCCTAACTCATAATATTACAACATATTAAATCTATACAATTTTTTATCCATACCCACTATGCGAATCTAAGGATCAAAGAGGAAAATGATGGTTTTAGAGTTTTAAGAAATTATTTCTCAAATCTAAGCTTAATAACCCATCAAACCTTTAGATCTAACCATGAATCATCATAAATCATGTAAATCTATCATTATCTAGTTCAATCACAACAACCCAACACTAGATCTAAGTCAAAATACAATAAAATAGCTAGAGTTTTGGGTTTTACCTTTGTATTCTTCATTTTCCTTTCTTTCTCTTTCCTTCCATGGATCTTCTTCCTAAGCTTTCTTCTTCCTTCATGCTAGAGCCTTCTCTCTCTCTCTCTCTCTCTCCCTCTCCCTCTCCCTCTCCCTCTCTCTTTCTCGGTCGAACTTCTCTCTCTCTTCCTTCCTTTTTTAGCCGAGAATGAGAATGTGAGTGAATGAGGAAAAATTATTTCCTTACCCTTTTTCTTTTCTTCCTTTCTTATTCTTATATATATATATATATATATATATATATATATATACATATACATTATCTTTCCCCAATTTTATTTATTACTTAATTAATTAAATCCTTTGGGTCATGAAATAAAATAATTCAACCCACATAATTACTTTATCCTAATATTTAATTAGGATTTTTTTTCCACAAAATTTGGAATTTAAATTAACTATTTACTTACATTTATTTATATAACTCAATTAAATTCTTACTTAATTAAGTTAAAATAAATAATAACTGAGATATATTAAAATAAGTCTCCCTCACATTAATTTTACTAGTACACTTCAATCGCCATCATTAATCCTCATACTTATCATATAAAGATTAATTTACAATACTTCATGTTATTTGTTTATTATATAATAAACAATTATATATACAATCTCATAAGATTGCTATTCATTTATCTCTCATACTCATTCTATATATACCTTAACATAATTTAATATGTTGAGACATACCATATAAACCACATAGATCAAATACTATGCTTTTCCAATAGCTATAACCCTTTGGTTATTAAATTTTTCATTCCTAATATATAATATATTAGGTTATATAGTTCTTTTATTACACTCTACACCGTCGATAACTATACATATTCACAATATATATATATTCACTTTATCATCAAATAATTAATATTTTCTATATAATAGGCCTGACATTTAACCTCATGTCTTCTCAAAAATCTCTTTTTACTATTTGCTAAGCTCCACAAGCCTTTATTATATGGCTTGCCATATACAGTTCACTTATCGTGATCTTAATCCCTTCTTGGACTTTTATTAAATTTTCAATACTTGACTACTAGGTTAGGCTCATTTAATTAATACCACCACACTTAGTTTATCTCTTCCCAATTTAATATCTTTGGGTTCTCTGAAACTACCATTCAGGCTCAGTTTCTATTAATCTGTATGATCAATTTAATTAACCTTTCTAAGTATAGGTATATATATAATTATACATATACTCATTCTCTTGTTCCTTATTATAACAAGCTAACATCGCTAATACATCAAACTGCTTTTCTAATTCAGCAAACTGAATAAACTAATTCAGCAACTCGAATACATTAATTCAGCAAACTGAATACACTAATACAGCAAACCGAATACACTAATTCAGCAAACTAAATTCAAATTATACAGCAAACCGAATACACTAAGTTAGTAAACCGTATTCTTTTTCCATATGTATCTTTACATAATCTCTTTCCTTAATTCACATAAGGTTAAAGGTAACATAATACATTGTTCTTAACATCCATTCAAGTATAGTTCCATTTGGGGTTTTGAATTTTGTAACCCTTATTCTCTCAATTCTCTTTCAAATAGTAAACCATATAGGTTTTTCTTAGAAATTTTCAATAAATCCACAAATTCCTATCGAGGTTTTATTCTTTAACCTTTAATACTCATTCAAGATTTTATTAATAAATCTTGTAAATTCTCGGGTCATCACATATACACTAATATTTTAATGGTTAATATATGTTTATAAATCAATTAAATATATATATAAATGTTTTGTACACTTATTCATATTTATTAATTAAAATATTTTATTATATAATTATATTATATTAATAATTAAGTATATAAAATAAAGAAATGAATTATTTTTGAGTACCCGTTGAGTATATAATACCCGCAAGTATTATTGAGAGTTGAGCTAATTATTGGGCAAGCTATTTGTTATAAATACCCACGTGAGCTTATCATATGGAACAGATCCCACATTGATAGTATGAGATATTAATATGAGTTTGATATAGACTTGGACTTCCCTTCTTGAATAGCTAACTTTTTAGGAGGAAATAGAAACTTGAGCTTACATCGTAACAACACTACGTGAAGTATCTAACTTATTCATTAGAATTATCATTATTTACACATGGAAGAAATTAATAATGAAATGACACAATTGTTTTTGACGAATTTTATTGTGTCGTTAATTATTTGTGATGAGTTTTATTTTGTCGCTAAATGTGATGATAGTATCGTTGAATGTGTATTGGGAGAAATAAGAGAATACGTGTAATGGCGGAGATCCTAATTCGAAAAATTGATTGAAAGGTTGGCCAAAATAAGCAAAGGGATAAAAAAAATTGTGTATAAATAGTAGGATTCATGTATTGTTTATCAATAAAAGTGTAAAATATTTAATGGTAAGTTTTACTTTTTTTCTGTATTATTTATATATATTTTTTATGTATAATTTGTATCTATAGCATTACTCTATAAGATTTGTATAAATTTGGAGATTTACCAGCAGTCCAATTTCTTCACCAAAAAATAGAAAGAATATTGATTGAAGATTGGGTGCCCATCGTGAGCAAGACCACTGTGACGCCCCAAAATTCGGGTCTCCAAGTACCCGGATCCGGTCATCACAATCCAATACAACCATTCACCTCTAACAACATATGGTAACTAAAATGCGGAATATAATAAACATACGTTGTTCATTACAAAGGTGTTACTAGTCCCAGAATACAATAACCTTAAACACTTACACAAATCCATACCCTAAATAAATATCAGGGTTTAAATTACATTAACAGTAATTAACTACACATAAATTTAAAATCTGCTACATGAAGTCTATTACTTCATCTTTTCTTTCCCTTTGTTCTTCCCTGACGTATCGGGTTTAGCTGCAATGAAGTTATGATATAGCAAGGATGAGCAACGAGTTTGCTCAGCAAGTTTAAAGTACAACAATAAGGATATATCATGACGAAAGGGATATAGAAAGAGATTTCAACAATAGAATTATCAGAAGCAATAACAATAAATGCTTTTAGAACAATTGGTAGTCAAATAGACTTTGAACAATAACTTCCAAAGGAGTCAATAGCTAGTTGACCCTCTGGTTACTGGCTACAGAATAAGTACTTGAGGGGATCAGCCTCGCGTACGCTATGTGTATGCATAACATTTAATTCCGCTAGTTGTACCTTATATACGGTACCTGGGGTACTCCCCTATAATAAAAGGAGTGTTCATTCAGTCTAAGAATCCTCACCATTGATTGGTTCGGATAGCTTTTATAAATTCTCACATATGTGCCTGACCGAGACAAGGGTTCAGACTTAATCATGAATAGTTCATAAATTTCGGAACTTTAAATAGATATACGAATTCAAATGCACGAGTGCGAATGTCAATGAATACATAGACGTGGAATAATTTTAAAAATAATTAGACCACTTAAGGCATGCTTGGAGATAAGATTCCAGCTTAAAGAATAACTTGCAATATTATATACCTTTTCGCACGAATTAAAATAATGCATAAGGTTTAGAAACTTGCTCAATGTAAAAGTTGAGTAAGATAGAACTTGCCTGTTCGCTCAGCTACAGATAAAATTTAGCTTTAACTAATTGATCTTGAGTGACCTATCATTGGATAAAGTCGATTTATCAATTAATATGGCATAGTTGTATATTGGCACACCTTACTATACCATTTATTTGGCAGATAAACAATTTACCAATTACATTTAATTACTATCTAATCATTAGCTAAACAGAAATTAATTTAATGGCCTCTAGCTATTATTTAAAAATAAATAATAGTTAATCATGGTTACCTATTATTTGAGTACTCAACTATTCCCCTTATTTGTCTCTAAATATGGGTTAATAATCCTTATTTATTATTTATAAAATAAATAATAAACTTATTTTGGTTTAAAGACAACAGAAAACAATTGATCACTTATTTAGTTTACTCTTAATTACTATTTACCTTAGGGGTAATTGAGTAATTATTAATCTTGTTGCTTAGTTAACATTAATTAAATACTTAATGTATTAATTCTACACACACTCAATTATTATATAATATTAGTTAAATAATCCTTAAGTGTTTATTATATTTTAAGGCCAAAAATAATTAACTTATAAATCTTACTTATACTTAATCATTATTTCATTAATGATTAAGTAGTTGTTATCCTTATAGCTTTATCCATACCCAATTATTATTAATATTAATTAGAAAATAATTAGATATTTATTATCTTTGTTTATTAGGTAGCGTTAAACAATAAATAATTATTAAATACTCATTATCCTTATTTATTATAATAATAATTATTTCATTACTTTTATTCATACTTAATTATTATTTAATAATAATTAAATATTTATTAACTTTATTTATTATTTATTGATAAATAATAAATAATTGATATATTAATTTTATTCATACTTAATTATTATTTAATATTAACTAAATAATAATTAAATAACTTAACTCATACTTGATTATTAGTTAAGCAATAATCAAATATTTATTTGCTTCATTTATTATTTAAGGACAAATAATAAATAGTTAATTTATTAACCTTGTTCATACTTAATTATTATTTAACAATAATTAAGTATGTATTATCTTTATTTATTATCAAATAATAAATAATTATTAACCTCATTTATTATCGAGTAATAACTAACTATCTTTATTTATTATTTATTGGAAAATAATAAATAATTATTTATTAACCTTATTATTTAATATAAATTAAATATTTATTAACTTTATTCATTATTTAATGCCGAATAATAAATTTATAATTTTTATTTGTACTTAATTATTATTCAACATTAATAGAATAATAACTAAATATTATTAAATATCTATTATCTTTGTTTATCATTTATTGATACAAAAATAAATTTACTCATTTATTCATATTTAATTATTATTTAATATTAATCAAATAATAATTAAATATTTATTATCTTTATTTATTATTATATAACAAATAATTATTTTATTAACTTTATTTATACCTAATTATTATCTAATATTAATTAGATAAAAATTAAATATTTATTATCTTTATTTATTACTTATTTGATAAATAATAAGTAATTAATCCACAAATTAAATAATAATTAACTAACAATTAATTATTTTATTACTTGCTCTATAATAACCTATTTTTGCATAACACAATTATTTGTAGAACCCATAGTCTTGTTCCCCTATAGGCAGGCTATACTACAACAAAACAATCCCTGTAATCTTAATTCAAACTGTCCAGACCATCACTCACAGTACATAAAAAATTTACAAAGCCCATTATACAAAACCTAAGTGTGATTTAAGCAATGTGGTTTGACTATTCCCTTCAATATCAACTGGAACTCAAATTGCAATTAACAGTTATATGGATACAATGCTGATTATCATACCCAAAAGAAACCAAGGTTTGATTTTTATGTGCAACAAGGCTTTTTTTCTTGTCGACAGAAATATTGAACACCAACATGAATCACAACCTTGTTTAGGCATTTCAACAAACATCTTGTGGGCTTAATGTCTATCAATACTGGCATATACATACTATACAAGTTGTACTGCCCGAACCTTTAAGGTTCATCAACACTAAATTCCCAACAACAAACAACAAACAAAAGTAACACAATTCAATACCAGATTCTTAATCAAGATAAACCAACACAATACAGTATTGTGAAATCAACCAAGAACAATCCTAATACAATAATCACAACTACTAACCAGAGAAGGAAAATACTTAAAATCTAAATCACAAAATTGTTATAGCAGTTTACTGCTATACCTTGAACTTGATCGAATGGTAATCCTTCTTCTTTTTCCACAATAATCAACGAACCCAGACATTCACCTCTTGTTCACCCGCGTCTGACCTCCCCTGTTTTCTCCTCTCTGCGACTTGCTTCTCTCTCTCTAATGTGGACTCACAAAGCTCGGTAGCTGGGCTAGGGTTTGGACGCCCAATTTATAGGAGAAATTCTACCCGCTTGCTGGGTCTTACCCCAATCGTTCGCACTTTTGACCGTTGGTAAGAAAGAGGCAGCGACTGACGGCTTCCATCATTCCCCAGCTGGGTTCGGCCGGCACCTCGAGCAGCGTGGTCCCGTCGGTCGACTCATCGGATTTCTGGAACCCCTGGTTCGTTTGGTCGTTGATATCCTTCCCCGCTTCGTCCGCTGGTCACCCACGCTGTCGCTGGCGCTCGCCTGGCGACTCTCCCTTCAATCAATCGCTCACACCCCATCCGATTGATTGAAAAGCTAGGGCTTGCTTTGGTTGGAGTTGAGGTGAGGGTTAGATAGTTGGTATGACTGAATTGAGGGCTTGAGGTTTTTCCCAAATTGATTTCGTTGCCTTGAAACTCTTCCTAAATGAAATTGCCGGTTGCCCCAAATTAAAGGAAAACGGATCGACCCGAGTGGACTTTGCCCAACCTGCTGGAAATTAATTTGGGTTTAACCCAATAGTTGGGCCGGCTGAAATAGAAAGGAGAGATGGCCCAATAGGAAAATAAAGAGGTTTTGGGCTCAGCTAAAATTGGTTCGGCCCAGCAGTGAATGGAAAGGAATTTGGGCCAACCAAAATTAAAAAGATTGGGCCAATTTATTAATTAGGGTTAATACTCCATACTTTTAGTATTTAATTTAAATGATCACTTAATTGCTTAATCGCTTGAAATATTTTTTTTTTTTGGACCACGTATTTATATAATTAAATAATAATACCTACATGGATCCAATTAAATTCGTAAAATTAAATAAAACGGATTTCATACATCAAAATAAATTAACACAGTATTTAAAAATTTCTGGACATTACATCCTCTCCCCCTTATAAAAATTCCGTCCTCGGAATTTCAATCTAAGGTTACTCAAATAACTGGGGGTAATTTGCTCTCATCTTCTCTTTGAGTTCCCACGTAGCTTCTTCCACCGCGTGGTTTCTCCATAGAACTTTAACAGAATGAATGGTTTTATTCCTCAACCTCTGTTCCTTCCTATCAAGTATTTGGACAGGAATCTCCTCGTACGATAAGTCCCTTTCGACTTGAATTGGTTCATAGGCGATGACATGCTTATAGTCTGGCTTATATGGACGTAATACTGATACATGAAACACGTTGTGAATGTGCTCAAGCTCAGGGGGTAATGCTACCTCGTACGCCACTTCGCCTATTCTCCTTAATATTTCAAAAGGTCCTATGAACCTAGGGCTCAACTTGCCCTTCTTCCCAAAACGAATCTTCCCTTTCCAGGGAGATACCTTCAGAAACACAAAGCTTCCGACTTCAAAGTCTCGTTTCTGACGATGTAAGTCAGCATACTTCTTCTGGCGATCCTGGGCTACTACTAACCGCTGTCTTATCACCTTAATAATTTCCACAGTTTGTTGTACCAATTCTGGTCCCAACAATCTCCGTTCACCAACTTCATCCCAACACAACGGTGTTCGACACTTCCTTCCATACAATGCTTCATACGGTGGCATACCAATGCTAGCATGGTAACTATTGTTGTAGGCGAACTCTACTAGTGGCAAGTGATCGTCCCAACTGCCACTTAAGTCCATCACAACTGCCCGGAGCATGTCCTCTAGAGTCTGAATTGTTCGCTCACTCTGACCATCAGTCTGAGGGTGATATGCCGTACTCATTCTCAACTGTGTTCCTAGTCTCTCCTATAGACTTCTCCAAAACTTTGACGTGAAGCGCGGATCTCTGTCAGATACAATAGACACCGGCACTCTATGTCGTGATACTATCTCCTTCACGTAAAGTTTCGCCAATTGCTCCAATTTGTACCTGATCTTGATCGGTAGAAAATGGGCAGACTTGGTCAAACGATCTATAATCACCCAGATGGCGTCTAGACCCTTCTGTGTTGTCGGAAGTCCTACCACAAAATCCATTGTGATGTGCTCCCACATCCACTCTGGAATCTCCAAAGGTTGCAACAATCCGCTCGGTCGCTGGTGCTCTGCCTTAACCCTCTGGCAAGTTAAACATCGGCTGACGTATTCTGCGACTTCTCCTTTCAAATGCGGCCACCAATAATGCTGACACAGATCTTGATACATCTTGGTGCTACCTGGATGTACCGAGAATCTCGTATTATGGGCCTCCTGTAATATCTCTTCCCTTAAGTCTGGTACATAGGGTATCCAGATCCTTCCCTCCAATCTTAGCAGCCCTGTGCTGTCAACCTTGAACTTCAACGTTTTTCCCTCCGATAGTTGTTTCTTAATAACAAGGTACTCTCCATCAAACTCTTGAGCCTCCTTTATCTTATCCAGCAGAGTCGGACCTGCTGTTACGGTAAATAGTACTTCGTCCGTCTCCATCGGATACTTAACCTCCAATTCCAGACGTTCAAAGTCCCTTACCAATTCCTCTTGAACTATCAGCTGCATTAATTTCACCTTACCCTTCCTACTTAAGGCATCAGCCACTACATTTGCTTTGCCCGGATGGTACAGAATTTCACAGTCGTAGTCTTTGATCAATTCCAACCATCGGCGCTGCCTCATGTTTAGCTCCTTCTGAGTGAAAATATATTTTAGACTTTTGTGATCTGTATATATCTCGCACTTCTCCCGTATAGGTAGTGCCTCCAAATCTTCAAGGCGAAAATTACCGCTGCTAATTCCAGGTCATGAGTCGGGTACCCCTTCTCATAGTCCTTCAGCTGACGTGATGCGTACGCCACGACCTTGCCGTGCTGCATTAGCACACAGCCAAGACCTTTGTGTGACTCATCGCTATACACTACGAAACCCCCAGTGTTGTCGGGTAAGGTCAACACCGGTGCTTGGCTGAGTCTCTTCTTCAGCTCTATAAAACTTTCCTCACACTTCTCCGACCAAACGAACTTAACTGTTTTTCTAGTGAGATTGGTCAATGGCGATGCTATCTTCGAAAAATCCTGGATGAATCTCCGATAGTATCCTGCTAATCCCAAGAAACTCCGGATCTCTGTTGGCGTCTTCGGCTGTTCCCAGTTGATAACGGCTTCTACTTTCGCTGGGTCCACCGAAACACCATTCTTGTCGATAACGTGACCCAGAAATTGCACCCTCTGTAACCAAAACTCACACTTAGAAAACTTTGCATACAACTTCTCCTTCCTGAGAGCTTCCAATACAATCTTCAAATGTTCAGCATGTTCCTCCTCTGTCTCTGAATACACCAAGATGTCATCGATGAATACGACTACGAACTTATCCAAGTACTGCTTGAACACTCTGTTCATCATATCCATGAATGCTGCTGGTGCATTCGTTAATCCAAATGACATTACCAGAAACTCGAAGTGCCCATAACGAGTCCTGAATGCAGTCTTCGGGATATCCTCCTACCTCACCTTCAGCTGATGATAGCCTGTTCTTAGGTCGATTTTTGAAAAGTATTTCGCTCCCTTAAGTTGATCAAATAGATCGTCAATCCTAGGAAGCGGATACCTATTCTTAATCGTAACTTTGTTCAACTCCCGATAGTCGATACAAAGTCTCACCGAACCATCTTTCTTCTTTACAAACAGAACTGGCGCTCCCCATGGGGACACACTCGGTCTGATGTAACCCTTGTCTAACAGTTCCTGTAGTTAAATCATCAACTCTTTCATTTCTACAGGTGCCATCCAATACGGCGGCTTCGATATTGGTGCGGTTCCAGGTACCAAATTGATTACGAACTCAATTTCCCTGTCCGGCGGCAGTCCCGGAAGCTCTTCGGGGAAGACATCAATGAAATCCCTCACGATTGGTATTTGACTTATCTCATCCCTGGCCTGACGAGTATCAATTACATGTGCCAAATAACACACGCAACCTTTCTTAAGCAGTTTCTTGGTTTGCATCATAGTCAGACAACAAGATTGTCTTGGTGACTTACTACCGTAAAATACCACCTTCGACTTATTAGGAGTCTTCAGGTGTACACATTTCTTCTTACAGTCAATAACTGCTCCGTGAACTGATAGCCAATCCATTCCCAGGATTACATCAAACTCTCCCAGCCGAATTGGTATCAAATCCACATTGAGCCTAAATCCTCGCAATTCAGCACAACAATTCCTATGGATGCATTCTACGGGGATAGTTTCCTTGTTTGCTACTTCTACGTTCATAGGGTGTTCTAACTTTTCACGAGGTAAATTTAACTGACTAGCAAATTCTTCGGAAACAAAAGAGCAGGTAGCACCCGAATCGAATAACACATATGCATTTATATCATTGATTGGGATGATACCTGACACCACGTCTTTGGATTCCATTGCATCCTGAACAGTCATGTTGAATGTGCGGGCTGTTGGCCTGTTGGCTTGACTGGTGGTGCCCCGTAGCTCAACCGGTTGTTATTCCCGCTGTTGTTGTTGCTCCTGTTGCCACTCCCGACGTCGCCCTTCCTCTTCGGACAGTCCTTAATTTGGTGGTCGGGTGTTCCACAAGAGAAACATCCTCCTTTCTGTTTGTTCGGACACTAGGGAACCATGTGCCCCGGTTGTCCACACCGGTAACAAACACTTTTCCCTTTCATGCATTCCCCAATGTGGTTTTTCCCACAATTGCTACACCTGCCAGTTTTCCTCGCCTCCCCTCCAGATTGGTTTCCTCCGAATTTATTGCTCCCGAACGATTGGCTTTCAGTCCATTTGCGCTTATTGGGGTTGCTGCCTCCGCTGCTCCCTGCCTTGGCAGCCTCATGGTTCTTCTTTCTGTCCTGATTAAATCGGGCTACTGCTTCATTGCCCCCTTCCGTAATGATAGCCCTTTCCAGCAACTCCGAGAAGTTCTTAATCTTCAATATTGCGACTGACTTCTGTACCTATGGTTTTAGTCTCAGCTCAAACCTTTTTGCCTTCCTGGCCTCGGTGTCTACCTGGTGTGGGGCAAATCGGGCCAGCTCATTGAACTTCGCCGCGTACTCTGCGACAGTCATATTTCCCTGTTTCAGTTCCAGAAACTTAGCTTCCATATCTTGCTGTGTGTTCTCCGGGAAATAATTTTCGAAGAACAACTCTTTAAATCTTTCCCACGGAATGACTCCGTCACCTGCTCGACCCTTATGGGCCTTCCACCAACAGTTAGCCTCGCCCTTCAGCATGAACGTGGCAAATCCTGTCTTTTGTTCCTCGGCCACCCGTGCGACCTCGAAGACCTTTTCTATCTCTTCGATCCAGGTCTGTGCTTCGATTGGGTTAAGAGTTCCCTTGAACTCGGGTGGTCCGACCAGCTTAAAATCTTTAAAATTTGCCAAATGATGCATTGGCTCGGGTGCTGGTTGGGTCCCTCCAGGTGGCGGCCTTGACTGCATGGTTTCTGCCAGCATCTCCGCGAACATTCTCATTGGATTGGATTGATTTCCAACCTCACTTTCTGACTCTTCAACCTGCCGGTTACGTGGTCGTCCTCTTGGCGGCATGATTTGATAAGAAAAATCGCTGACTTTTACCTATAGTTTTATATTTTACACAATATGACATTACGATCAGCAATCAAGGGTAAAAACATCTATCAACACATTTAATTCAATTGAAACAACTGCATTTATATTGATATACCACTGTTTTGTTACAAAGACTAAACCTGTGGCATACTTCTATAAATGCGCCACTGTGTGCCCCATCAATCATTAATCATTCCCCTGAGACAAAAGTGGGGAATCCTAACTTTCCATCCCTCAAAACAACAAAAGTTGGGGTTTAACTGCTACCCCAAACATGAAAACAAATATAGAATTCCACAAGACAAGCATGAATACGTTCCTAATATAACAAAAAGTGAGACTGACTGTACTAAAGACAAAACAACCATCATATCACGTCACTGAACGTCGTGACGAATCCGTGCCTGCTGACCAAAAGAGAATGCTCCACCCCCGACCCTGCGACGAACAGAGCGATTAGACTCCCCTATCTCAGTCCAGGGCCTCTTGTAGGCTGCATCTAAAGCATATCCTAGGGTCTCTATCCTCACTGCTCTGGCCTCCAGCTGGTCCTCTAACTGATCCACCCTTCTGGCCTCCCTGACCCAGGCCTCTCTGACATGCATCCTTTTAGACACCTCCAGCCCAAACTCAAACCTCATGGCCTCCTGCTTGGCCTTCAGATGGGCGATCTGCAGATCCTTCTACTCCTGCCTCTCTCTCAACTCAGCGTTTCGGGCCACTAGCTGATGTAGCAGTGGTCCGATCTGCTGCGCTGAGGACTCGTAATCCTGCAGCTGTACCTTCGCCACTCCCAACTCATGCTCGAGCTGATAGGCTAGGTCTCTATACTGGTCCTCTCTGATCTGGTGGGTCTGATTCTGCTCCTCCAGATGAGCTATCCAAGCCTCCAGTTCCTCGTTCCTGCTGGTCAGTCCCTCAATGATATCGTCGGCAGTGGACCCCATGCCATCAACATAAGCAGGTGGCTCCTCTCCCTAGGTCTCGGGGTCCTCCTCACTGTCATCCGGGTCTTGACTACCGGATCTCATCACCCTACCTATAACAGGCTCTGGTAGCTCCCTCAGATAGTCCTCCTCTGGCTCGGACTCCTCCGGTGGTACCCCTGGGGCAATAGGAGCATACCCCACCAACTGCTCAACAACTATTGGTATATCTAGGAATGTCTCCTCCTCCTGGGTCCCACTAGTCCCTTCCCTGTCAGCCATCCTACAAACACAGACAGAGATAACAAATATCAGTATCATAATAAAATATGTTCATTGATAGAATGAAATGATATTTTATCATGTACAACTCGGCTTGGTAGATTTCCACAATCCACCCCCAAACAAGACCATTACCTGAATCTCCTTGATTCATATCCTAGCGTACTCAATACGAGTTTAATGCTAAGGTTATAACCTAGGTTTCGCGATCCTAAAGTTTATAACCTATGGCTCTGATACCAACCTGTGACGCCCCCAAATTCGGATCTCCAAGTACCCGGATCTGGTCATCACGATCCAATACAACCATTCACCTCTAACAACATATGGTAACTAAAATGCGGAATATAATAAACATACGTTGTTTATTACAAAGGTGTTACTAGTCCCAGAATACAATAACCTTAAACACTTACACAAATCTATACCCTAAATAAATATCAGGGTTTAAATTACATTAACAGTAATTAACTACACATAAATTTAAAATCTGCTACATGAAGTCTATTACTTCATCTTTTCTTTCCCTTTGTTCTTCCCTGACTTCTCGGGTTTAGCTGCAATGAAGTCATGATATAGCAAGGATGAGCAACGAGTTTGCTCAGCAAGTTTAAAGTACAACAATAAGGATATATCATGACGAAAGGAATATAGAAAGAGATTTCAACAATAGAATTATCAGAAGCAATAACAATAAATGCTTTTAGAACAATTGGTAGTCAAATAGACTTTGAACAATAACTTCCAAAGGAGTCAATAGCTAGTTGACCCTCTGGTTACTGGCTACAGAATAAGTACTTGAGGGGATCAGCCTCGCGTACGCTATGTGTATGCATAACATTTAATTCCGCTAGTTGTACCTTATATACGGTACCTGGGGTACTCCCCTATAATAAAAGAAGTGTTCATTCAGTCTAAGAATCCTCACCATTGATTGGTTCGGATAGCTTTTATAAATTCTCACATACGTGCCTGACCGAGACAAGGGTTCAGACTTAATCATGAATAGTTCATAAATTTCGGAACTTTAAATAGATATACGAATTCAAATGCACGAGTGCGAATGTCAATGAATACATAGACGTGGAATAATTTTAAAAATAATTAGACCACTTAAGGCATGCTTGGAGATAAGATTCCAGCTTAAAGAATAACTTGCAATATTATATACCTTTTCGCACGAATTAAAATAATGCATAAGGTTTAGAAACTTGCTCAATGTAAAAGTTGAGTAAGATAGAACTTGCCTGTTCGCTCAGCTACAGATAAAATTTAGCTTTAACTAATTGATCTTGAGTGACCTATCATTGGATAAAGTCGATTTATCAATTAATATGGCATAGTTGTATATTGGCACACCTTACTATACCATTTATTTGGCAGATAAACAATTTACCAATTACATTTAATTACTATCTAATCATTAGCTAAAACAGAAATTAATTTAATGGCCTCTAGCTATTATTTAAAAATAAATAATAGTTAATCATGGTTACCTATTATTTGAGTACTCAACTATTCCCCTTATTTGTCTCTAAATATGGGTTAATAATCCTTATTTATTATTTATAAAATAAATAATAAACTTATTTTGGTTTAAAGACAACAGAAAACAATTGATCACTTATTTAGTTTTACTCTTAATTACTATTTACCTTAGGGGTAATTGAGTAATTATTAATCTTGTTGCTTAGTTAACATTAATTAAATACTTAATGTATTAATTCTACACACACTCAATTATTATATAATATTAGTTAAATAATCCTTAAGTGTTTATTATATTTTAAGGCCAAAAATAATTAACTTATAAATCTTACTTATACTTAATCATTATTTCATTAATGATTAAGTAGTTGTTATCCTTATAGCTTTATCCATACCCAATTATTATTAATATTAATTAGAAAATAATTAGATATTTATTATCTTTGTTTATTAGGTAGCGTTAAACAATAAATAATTATTAAACACTCATTATCCTTATTTATTATAATAATAATTATTTCATTACTTTTATTCATACTTAATTATTATTTAATAATAATTAAATATTTATTAACTTTATTTATTATTTATTGATAAATAATAAATAATTGATATATTAATTTTATTCATACTTAATTATTATTTAATATTAACTAAATAATAATTAAATAACTTAACTCATACTTGATTATTAGTTAAGCAATAATCAAATATTTATTTGCTTCATTTATTATTTAAGGACAAATAATAAATAGTTAATTTATTAACCTTGTTCATACTTAATTATTATTTAACAATAATTAAGTATGTATTATCTTTATTTATTATCAAATAATAAATAATTATTAACCTCATTTATTATCGAGTAATAACTAACTATCTTTATTTATTATTTATTGGAAAATAATAAATAATTATTTATTAACCTTATTATTTAATATAAATTAAATATTTATTAACTTTATTCATTATTTAATGCCGAATAATAAATTTATAATTTTTATTTGTACTTAATTATTATTCAACATTAATAGAATAATAACTAAATATTATTAAATATCTATTATCTTTGTTTATCATTTATTGATACAAAAATAAATTTACTCATTTATTCATATTTAATTATTATTTAATATTAATCAAATAATAATTAAATATTTATTATCTTTATTTATTATTATATAACAAATAATTATTTTATTAACTTTATTTATACCTAATTATTATCTAATATTAATTAGATAAAAATTAAATATTTATTATCTTTATTTATTACTTATTTGATAAATAATAAGTAATTAATCCACAAATTAAATAATAATTAACTAACAATTAATTATTTTATTACTTGCTCTATAATAACCTATTTTTGCATAACACAATTATTTGTAGAACCCATAGTCTTGTTCCCCTATAGGCAGGCTATACTACAACAAAACAATCCCTGTAATCTTAATTCAAACTGTCCAGACCATCACTCACAGTACATGAAAAATTTACAAAGCCCATTATACAAAACCTAAGTGTGATTTAAGCAATGTGTTTTGACTATTCCCTTCAATATCAACTGGAACTCAAATTGCAATTAACAGTTATATGGATACAATGCTGATTATCATACCCAAAAGAAACCAAGGTTTGATTTTTATGTGCAACAAGGCTGTCGACAGAAATATTGAACACCAACATGAATCACAACCTTGTTTAGGCATTTCAACAAACATCTTGTGGGCTTAATGTCTATCAATACTGGCATATACATACTATACAAGTTGTACTGCCCGAACCTTTAAGGTTCATCAACACTAAATTCCCAACAACAAACAACAAACAAAAGTAACACAATTCAATACCAGATTCTTAATCAAGATAAACCAACACAATACAGTATTGTGAAATCAACCAAGAACAATCCTAATACAATAATCACAACTACTAACCAGAGAAGGAAAATTCTTAAAATCTAAATCACAAAATTGTTATAGCAGTTTACTGCTATACCTTGAACTTGATCGAATGGCAATCCTTCTTCTTTTTCCACAATAATCAACGAACCCAGACATTCACCTCTTGTTCACCCGCGTCTGACCTCCCCTGTTTTCTCCTCTCTGCGACTTGCTTCTCTCTCTCTAATGTGGACTCACAAAGCTCGGTAGCTGGGCTAGGGTTTGGACGCCCAATTTATAGGAGAAATTCTACCCGCTTGCTGGGTCTTACCCCAATCGTTCGCACTTTTGACCGTTGGTAAGAAAGAGGCAGCGACTGACGGCTTCCATCATTCCCCAGCTGGGTTCGGCCGGCACCTCGAGCAGCGTGGTCCCGTCGGTCGACTCATCGGATTTTTGGAACCCCTGGTTCGTTTGGTTGTCCTTTGGTCGTTGATATCCTTCCCCGCTTCGTCCGCTGGTCACCCACGCTGTCGCTGGCGCTCGCCTGGCGACTCTCCCTTCAATCAATCGCTCACACCCCATCCGATTGATTGAAAAGCTAGGGCTTGCTTTGGTTGGAGTTGAGGTGAGGGTTAGATAGTTGGTATAACTGAATTGAGGGCTTAATTATTATTTAATAATAATTAAATATTTATTAACTTTATTTATTATTTATTGATAAATAATAAATAATTGATATATTAATTTTATTCATACTTAATTATTATTTAATATTAACTAAATAATAATTAAATAACTTAACTCATACTTGATTATTAGTTAAGCAATAATCAAATATTTATTTGCTTCATTTATTATTTAAGGACAAATAATAAATAGTTGATTTATTAACCTTGTTCATACTTAATTATTATTTAACAATAATTAAGTATGTATTATCTTTATTTATTATCAAATAATAAATAATTATTAACCTCATTTATTATCGAGTAATAACTAACTATCTTTATTTATTATTTATTAGAAAATAATAAATAATTATTTATTAACCTTATTATTTAATATAAATTAAATATTTATTAACTTTATTCATTATTTAATGCCGAATAATAAATTTATAATTTTTATTTGTACTTAATTATTATTCAACATTAATAGAATAATAACTAAATATTATTAAATATCTATTATCTTTTTTTATCATTTATTGATACAAAAATAAATTTTACTCATTTATTCATATTTAATTATTATTTAATATTAATCAAATAATAATTAAATATTTATTATCTTTATTTATTATTATATAACAAATAATTATTTTATTAACTTTATTTATACCTAATTATTATCTAATATTAATTAGATAAAAATTAAATATTTATTATCTTTATTTATTACTTATTTGATAAATAATAAGTAATTAATCCACAAATTAAATAATAATTAACTAACAATTAATTATTTTATTACTTGCTCTATAATAACCTATTTTTGCATAACACAATTATTTGTAGAACCCATAGTCTTGTTCCCCTATAGGCATGCTACACTACAACAAAACAATCCCTGTAATCTTAATTCAAATTGTCCAGACCATCACTCACAGTACATGAAAAATTTACAAAGCCCATTATACAAAACCTAAGTGTGATTTAAGCAATGTGTTTTGACTATTCCCTTCAATATCAACTGGAACTCAAATTGCAATTAACAGTTATATGGATACAATGCTGATTATCATACCCAAAAGAAACCAAGGTTTGATTTTTATGTGCAACAAGGCTGTCGACAGAAATATTGAACACCAACATGAATCACAACCTTGTTTAGGCATTTCAACAAACATCTTGTGGGCTTAATGTCTATCAATACTGGCATATACATACTATACAAGTTGTACTGCCCGAACCTTTAAGGTTCATCAACACTAAATTCCCAACAACAAACAACAAACAAAAGTAACACAATTCAATACCAGATTCTTAATCAAGATAAACCAACACAATACAGTATTGTGAAATCAACCAAGAACAATCCTAATACAATAATCACAACTACTAACCAGAGAAGGAAAATACTTAAAATCTAAATCACAAAATTGTTATAGCAGTTTACTGCTATACCTTGAACTTGATCGAATGGCAATCCTTCTTCTTTTTCCACAATAATCAACGAACCCAGACATTCACCTCTTGTTCACCCGCGTCTGACCTCCCCTGTTTTCTCCTCTCTGCGACTTGCTTCTCTCTCTCTAATGTGGACTCACAAAGCTCGGTAGCTGGGCTAGGGTTTGGACGCCCAATTTATAGGAGAAATTCTACCCGCTTGCTGGGTCTTACCCCAATCGTTTGCACTTTTGACCGTTGGTAAGAAAGAGGCAGCGACTGACGGCTTCCATCATTCCCCAGCTGGGTTCGGCCGGCACCTCGAGCAGCGTGGTCCCGTCGGTCGACTCATCGGATTTCTAGAACCCCTGGTTCGTTTGGTTGTCCTTTGGTCGTTGATATCCTTCCCCGCTTCGTCCGCTGGCCACCCACGCTGTCGCTGGCGCTCGCCTGGCGACTCTCCCTTCAATCAATCGCTCACACCCCATCCGATTGATTGAAAAGCTAGGGCTTACTTTGGTTGAAGTTGAGGTGAGGGTTAGATAGTTGGTATGACTGAATTGAGGGCTTGAGGTTTTTCCCAAATTGATTTCGTTGCCTTGAAACTCTTCCCAAATGAAATTGCCGGTTGCCCCAAATTAAAGGAAAACGGATCGACCCGAGTGGACTTTGCCCAACCTGCTGGAAATTAATTTGGGTTTAACCCAATAGTTGGGCCGGTTGAAATAGAAAGGAGAGATGGCCCAATAGGAAAATAAAGAGGTTTTGGGCTCAGCTAAAATTGGTTCGGCCCAGCAGTGAATGGAAAGGAATTTGGGCCAACCAAAATTAAAAAGATTGGGCCAATTTATTAATTAGGGTTAATACTCCATACTTTTAGTATTTAATTTAAATGATCACTTAATTGCTTAATCGCTTGAAATATTTTTTTTTTTTGGACCACGTATTTATATAATTAAATAATAATACCTACATGGATCCAATTAAATTCGTAAAATTAAATAAAACGGATTTCATACATCAAAATAAATTAACACAGTATTTAAAAATTTCTGGACATTACATCCTCTCCCCCTTATAAAAATTCCGTCCTCGGAATTTCAATCTAAGGTTACTCAAATAACTGGGGGTAATTTGCTCTCATCTTCTCTTCGAGTTCCCACGTAGCTTCTTCCACCGCGTGGTTTCTCCAGAGAACTTTAACAGAATGAATGGTTTTATTCCTCAGCCTCTGTTCCTTCCTATCAAGTATTTGGACAGGAATCTCCTCGTACGATAAGTCCCTTTCGACTTGAATTGGTTCATAGGCGATGACATGCTTATAGTCTGGCTTATATGGACGTAATACTGATACATGAAACACGTTGTGAATGTGCTCAAGCTCAGGGGGTAATGCTACCTCGTACGCCACTTCGCCTATTCTCCTTAATATTTCAAAAGGTCCTATGAACCTAGGGCTCAACTTGCCCTTCTTCCCAAAACGAATCTTCCCTTTCCAGGGAGATACCTTCAGAAACACAAAGCTTCCGACTTCAAAGTCTCGTTTCTGACGATGTAAGTCAGCATACTTCTTCTGGCGATCCTGGGCTGCTACTAACCGCTGTCTTATCACCTTAATAATTTCCACGGTTTGTTGTACCAATTCTGGTCCCAACAATCTCCGTTCACCAACTTCATCCCAACACAACGGTGTTCGACACTTCCTTCCATACAATGCTTCGTACGGTGGCATACCAATGCTAGCATGGTAACTATTGTTGTAGGCGAACTCTACTAGTGGAAAGTGATCGTCCCAACTGCCACTTAAGTCCATCACAACTGCCCGGAGCATGTCCTCTAGAGTCTGAATTGTTCGCTCACTCTGACCATCAGTCTGAGGGTGATATGCCGTACTCATTCTCAACTGTGTTCCTAGTCTCTCCTATAGACTTCTCCAAAAATTTGACGTGAAGCGCGGATCTCTGTCAGATACAATAGACACCGGCACTCTATGTCGTGATACTATCTCCTTCACGTAAAGTTTCGCCAATTGCTCCAATTTGTACCTGATCTTGATCGGTAGAAAATGGGCAGACTTGGTCAAACGATCTATAATCACCCAGATGGCGTCTAGACCCTTCTGTGTTGTCGGAAGTCCTACCACAAAATCCATTGTGATGTGCTCCCACTTCCACTCTGGAATCTCCAAAGGTTGCAACAATCCGCTCGGTCGCTGGTGCTCTGCCTTAACCCTCTGGCAAGTTAAACATCGGCTGACGTATTCTGCGACTTCTCCTTTCAAATGCGGCCACCAATAATGCTGACACAGATCTTGATACATCTTGGTGCTACCTGGATGTACCGAGAATCTCGTATTATGGGCCTCCTGTAATATCTCTTCCCTTAAGTCTGGTACATAGGGTATCCAGATCCTTCCCTCCAATCTTAGCAGCCCTGTGCTGTCAACCTTGAACTTCAACGTTTTTCCCTCCGATAGTTGTTTCTTAATAACAAGGTACTCTCCATCAAACTCTTGAGCCTCCTTTATCTTATCCAGCAGAGTCGGACCTGCTGTTACGGTAAATAGTACTTCGTCCGTCTCCATCGGATACTTAACCTCCAATTCCAGACGTTCAAAGTCCCTTACCAATTCCTCTTGAACTATCAGCTGCATTAATTTCACCTTACCCTTCCTACTTAAGGCACCAGCCACTACATTTGCTTTGCCCGGATGGTACAGAATTTCACAGTCGTAGTCTTTGATCAATTCCAACCATCGGCGCTGCCTCATGTTTAGCTCCTTCTGAGTGAAAATATATTTTAGACTTTTGTGATCTGTATATATCTCACACTTCTCCCGTATAGGTAGTGCCTCCAAATCTTCAAGGCGAAAACTACCGCTGCTAATTCCAGGTCATGAGTCGGGTACCCCTTCTCATAGTCCTTCAGCTGACGTGATGCGTACGTCACGACCTTGCCGTGCTGCATTAGCACACAGCCAAGACCTTTGTGTGACGCATCGCTATACACTACGAAACCCCCAGTGTTGTCGGGTAAGGTCAACACCGGTGCTTGGCTGAGTCTCTTCTTCAGCTCTATAAAACTTTCCTCACACTTCTCCGACCAAACGAACTTAACTGTTTTTCTAGTGAGATTGGTCAATGGCGATGCTATCTTCGAAAAATCCTGGATGAATCTCCGATAGTATCCTGCTAATCCTAAGAAACTCCGGATCTCTGTTGGCGTCTTCGGCTGTTCCCAGTTGATAACGGCTTCTACTTTCGCTGGGTCCACCGAAACACCATTCTTGTCGATAACGTAACCCAGAAATTGCACCCTCTGTAACCAAAACTCACACTTAGAAAACTTTGCATACAACTTCTCCTTCCTGAGAGCTTCCAATACAATCTTCAAATGTTCAGCATGTTCCTCCTCTGTCTCTGAATACACCAAGATGTCATCGATGAATACGACTACGAACTTATCCAAGTACTACTTGAACACTCTGTTCATCATATCCATGAATGCTGCTGGTGCATTCGTTAATCCAAATGACATTACCAGAAACTCGAAGTGCCCATAACGAGTCCTGAATGCAGTCTTCGGGATATCCTCCTGCCTCACCTTCAGCTGATGATAGTCTGTTCTTAGGTCGATTTTTGAAAAGTATTTCGCTCCCTTAAGTTGATCAAATAGATCGTCAATCCTAGGAAGCGGATACCTATTCTTAATCGTAACTTTGTTCAACTCCCGATAGTCGATACAAAGTCTCATCGAACCATCTTTCTTCTTTACAAACAGAACTGGCGCTCCCCATGGGGACACACTCGGTCTGATGTAACCCTTGTCTAACAGTTCCTGTAGTTAAATCATCAACTCTTTCATTTCTACAGGTGCCATCCAATACGGTGGCTTCGATATTGGTGCGGTTCCAGGTACCAAATCGATTACGAACTCAATTTCCCTGTCCGGCGGCAGTCCCGGAAGCTCTTCGGGGAAGACATCAGTGAAATCCCTCACGATTGGTATTTGACTTATCTCATCCCTGGCCTGACGAGTATCAATTACATGTGCCAAATAACACACGCAACCTTTCTTAAGCAGTTTCTTGGTTTGCATCATAGTCAGACAACAAGATTGTCTTGGTGACTTACTACCGTAAAATACCACCTTCGACTTATTAGGAGTCTTCAGATGTACACATTTCTTCTTACAGTCAATAACTGCTCTGTGAACTGATAGCCAATCCATTCCCAGGATTACATCAAACTCTCCCAGCCGAATTGGTATCAAATCCACATTGAGCCTAAATCCTCGCAATTCAGCACAACAATTCCTATGGATGCATTCTACGGGGATAGTTTCCTTGTTTGCTACTTCTACGTTTATAGGGTGTTCTAACTTTTCACGAGGTAAATTTAACTGACTAGCAAATTCTTCGGAAACAAAAGAGCAGGTAGCACCCGAATCGAATAACACATATGCATTTATATCATTGATTGGGATGATACCTGACACCACGTCTTTGGATTCCATTGCATCCTGAACAGTCATGTTGAATGTCCGGGCTGTTGGCCTGTTGGCTTGACTGGTGGTGCCCCGTAGCTCAACCGGTTGTTATTCCCGCTATTGTTGTTGCTCCTGTTGCCACTCCCGACGTCGCCCTTCCTCTTCGGACAGTCCTTAATTTGGTGGTCGGGTGTTCCACAAGAGAAACATCCTCCTTTCTGTTTGTTCGGACACTAGGGAACCATGTGCCCCGGTTGTCCACACCGGTAACAAACACTTTTCCCTTTCATGCATTCCCCAATGTGGTTTTTCCCACAATTGCTACACCTGCCAGTTTTCCTCGCCTCCCCTCCAGATTGGTTTCCTCTGGATTTATTGCTCCCGAACGATTGGCTTTCAGTCCATTTGCGCTTATTGGGGTTGCTGCCTCCGCTGCTCCCTGCCTTGGCAGCCTCATGGTTCTTCTTTCTGTCCTGATTAAATCGGGCTACTGCTTCATTGCCCCCTTCCGAAATGATAGCCCTTTCCAGCAACTCCGAGAAGTTCTTAATCTTCAATATTGCGACTGACTTCTGTACCTATGGTTTTAGTCTCAGCTCAAACCTTCTTGCCTTCCTGGCCTCGGTGTCTACCTGGTGTGGGGCAAATCGGGCCAGCTCATTGAACTTCGCCGCGTACTCTGCGACAGTCATATTTCCCTGTTTCAGTTCCAGAAACTTAGCTTCCATATCTTGCTGTGTGTTCTCCGGGAAATAATTTTCGAAGAACAACTCTTTAAATCTTTCCCACGGAATGACTCCCTCACCTGCTCGACCCTTATGGGCCTTCCACCAACAGTTAGCCTCGCCCTTCAGCATGAACGTGGCAAATCCTGTCTTTTGTTCCTCGGCCACCCGTGCGACCTCGAAGACCTTTTCTATATCTTCGATCCAGGTCTGTGCTTCGATTGGGTTAAGAGTTCCCTTGAACTCGGGTGGTCCGACCAGCTTAAAATCTTTAAAATTTGCCAAATGATGCATTGGCTCGGGTGCTGGTTGGGTCCCTCCAGGTGGCGGCCTTGACTGCATGGTTTCTGCCAGCATCTCCGCGAACATTCTCATTGGATTGGATTGATTTCCAACCTCACTTTCTGACTCTTCAACCTGCCGGTTACGTGGTCGTCCTCTTGGCGACATGATTTGATAAGAAAAATCGCTGACTTTTACCTATAGTTTTATATTTTACACAATATGACATTACGATCAGCAATCAAGGGTAAAAACATCTATCAACACATTTAATTCAATTGAAACAACTGCATTTATATTGATATACCACTGTTTTGTTACAAAGACTAAACATGTGGCATACTTCTATAAATGCGCCACTGTGTGCCCCATCAATCATTAATCATTCCCCTGAGACAAAAGTGGGGAATCCTAACTTTCCATCCCTCAAAACAACAAAAGTTGGGGTTTAACTGCTACCCCAAACATGAAAACAAATATAGAATTCCACAAGACAAGCATGAATACGTTCCTAATATAACAAAAAGTGAGACTGACTGTACTAAAGACAAAACAACCATCATATCACGTCACTGAACGTCGTGACGAATCCGTGCCTGCTGACCAAAAGAGAATGCTCCACTCCCGACCCTGCGACGAACAGAGCGATTAGACTCCCCTATCTCAGTCCAAGGCCTCCTGTAGGCTGCATCTAAAGCATATCCTAGGTTCTCTATCCTCACTGCTCTGGCCTCCAGCTGGTCCTCTAACTGATCCACCCTTCTGGCCTCCCTGACCCAGGCCTCTCTGACATGCATCCTTTTAGACACCTCCAGCCCAAACTCAAACCTCATGGCCTCCTGCTTGGCCTTCAGATGGGCGATCTGCAGATCCTTCTACTCCTGCCTCTCTCTCAACTCAGCGTTTCGGGCCACTAGCTGATGTAGCAGTGGTCCGATCTGCTGCGCTGAGGACTCGTAATCCTGCAGCTGTACCTTCGCCACTCCCAACTCATGCTCGAGCTGATATGCTAGGTCTCTATACTGGTCCTCTCTGATCTGGTGGGTCTGATTCTGCTCCTCCAGATGAGCTATCCAAGCCTCCAGCTCCTCGTTCCTGCTGGTCAGTCCCTCAATGATATCGTCGACAGTGGACCCCATGCCATCAACATAAGCAGGTGGCTCCTCTCCCTAGGTCTCGGGGTCCTCCTCACTGTCATCCGGGTCTTGACTACCGAATCTCATCACCCTACCTATAACAGGCTCTGGTAGCTCCCTCTGATAGTCCTCCTCTGAATCGGACTCCTCCGGTGGTACCCCTGGGGCAATAGGAGCATACCCCACCAACTGCTCAGCAACTACTGGTATATCTAGGAATGTCTCCTCCTCCTGGGTCCCACTAGTCCCTTCCCTGTCAGCCATCCTACAAACACAGACAGAGATAACAAATATCAGTATCATAATAAAATATGTTCATTGATAGAATGAAATGATATTTTATCATGTACAACTCGGCTTGGTAGATTTCCACAATCCACCCCCAAACAAGACCATTACCTGAATCTCCTTGATTCATATCCTAGCGTACTCAATACGAGTTTAATGCTAAGGTTATAACCTAGGTTTCGCGATCCTAAAGTTTATAACCTATGGCTCTGATACCAACCTGTGACGCCCCCAAATTCGGATCTCCAAGTACCCGGATCTGGTCATCACGATCCAATACAACCATTCACCTCTAACAACATATGGTAACTAAAATGCGGAATATAATAAACATACGTTGTTTATTACAAAGGTGTTACTAGTCCCAGAATACAATAACCTTAAACACTTACACAAATCTATACCCTAAATAAATATCAGGGTTTAAATTACATTAACAGTAATTAACTACACATAAATTTAAAATCTGCTACATGAAGTCTATTACTTCATCTTTTCTTTCCCTTTGTTCTTCCCTGACATCTCGGGTTTAGCTGCAATGAAGTCATGATATAGCAAGGATGAGCAACGAGTTTGCTCAGCAAGTTTAAAGTACAACAATAAGGATATATCATGACGAAAGGGATATAGAAAGAGATTTCAACAATAGAATTATCAGAAGCAATAACAATAAATGCTTTTAGAACAATTGGTAGTCAAATAGACTTTGAACAATAACTTCCAAAGGAGTCAATAGCTAGTTGACCCTCTGGTTACTGGCTACAGAATAAGTACTTGAGGGGATCAGCCTCGCGTACGCTATGTGTATAGCTTTTATAAATTCTCACATACGTGCCTGACCGAGACAAGGGTTCAGACTTAATCATGAATAGTTCATAAATTTCGGAACTTTAAATAGATATACGAATTCAAATGCACGAGTGCGAATGTCAATGAATACATAGACGTGGAATAATTTTAAAAATAATTAGACCACTTAAGGCATGCTTGGAGATAAGATTCCAGCTTAAAGAATAACTTGCAATATTATATACCTTTTCGCACGAATTAAAATAATGCATAAGGTTTAGAAACTTGCTCAATGTAAAAGTTGAGTAAGATAGAACTTGCCTGTTCGCTCAGCTACAGATAAAATTTAGCTTTAACTAATTGATCTTTAGTGACCTATCATTGGATAAAGTCGATTTATCAATTAATATGGCATAGTTGTATATTGGCACACCTTACTATACCATTTATTTGGCAGATAAACAATTTACCAATTACATTTAATTACTATCTAATCATTAGCTAAACAGAAATTAATTTAATGGCCTCTAGCTATTATTTAAAAATAAATAATAGTTAATCATGGTTACCTATTATTTGAGTACTCAACTATTCCCCTTATTTGTCTCTAAATATGGGTTAATAATCCTTATTTATTATTTATAAAATAAATAATAAACTTATTTTGGTTTAAAGACAACAGAAAACAATTGATCACTTATTTAGTTTACTCTTAATTACTATTTACCTTAGGGGTAATTGAGTAATTATTAATCTTGTTGCTTAGTTAACATTAATTAAATACTTAATGTATTAATTCTACACACACTCAATTATTATATAATATTAGTTAAATAATCCTTAAGTGTTTATTATATTTTAAGGCCAAAAATAATTAACTTATAAATCTTACTTATACTTAATCATTATTTCATTAATGATTAAGTAGTTGTTATCCTTATAGCTTTATCCATACCCAATTATTATTAATATTAATTAGAAAATAATTAGATATTTATTATCTTTGTTTATTAGGTAGCGTTAAACAATAAATAATTATTAAATACTCGTTATCCTTATTTATTATAATAATAATTATTTCATTACTTTTATTCATACTTAATTATTATTTAATAATAATTAAATATTTATTAACTTTATTTATTATTTATTGATAAATAATAAATAATTAATTTATTAATTTTATTCATACTTAATTATTATTTAATATTAACTAAATAATAATTAAATAACTTAACTCATACTTGATTATTAGTTAAGCAATAATCAAATATTTATTTGCTTCATTTATTATTTAAGGACAAATAATAAATAGTTAATTTATTAACCTTGTTCATACTTAATTATTATTTAACAATAATTAAGTATGTATTATCTTTATTTATTATCAAATAATAAATAATTATTAACTTCATTTATTATCGAGTAATAACTAACTACCTTTATTTATTATTTATTGAAAAATAATAAAAAATTATTTATTAACCTTATTATTTAATATAAATTACATATTTATTAACTTTATTCATTATTTAATGCCGAATAATAAATTTATAATTTTTATTTGTACTTAATTATTATTCAACATTAATAGAATAATAACTAAATATTATTAAATATCTATTATCTTTGTTTATCATTTATTGATACAAAAATAAATTTACTCATTTATTCATATTTAATTATTATTTAATATTAATCAAATAATAATTAAATATTTATTATCTTTATTTATTATTATATAACAAATAATTATTTTATTAACTTTATTTATACCTAATTATTATCTAATATTAATTAGATAAAAATTAAATATTTATTATCTTTATTTATTACTTATTTGATAAATAATAAGTAATTAATCCACAAATTAAATAATAATTAACTAACAATTAATTATTTTATTACTTGCTCTATAATAACCTATTTTTGCATAACACAATTATTTGTAGAACCCATAGTCTTGTTCCCCTATAGGCAGGCTATACTACAACAAAACAATCCCTGTAATCTTAATTCAAACTGTCCAGACCATCACTCACAGTACATGAAAAATTTACAAACCCCATTATACAGAACCTAAGTGTGATTTAAGCAATGTGTTTTGACTATTCCCTTCAATATCAACTGGAACTCAAATTGCAATTAACAATTATATGGATATAATGCTGATTATCATACCTAAAAGAAACCAAGGTTTGATTTTTATCTGCAACAAGGCTGTCGACAGAAATATTGAACACCAACATGAATCACAGCCTTGTTTAGGCATTTCAACAAACATCTTGTGGGCTTAATCTCTATCAATACTGGCATATACATACTATACAAGTTGTACTGCACGAACCTTTAAGGTTCATCAACACTAAATTCCCAACAACAAACAACAAACAAAAGTAACACAATTCAATACCAGATTCTTAATCAAGATAAACCAACACAATACAGTATTATGAAATCAACCAAGAACAATCCTAATACAATAATCACAACTACTAACCAGAGAAGGAAAATACTTAAAATCTAAATCACAAAATTGTTATAACAGTTTACTGCTATACCTTGAACTTGATCGAATGGCAATCCTTCTTCTTTTTCCACAATAATCAACGAACCCAGACATTCACCTCTTGTTCACCCGCGTCTGACCTCCCCTGTTTTCTCCTCTCTGCGACTTGCTTCTCTTTCTCTAATGCGGACTCACAAAGCTCGGTAGCTGGGCTAGGGTTTGGACGCCCAATTTATAGGAGAAATTCTACCCGCTCTCTGGGTCTTACCCCAATCGTTCGCACTTTTGACCGTTGGTAGGAAAGAGGCAGCGACTGACGGCTTCCATCATTCCCCAGCTGGGTTCGGCCGGCACCTCGAGCCGCGTGGTCCCGTCGATCGACTCACTGGATTTCTGGAACCCCTGGTTCGTTTGGTTGTCCTTTGGTCGTTGATATCCTTCCCCGTTTCGTCCGCTGGTCGCCGGCGCTCGCCTGATGACTCTCCCTTCAGTCAATCACTCACACCCCGTCCGATTGATTGAAAAGCTAGGGCTTGCTTTGGTTGGATTTGAGGTGAGGGTTAGATAGCTGGTATGACTGAATTGAGAGCTTGAGGTTTTTCCCAAATTGATTTTGCTGCCTTGAAACTCTTCCCAAATGAAATTGCCGGTTGCCCCAAATTAAAGGAAAACGGATCGACCCGAGTGGACTTTGCCCAACCCGCTGGAAATTAATTTGGGTTTAACCCAATAGTTGGGTCGGCTGAAATAGAAAGGAGAGATGACCCAATAGGAAAATAAAGAGGTTTTGGGCTCAGCTAAAATTGGTTCGGCCCAGCAGTGAATGGAAAGGAATTTGGGCCAACCAAAATTAAAAAGATTGGGCCAATTTATTAATTAGGGTTAATACTCCATACTTTTAGTATTTAATTTAAATGATCACTTAATTGCTTAATCGCTTGAAATATTTATTTATTTATTTATTTATTATTTTTTTTTGGACCACGTATTTATATAATTAAATAATAATACCTACATGGATCCAATTAAATTCGTAAAATTAAATAAAACGGATTTCATACATCAAAATAAATTAACACAGTATTTAAAAATTTCTGGACATTACAACCACGATCCAATCAATTATCTATCTGGAGCCCACCCGACTTGGTCCGAAATTCGTTATCTTCGAATCCGGATTCAACCCTTGCGCTAAATCCGGTCAACCAACTTAAAAGAGAAAAATATTAAATATAAATTATTAATGAACTATTAACTTTTTTTTTTACTTTGATAATTGTTTTTTTTAATTTTTGTAATTATATAGTTAAACTTTTATTTTTTTCACTTACATTTAACTAGACACGCAATGTCATAAATTGACGACATGTTCAAGTGGACATGCGGCGTCATAAATTAATGACATGCACCGTTGACTAAGCCAATTATTGCTTATGTGTAATTAATTTATGACATGACATGTTCAATTGAACATAAATGAAAAAAATTAAAAATTTAATTACCTAACTGCAAAAATTGAAAATTAGATTACCAAAATGGGAAAAAAAATCAATAATTCATGGTAATAATTTATATTTAAATAGAAAATAACACATAACTACAAAAATGTCCCTCCAATTTATCTTTCAATTTTAATTTGGCCTTTTAAGTGACAAAATCTTAGTTGAGATCTGATGTAGTGGATGATTCCAGTTCAGAATCGAATTTAGAATAGGATTTAAATTTAGTATTATTCTTATTTTAATAGTTTCCAATTACTTGTAGGAAAGTTAATTAGTAGTTTAATTATCCATTTCAAAGAAGAATATTAGAGTTATTTATTATTCTTTTTAAAGTAGAATAAGAGAGTTATTTATTATCCTTTTAAAAGTATATGTAAAAGAGTACCTAGGCTTATAAATATAGGTTGTCTTGAGACTTCTTATTCATTCAATTTTATAATACTACACTTATTGTTTCTCTTCGAGAATTCTCTTTTTTCCTTGTTTTATTAAGGTTAATTCCTACGTCGACATTAGAACGTTATTTAATCTCTACATTTGTGTTAGTACATTAAACTAACCAAGTTTTCGTTGCGTCAATTAGTATCCAAAGCTCGAATATTTATCCTTGGAAGGCATGATCAAGAAAGCAGATAGAATTGTAGACACACAAAATTTGTGTATCTTTTCTCTAATAGTGGCAGGAGGGTAAAAATGTCATTTCACCTCAAAGCCAAGATGTCTAAGCAAAGATTACAAGGCTCAGAACAAGTATTCGGAGCCTCCACGATGACCTCCAAGCAATAAACCACACAAAGGAAGACGAGTGACTAGTAGACATTTGCAGAAGGATAGGTTTTTTTCTTTTTCTCTATCTTTTCGAATCCAAAATTGATCAAACTTGATGCCATTGTGTATCTCTCGAAAGGAGATTTTTTAATTGGTATAATATGTTTGCTAACTCTTCCCGGTTTGAAAGTTATGGACGTTTCAGCATGCCACACGGAAAACCGACGTCACGACACGAAAACCGAGGCAAGTAGGTCTCGCCCTAAGGTGGACCAGCGGCCAGCCGCAGGTAGACCCGCGACAGGCCTATAATGCCTATATAAGGCAGTTTTTGCTCATTTTTTAAGAAGAGACATTTTTAGAGAGAAAATGTGTTATCTAGAAAGAGAAATAAAGAAAGGAAGAGAGAAACTTCTCTAAATCCAATCTAGATCTAATATTTTTTTTCATCAAAACTTCTACTAATCTAGAGTCAAGCCTTCCATACAAGCTTAAGGAGGCAGAATCTATCACTCCCAAGGTTAAAGTTCTTATCTTTATACTAGATCTAGCTTAGATCTAGCTTATTTTGTAAATTGTTGTGCTTGGGCTTTGTTTATTACTAGGTAATTCTTCATTTGAGGCTCTCCTAGCATCCTAGATCATATCTAGAGGTGTTTGGATCCTATTTTTGGGATTATGGATAGTTAGAGAGGATTTCTCACGGATGAAATCTCCTCCTAATGAGCCGATGATATGCTTTTGGTAATTTATCGATTTTGACTTTGATTTGACTCCTTTTCACCAATTATTCTTGTTTGAGAGTTGTTTGCTATTGATTTCTCGGTCACCCAAATATCCTAAATTCATATCTAGTGGTAAGGGGATCCCACCTTTTGGCCGGTGAGGAATTCTCATGAATAAAATCTCCTTATAGTCAATTTGGGATATATTTCCTATTAGATCTCGATTGCATTATTTTCTAGATTTATGGAATCTTAGATCTATGGATTTTGTTTCCTAGATTTTAAGTTCTTTTAATAGATCTCTTCAATACGTAATAGTTCCTCGCGATTTCGATAGTTGGTGATATATGATTCCCTCGATGTAGTTAGCAATATAATTGTGATATTATTGTTTCATTAGGCGATCTATGGATTTAGAGTTTATGGGAGTCATTTCCTAAACTCTAAACTCTGTTTATGGATCTCGATGTATTGTTTGATGTGATTCCAAATCATATGAGTCTAGGAATGAAGTCAAGGCCCTTAAACATCATGTTTAATGGAAATTGATGGTATTTCCACGATGGACATAATCGACGATTGTAATGTTTGCAATCCGATCATTGTAAATGTAATTCGGACCTTAAAACGATATTGAGGGTTCCATCCCACGAAAATTGAATTTAAGGCCCCTAATAGTGGATTTTATCATTGCAAGGTGTTTAGAGTTATTTAGATGGCTTACATACCCACGGGTAGCTCCAAGCCTATCTTCGATGCTTGATTTTAGATTTTGACATGTGAAAATAATTTTTAAATAAAATTGCAAAGATCTTTTAAAATTGAATCAAACTAGGTTATTAGATTAATTCTAGGCTAAAATTGGAAGTAATGGAGAGCCTTAATTCCTATTTGACGAAGGTGATGAGTGAGTTTTATACCTATGAATTGAGTATTTTTAGCTTGATGAAAATGTGAGTCCTTGGGTATTTTATGTGTTTTATTTGTTTTTATGTAGGATAAGGAAATGAGATCAAAGAAGTGAAAAAGGAAGCTAATTGGTTGATTTATAGTAGAAGGCAGGTTGGGCGAGCATGAGTAGACAAGGACAGTGCAACTAGTTGGGGCGCCCAAGCACGACGTACGACAGAGTACGGCGCTGGGGCACGGACATCAGTAGATGGGCGTGCAAAGGCGCGAGGAGCAGCAGGCACACGGCAAGCACGTGTAGAAGGTAGGACATTAGCGCAAGCACGCGCGGTAGAGCTCTAACACCGCAACACTGGGCATTAGTGCCGCAACGTTGGAGAGTTAGAGAGTCAGTGCCGCAATGCTGGTTGTTGGGCATCGCGACACTGGTGTGCGGGGCATGCCAGGCTTGGGTTGTGCAATCCTAACCAACTTGGGATGTTTCAAGTATTGAGTTGGCTTTGGATACCACTTCTACTAGTTGCATGAAAGGCCTATAAATATGCAACCAAAGGCTAATAATAGATAGACATCAAAGCAAGATTGAAACTTAGATTTCTAAGGAGCAAGAAGGAAACACGCAAAGGAAGCAAGATTTGAAGGCAGAGCTTGGAGAATTGAGGATCATTGCAGATTTTTATCTCTAATCTTTTCCTTTAATTTTTGTGTACTTTGAAGATGTTATTTAATTTGATGATGATGTTTTCTTGCTACGCTATGAACTAAATTTTTAATTAAGATTACAATGGAACCCAATGACTAGTTTAAATTACTTTGCTCTCATTTTAATTATTGTTGATCATATGCAAATCGTTTATCATATTTTATGTTTATTGTTATAATTGCTTGGCTAGTGATTAATTTGATAACCTAGATGAAATTAGAAGATGAATTCTGTGGTGTATATCTGAATATGATAACATGCGTCTAGATTATTCTTCTTTGGATTGAATAGCATGATTTGTATATGGGATAGGAATATACCTATATGTCATGTGTAACCATCATGAAAATTTGGACTTAAAGAATCTATTCTAAATTACTTCACATAGAAATATAGTGATTTAATTAGAAAGGATATTTTTATTTAACTATCGGAAGAGGTTTTATAAATAAATTTTGAATTCTTAGTTAACGATTTGCTATGATTAATTAATTAAGAAGAGAGTAAAGAGATTTAAACGAGGCATTGGGAAAAATTGTGATCTTAGCATTTAAATCTGGTATCAATCTTTGCTTAGTAATTTAGTTTTAAATAATTAGTTTTATAATCTTAAATCATTTGTTTAAATAAAATTGAATTGATATAAAGTTAGTACTTGGTTATTACTAGTAAAAATTCCTCATGGGATCAACACTCTATTTACCATTATATTACTTGTTGATCGTGTATACTTACACGTAATTGTCAATTTTGAAATCGGACAACAGAAGGGTTTGAAAACAATGTTTTCTCTAAAACGACACCAAAAAGTTTTTGTCAAATGAAAGCTAAAATGAAACTTTTCCTTCAAATCAAATCCTTCGTGTATAGGTTCAAAGAAGCTCTAAGCTGCTTCCAAGATAATACACCCACAACAACTTTGATGACTCTGGGAGATGACACTCTAGATTCCACGACTTGATCTTAGGAGTCGACCCCTAGGTTATTTACAATTCGACTCAAAACTAGGAGACGACACCCTAGATTCCACAACTTGACCTTAGGAAACGACCCCTAAGGTTACTTATATTTTACGACTTGACTCTTGAGACGATATCCTAAATTTTCTCCAATGACACAATTCATATAGGCACATCACACACACAAACTTTACATTTCTTAAGGCATTTCATTTTTTTAAGGAAAACACTATGAAAGCAATAACTGTGTTTTCACGGAAGTCAGGGGGTGCCTAACAGTTTCCCCTCGCTTTAGTAAGCCCCCGAACTCTATGAATCTTGGTTGCGGACCAATTTTTTAGAGTCACATAATGGGTCATCTCGATTATTAAAACCTAAAAATCTGAATGAGTTGGTATATCTATTTAAATCTTTACCAACTGGCGACTTTGTCTAATTGCCCCTTATTAAAATTTAAACATTCAAAACCCGTCGACATTTATGTCGATTTTTTTTTTCCAAAATCACCCTTAAAATTAATAAATCTCAATTAAAATATAAATAAAAAAATGAAAATAATAAAAAGAGAGGAAAAAATCCCAGCGTCGATAGATGGCGACTCTGCTAAGGAGCTTTTTAATAGGGCTTAAGTCGCGTTCGATCTTGATGTTTTCCTTTCATAATTTGTGTTGTGTGAATAGTTTGATTGTGATGGATGCCTTATATTATTCCTTTATGCTTAATGCTTCGCACAATGTCATTATTGGACTCAAAGGGGCGTTCCCCAGCGAGGCTTAGGAAAGACATCCACTCAGATCCTCTCCAATCGAAAGATCGGATTTATTTCTATCGAGTAAGTTGCGAAGATTTGGGGACCTTCAAGCCAAAAAGCTCACGAAAGTAACCCTAAGATAGGTCAGCCTCGGATAAACCCAACGTTACGGGAAGTCTCTTCATGCCTTTGTACTCGTTATGTGCATATATACAAATGTCATCACATCTAACCATCTCATATTGTTTAAATGAGCCGCATTATCCTGCATCTTTTCATATCGTTATAATCCTGTCATAATAAAAACGCTGACCCCGTCTTATAGGAAAATATTAAAAAACCAATAAAAATATACATTTCGCATTGGCATGCATCCATTTTCTCTATTTTCCAAAACTAAACTCTGTCAATGTATGTGTAGATTGGTCTTAGAACCCAATTGCGAGCCCAAAAAGTCAGAACCCAATTTTTCGTGAAGAGTTTGAAAGTTTCAAAAAGTAAATAGCCGAAATGACTAATCTAATAAAAGAATAAAGTAAAATGACCTAAGATTTGAGACCTGTCGTGCAGCCTGAATCATCTACACAAGGAGGGAATCAAATCACCGCTAAGACTAATGACATGCAAATTCCCACTCCTGTGTTCCAATTTGGATGTAAGGCTACAGAGGGTTCTCTGAATAAAGCTCAGATGAGGGAGGTGATCAATATCCTTGAGCATAGGGAAACTGGGAAAATTAGAAAGAAGATGAAGCAAATGGAAGAAACACTACGCTCCATGAAGGGAGTAGGATCATATGACAGTGTTAATTACTGCGATCTTTGCATACTCCCAGGTGCTAGATACCCAGACAAGTTTTAAGTACCCGATTTTGAAAAGTATAACAGGCCAATAGATCCATATACCCATTTAAAAGTATACATCGGGGAGCTAGGCTCATATATCAAGGATGAAAGTTTGAGAATACAGTTGTTTCAGAAGAGCCTAACTGGAGAGGCAAGAACGAGGTATGCCAGACTTGACAATGCTAAGATCCACAACTGGGAGGAGTTGGCCCATGCCTTATTGACTCAGTATAGTTTTCAATCCCAAATAGCTCCAATTCGTTACCAGATGTCCAGGATTAAGAAACAACCCAACAAATCTTTTTAGAATTATGCTAAAAGGTGGAGAAAGATGGCCGCCCAAGTAAATCCTCCCACGGATGAAAACAAAATGGTGATGACGTTCGTTGACATCCAAGAAGCACTGTATTACGAGAAGGTATTGGTAGGTATTGGCAAACCCTTCTTGAAAATGATCAAGCATGGGGATATGGCAAAAATGGGTTTAAGGTGTGGAAAAATCAAAGACTTCACAACTTTGGAAGCTGTAGTTGAATTCCTCCAGACATGGAATTATGGAAGTGCTACTAAGAGAAGTCAGAAGAAGAAAGAGAAAAATGTGTCCCTTATTCTACAAGGGCAATCTAGAAGACCAAGTGATAATCCCCCAATTCGAATGCAAGAGAATAGTCTGCAACAACAACAATCCACATTTAACCAAAGCCATGACAGATGAAGGAAATTCGAGAATAGACAAGATTGGGAGTTCACCCCCTTTGAGTGATTCCCTAGAAAACATATTGGCACTACTGGTCACCCAAAAGAAGATTACCTAGTTAGCTCCGCCATCAGATCTGAAGAGCAGGAGATATGATCCAAGTAAGCGTTGTGCTTATCATTTAGGATCACCAGGGCATAATACACAAGAATGTTGGTCGTTGAAGCACAAAATTCAGAATTTGATTGAAAGCGGTGATATTGTGGTTAAACAACCTGATCAACCTAATGTCAATACCAATCCTTTGCCACAACATAATACGGAAGGTATAAACATGATCGGATTAGGAAATATCAGAATGGATCTAAGTCGCAAATACATACGGAGAATCAAAGAATACCCCAAAGGAATGAGATAAATTTCCTAGGTTGGGAGCATCAGGAAGAAAGCAGAAACGTGAAACAAGAGTTGAAAATGATTAGGTATTAAATGAATCAATTGGCATAACTGGTGGTATACCAACAGCAGCTCACATGGCAGCTCTTCACTCAACACCATATATCGAGAGTCAAACAACATTAATAAAAAATCAAAAAATCACCCTTTTAAACAAATCAAAAGAAGAAGTGCTGCATCTTTTGATGAATAAATAGAAGATTACAGATTTGCTCCTCCCTCAAATCCTAGGGCAAAGAGATATGATCCTACTAAGATATGCATTTATCATTCTAACTCTCATGTACATGTAACTGAAGAGTGTTGGGCTTTGCAACATAAAATTCAAAATCTCATTGAGATGGGGAGTTGAAGATAGCTAGCAAAATTGAATTCACCACTATCAAAGAAAATAAAATAGAGATTAAAAGTTTGAAATATCTACAAAAGATAGATGGCTAAGAGGAAGTGGTAGCCATGATCAACAATTTTGATGTGACAGAAAGTGGATCAATCGTAATTTAAGGATGGAAAAAAAAATAAGAAAAGACAACCCAGTGGAGATATCGGTATCCGAACCAGTCATCTTAATAGCCATGCCTCAACATCCCATCATCAACCTGAAAGTCGTCCCATGGAATTATGGAGAGAGGTCGAATGGAACCACTGATTGCGGGGCAGTCTTGCCAAAGAATAATCCTTTGTGTTTACCAGAATGAGTGATTAAACTAATGAAAAAGTCTACTGAGAAGGTTTCAGAAGAAAAAGTAGTCGAATTTCTGAAGAAAATGGGGCATAACAATGTGGAAATAGTAAAGAAGTTGGAAGAAACACAAGCCCAAGTATCCATTCTTGATCTAATCTTAACATCCGAAGATCATCGACAAGTCCTGCTGAAAGTCTTGGAGGAAGCTCATCTCCCCAGAATAGTGAACATTGAGAGGTTTGGTCAACTAATAGGTCACATCCTAGACAACAATGTGATATCTTTTACTGATGATGACATACCACTCGAAGGGACAGGGCACCGCAAACCTCTCCACATTGTAGCCATTTCATCTGGATTTTTGCTAGGAGGAGTGTTGATTGATGGGGGGTCAACTTTTTTCCCATACGACACGTTAGAAAGGATGAACATCAATCCTAACCGCATTCAAGATAGCCATGTGATGGTTAGAGCTTTCGATGGATCACGAAGGGATACGGTGGGAGAGATTAAATTACCTATGGAAATCGGGCCTTTCACCTTTGATATCTCTTTTCAAGTGTTGAACATCACGACTGGTTATAACCTACTATTAGGGAGGCCTTGGTTCATATGGATGGAGCCGTACCTTTAACTTTCCACCAGCAATTGAATTACGTTGTGAATAGAAATCTAGTAACCATATCTACAGAGTAAGATTATCCCTTTCATGTCAAAAGAAATATCCCAATGATAGGGTTGGATGAAGCAATTGTACCATCCAGTTTCCAAGAGTTTGAAATGATTACAACTAATTATCATCCTCTGGGAACTCCGGCATTGAAACCAAGAGTGTCTCCGAAAGTTATGTCAGTTGTAACGCCCCGAGAATCCCTGTACTTGCTACAGGCGACCTCGTGCGTTAATGTACAACCTTACCTTATTATTCACAACATTTTATAATAATATGTTGTTAAAAACTCAATAAATTTAAAATTTTTATAATGTTCTTTATAACTTTGCCTCAGAATCGAAATCTTTACAATTCCTTAATACAACTCAAGATCATATACCAAATGATCAGATTTAATACATTATCAGTGAGTAAAAATAAAACTCACACCACAACAATAAGTCGTTCTATTTTAGACAATAACTTCTTTACTCAAGCGAGTCTGCTAACGATAAATGTCGTCTAGCATAAGTACAAACAATACCATACTACAAGTTTTCTAACTTATAATATCTCAAACAGATATAACATACCAGGGTTACAATACAAAGATTTATTTCTTCTAGCTATAGAGTTTTTGGTTGTTAAACTCCTCTTTAATCCTATCTTTTTCCTTCATCTTTACTGGGATCTCCGGATACCTCGCACTTCACTGAAAGTGTTTGTTTGAAGCAAGAGTGAGCACGACGGCTCAGCAAGTTCAACAGTTTGACATAACACATAAATCATGCATCATGCATGCTTGGCAATATATGTATGTATGACATTGTATACATGCTTCTCAATTATTATACATCGCACTTAAAACATGCTTCGTAACTTATATCAAATCATGCTTCACAATTTGTACATATTTCACATGTAATCATGCTTCATGCTTTTCACATACTTCACAAATAATCACACCCATTGATTTCACATAACATCAATAACATCAATATAGATTCATATCAACAAGTTAATATCACATTGTAACATAACAATGCACATAGCAACAAGTCTTGAAAAACTTGCCTGATAAGTTTATACAGCATATGCTTAACATTATTATATTCCTCGAACAACCTATAATCGTAATATAGTTAACATATTCACATTAGTCACAATACGCATTACAAGTCTTAATTATGACTTTAACTTTCAATTTTCTTAACTTTTACGATAACTTAGCTAATTCATATCTCACTCGTACCAACTCGGAAATGGTTCATCTTTGGATAATGAACTACCCATAACATGTTCTAACTATCCCTATAGGTGTTATAAGCAACAAAATTCTCGAACTCAAAAAGTCCGATATAAGAGGTCAAACCCGTGGGTTCCCGCAATGTGTAGACTGCTAGACCCCGGCTCGGTTAAACGGCCATAACTTCTTCGTTTCTTAACCTTTTGGGGTGATTCTTGAGTCAATTCTCATCAGAATTTCCCCCTCTACAACTTTCCTTTAGATTTCAAATCAAGATTCCAATCGGAAGTTGACTTAAAATCTCTTTCAAGGACAAAATGCAAACTAAACTTCATTTTCCTTCATTTGAAAGACAAACCTTGACACCTTATGTATTATTTAGCTAGTTTATCATGTTATATGACTTACTAACATAGTAATACATAAACCAACACAAAGTTTAAAACTTTTAAAACATGTTTTCAAGATCAAACAATGATCGATTTAAAATCGACATTTAGGGTTTTTACAAAACGACAACTTTTAAGTTTAAAACTTATTATGAACATAACTGAAAGTAGTATGCACACAAGCCAATCATATTTGATATGATGTAGCATATACTTTGTAATCTTATTCATTTATTAATAAAAGAATTGATTTTCTTAAAAGGCATTTTATATTATCTACATGGTGTTGTTATATTAAATGTGATAATCTCATAGTTTTGAGCAATGCTTTTAGAATCATGATAGTGATCACGCTAATGAGATCTAAACTCAAGATAGCTTACAAACTAAAATCGTTCCTAATCGTTGGATTACTAAAAAGGGGATTAGTGAATCCGGATAGATTAGTACATACGTTGCTTGCTCTTAGGAAGAGGATGATTGATCTCATAATCATTTGTGTGGAGACACTAAAGCAAGTATGTAGGTGCTTATTGGAGAATAAGTTCACTGAACGTGGCTCGCTAAGGAATACCTAATGGAGTTTTACTCGCCTGTCAATAGGAATTCCTCTAGTGATAGTAGTACAGGTGATCCTTGGACTTGAGATCATCATAGTATCTTGTGTATGATGAGTTATACTTTAACATGTCCCTTAAGACCTTTAGGGTATATCAAAGGGTATGATTGGGTATAATAAGTTGTACATGGAGATAGGTGAATGATCAACAAAGAATCTACCACGTCTAGTAAAAGATGTGAATGTCCTATATGATTTGATAAATAACAACTCAGAAGTCCTTGGCCAAGGCAGAATGAAATTAGAAAGGAGTTTCTAATTTGTATTATTTAGAGTTGTGCATTTGGGAATCGAAATACATATAATTAAATAAAATAAGACTTGCCAGTAAATCTATATCTTATATTTAATTGGGACATTGTATGGTAGAAGGATTGAATTGTATGGTAACTATGCACTGAAAGGTTCTTTTGTGATTAATGTTGAAATTTATATTATCTAGAAAGTCGTTGATCGCTAAGGGGGCTTACCCTTATTGTAGAATAAATATTATTTATTTAAATGAATTAAATAGTTTAATTTATTTATTTAAATGAGATTAGAATTGTTCTAATTGATTTATTCACGACCGGTTTAATATGGAGAACCTAAAGGGTCACATCGCAAAAGGAAAATATTTATTTAAGAAGTAAATGGCATAATTGTAATAATAAGTTAAGTGTATTTAATTTAATCTATGGAGATAGAATAAATTAAATAGCTTAATATTTATTATTTAATATTTTAAAAATAGTAAATATAAATTAATAAGAGGAGTCTTATTATTATTATTATTACTATTACTATTATTTAATTCTTAATAGGGATTGGGAATTAATTAATAGAACTACTCTCCCATGAATTCCTAATTGGATTAGGAGCATAATTAATTAAAAGAGTTTAATTATAATAAAAACCCTAATTCTAAATAGTTTAGGGAAGAGTTTTCCTACATCTATAAATAAGAGGAGTATTATCATAGATTAAGGTTACAGACTCTTGCATTAGATTGTGGAGAGTACTTGCAATTTCTATAGAGATAGAAACTAGGGTTTTGTCAATACCCAACTTCTTGAATACCTATTCTTCCTTGGTGGATCACCTTTAGAGGCCAAACACTTGGGTGGCTAACGTTGATCAAAGGAAGGAATCTCATCGGTGAAATTCAAGGAGAACGCGAAAGAATTAGAAGTGAACTTGTACCCGAGAAAGCACGGTTCTACGAGGGTATAATTTCGTAATCTCTATCTCTTTCGTTAATTGATAATTGAACACAAGGAAAGATCATGGTGATGGTTTGTATGAAAAAAATTAAAATCCGTTTTATCACGATTCCGCTCTATTTATGTAATTTGATTGCATGCTTGCGTTATATACAAACCTAACAATAACATAGCTCGTTTTTCATTTATTTGAAAGAGGTTATTATCACCACTTGTAGTTCTATAAAATAAACTTATGGATCTTCAAAAATACTCATAAAAATTTGAGATTTTCTTTTGAAAATCACAACCAACAAAGTTAAGGCTTCACTTTAAACAACTATATCTAGGTTTCTCTTAAACATACATGGACAAAAATGTGATCTATCTACATTTTTACCATCATAGATTCGCCTTATACCATTGGAACCACCATGTTCCACCATATAGATCATAGATCTCCCAACACAAACCCAGTGAAAGTAGTATGCACACAAGCCAATCATATTTGATATGATGTAGCATATACTTTGTAATCTTATTCATTTATTAATAAAAGAATTGATTTTCTTAAAGGCATTTTACATTATCTACATAGTGTTGTTATATTAAATGTGATAAACCCATAGTTTTGAGCAATGCTTTTAGAATCATGATGGTGATCATGCTAATGAGATCTAAATTCTAGATAGCTCACAAACTAAAATCGTTCTTAATCGTTGGATTACTAAAAGGGGGTTTAGTGAATCCGGATAGATTAGTACATACGTTGCTTGCTCTTAGGAAGAGGATGATAGATCTCATAATCATTTGTGTGGAGACATTAAAGCAAGTATGTAGGTGCTTATTGGAGAATAAGTACACTGAACGTGGCTCGCTAAGGAATACCTAATGGAGTTTTACTCGCTTGTCAATAGGACTTCCTCTAGTGATAGTAGTACAAGTGATCCTTGTACTTGAGATCATCATAGTATCTTGTGTATGATGAGTTATACTTTGAGATGTCCCTTAAGACCTTTGGGGTATATCAAAGGGTATGATTGGGTATAATAAGTTGTGCATGGAGATAGGTGAATGATCAACAAAGAATCTACCACGTCTAGTAAAAGATATAAATGTCCTATGTGATTCGATAAATGACAACTCAGTAGTCTTTGGCCAAGGCAAAATGAAATTAGAAAGGAGTTTCTAATTTGCATTATTTAGAGTTGTGCATTTAAGAATCGAAATACATATAATTAAATAAAATAAGACTTGACAGTAAATCCATGTCTTATATTTAATTAGGACATTGTATGGTAGAAGGATTGAATTGTACGATAACTATTCACTGAAAGGTTCTTTTGTGATTAATGTTGAAATCTATATTATCTAGAAAGTCGTTGATCGCTAAGGGGCTTACCCTTATTGTAGAATAAATCTTATTTATTTAAATGAATTAAATAGTTTAATTTATTTATTTAAATATAATTAGAATTGTTCTAATTGATTTATTCACAACCGGTTTAATATGGAGAACCTAAAGGGTCACACCGCAAAAGGAAAATATTTATTTAAGAAGTAAATGACATAATTATAATAATAAGTTAAGTGTATTTAATTTAGTCTATGGAGATAGAATAAATTAAATAACTTAATATTTATTATTTAATATTTTAGAAATATTAAATATAAATTAATAAGAGGAGTCTTATTATTATTATTATTATTATTATTATTATTATTATTATTATTATTACTATTACTATTATTTAATTCCTAATAGGGATTGAGAATTAATTAATAAAAGTACTCTCACATGAATTTCTAATTGGATTAGGAGCATAATTAATTAAAGGAGTTTAATTATAATAGAAACCCTAATCCTAAATAGTTTAGGGAAGGGTTATTCCTACATCTATAAATAAGAGGAGTCTTATCATAGATTAGGGTTACACACTCTTGCATTAGATTGTGGAGAGTACTTGCAATTTCTATAGAGATAGAAACTAGGGTTTTGCCAACACTCATCTTCTTGAATAACTATTTTTCCTTGGTGGATCACCTCTAGAGGCCAAACGCTTGGGTGGCTAACGTTGATCAAAGGGAGGAATCTCAACGGTGGAATTCAAGGAGAACGCGAAGGAATTAGAGGTGAACTTGTACCCGAGGAAGCACAGTTCTACGAGGGTATAATTTCTTAATGTCTATCTCTTTCGTTAATTGATAATTGAACACAAGGAAAGATCATGGTGATGGTTTGTATGAAAATTTTAAAATCCGATTTATCACGCTTCCGCTTTATTTATGTAATTTGATTGCCTGTTTACGTTATATACAAACCTAACACTGGTATCAGAGCCTAATCCTTGTGTTAATTATTGATTGTGATGATTCCATGTATGAATTGATATGCGATATGATCGGATTTTTGGGCTGAAAAAATTTTCTGATTCAGCGTCGCGGCCGCGGCGCTTCTAGTTCATTCTGGAGTGCAGCCGCGCCTGAACCCAGAAAACTTTTTTAGGGTGTAGCGCGGTCGCGCCGCTCCTAGCTCAATTTGGATCATGGCTATGTAGAGTTTGAAAATTTTTTGTTTTTCTCAATTAACATAAATGGTTTATTTAATTGATAAAAGTTTAAAATAAAGATGTTTACTTTATCTGGAATAGGATTTCAGATTGCTAAAATTAAAGGAGTTTAATTTGATTTGGTTTTTTGATTAAAATAAAAGAGTTTATTTTGTTTCAAAACTAAATATTAGCAAAATGTTTGCCCATTAATTGATATCAATGCATATATGGAATGGTTTTATTATTCATGAGATGAATGTTATTTATTGATACATATAGAGATATGTATGATAATAAATAGGAATTGATTATGGACTATTGACCAATATGTGATTGGAATTATTTTAGAGGATGCTTGAATGTATGAGTTTTTATAAATGGGGTCTGCGTACCTCGTCTTCTCTAATTTTTCTTAATGTAAATTCTATCTCCCTCCTATGTACTTCCCCTTGACTACTGATCAAGGTTTCTATTTACTGTAAATAATTTTTGTAATAGGACTAGTTAGAATTAATTTTGAAGAATTGGAGACAAAGGAGCAAGGAGCGCTTGAAGACCCGTTTGTATAGGAGCCCGGGTATAAATGTAATAGTTATATTTAAATTTTATTCTTGCACCCTAAGTTTGACCTTTTGGTTCACTTGGTGGCTCTAGTGAACCAAACTAGAATAAAAGTCCATAATCAATCCGGGTAGAATATAGTATTCTATATGTGCATGCTTACTATATATATTATATATTATCTAACATGTTTCGCATGTTAAATAATATGACGCGTATTTTATATATATATATGTGCATGCGCGTTAAACAAGATGAGACTAATAATAATAAACCCCTCAAAGAAATCATATTAAGTCCTAAGCATTCAAAGATATTAGGAATATCGAACGTCGCCTTCTAGCATGGTAAAACAATAGAGTATTAAATATTTAATATGAGTTTGTTGTGCATACACAAGGCGAGTATTAAATATTTAAGATGTTGTTTTATCACATTTGATGCTTATTAAGGAATTGAACATTACTGCTTTGTTGTGCACACACAAGGGTGGTCTTTTTCTCTTCACATATATGAAAGTGCTAGGTTGGACTTAACTTAGATTATTTTAGTTCGGATGTGCACACACTTGACCATTATAATCTAAGAAGCAAAAATACAAGGAGTTACATAGTGATGTAATTGACAATAGTTGTCTACCTATTTATTTATAAATAGTTTGTTGTGCACACACAAGGGTATATACATTTGAAATGTGATCCTTAATTCTTACTAGCAAATTTTTAATTAGATTTGTCGAACTATATAATGAGGGTAGTAATATAGTTTGATAAGAAAAAGTGAGAGATACCAATTTAAATAAAGACCTAATTTATTTTGATGATTAATAAAATGAATGTATGCTAAAATATTGTCTGTTTTACATGCAGAATTTAAAAATGTCAAACTCACTATCACTGCGTAGCATACTTGATGCTAACAAACTGACCGGACCGAATTACACGGACTGGTTAAGAAATCTGAGAATTGTTCTCACTGCTGAAAAGATTTTTTATGTCCTAAATTCGCCAGTCCCTGCAAATGTTGCAGAAACAGCCTCTGAGGAAGAGATTGCTACTTTCAGAAAATGGCAAGATGATACAATCTTGACTCAATGCATCATGCTCGCATCCATGAGTAACGAGCTTCAGCGTCAGCATGAAACTATGGATGCTTCTACTATATTGCTGCACCTCAAAGAGTTGTATGGTGAGCAAAGTAGGACTGCTAGATATCAGATATCTAAGGAGCTCTTCCGATCTCGTATGAGGCACTACTGTTGAGACTCATGTCCTTAAGATGATCAATCTGATTGAACAACTTGGACAGCTTGGGTTCGTGATGGATGGGGAGTTAAGCCAAGATTTGATCTTGCAGTCACTTTCGGACACCTTCTCACAATTTGTTGTGAATTTTCACATGAATAAGTTGGACGTCAGCTTGCCTGAGTTACTTAACATCTTGAAAATTGTTGAAGGTCACTTCTCATCCAACAAGAACCAAGTTTTACTAGTGGATGATTCTTCCAAGAAAAGGAAGAGGCCCAAGGTATCTTCTGAAAAGAAGAAAAACAAGAAGGCTAAGGGCAAGGCGAAGAGAAAGGATAAAAAGAAACCTGATCCAGATAGCAAAGGAATTTGCTACCATTGCAATAAGCCGGGATACTGGAAGAAGAACTGCAAGGAGTATCTTGTGGACCAGAAGAAGTTTGGAGAAGCTTCGACTTCCGATCTAGGTTTGTTCATGATTGAAATTAATTTTTCTGAAAGTCAAAATTCTACTTGGGTATTGGATACCGGCTGTAGTTCTCATATATGTAATAATATGTAGGGACTAAGCATAAGTAGAAAGCTGAACAAGGATAAAGTCTTCTTACGAGTTGGGAATGGAGTAAAGGTTGCTGCATTAGCTGTAGGAACTTATTGTTTAGCACTGCCTTTGGGCAAGTTCATTAGTTTAAATAATTGTTATTATGTTCCAACACTCATTAGAAATATTATTTCAATTTCTGTATTGGATATGGATGGTTTTGATATTATAATAAAGAACAACAGTTGTTCTATTTATAATAAAAATGTTTTATATGGTGTTGGCAATCTACTGAATGGACTTTACATACTTGACTTGCATGAAAATATACTTCAAATTGAACGAACTAAGAAAAGAAAAAGAGATGATGTTAATTATACTTTTATGTGGCACTGTAGACTCGGTCATATCAATGAAACAAGATTAACCAAGTTGCATAAAGATGGGCTTTTAGAGCTATCTGATTACGAATCATATCCAACTTGTAAATCTTGTCTCATGGGTAAGATTACTAAATCTCCTTTTAGTGGAAAGGGAGAAAGAGTTACAGAGTTGTTAGCGTTGGTACACACAGACGTATGTGGACCTATGACAACGAATGCACGAGAAGGGTATTCTTATTTTATTACTTTCACTGATGATCATTATAGATTTGAATATGTGTATTTAATGAAATACAAATCTGAATCGTTTGAAAAGTTCAAAGAATTCAGAAGTGAAGTAGAGAAGCAAATTGGTAAGAGTATTAAGATTCTTCGATCGGATCGAGGAGGTGAATACTTTACCAATGAGTTTCTAAGTTGTCTCAAAGAAAATGGTATAATCTCACAATGGACTCCACCAGGGATGCCACAGTTGAATGGTGTATCTGAAAGGAGAAATCGAACATTGTTGGACATGGTTCGTTCCATGATGAGTTATACCGACCTTCCAGTATCCTTTTGGGGTTATGCCCTAGAAACGATTGCATACCTGCTTAACAAGGTACCTACCAAATTCGTCCCAAAGACCCCATATGAGATATGGACAGGGAGGAAACCTAGTCTTAAGCATGTTAAGACTTGGGGTTGTCCAGCTTATATTAAAAAGTTTGAGAATGATAAGCTGCAGACTAGATCTAACAAATGTAGATTTGTGGGATACCCTAAAGAAACATCAGGGTATTATTTCTATCATCCTACTGATCAAAAGGTGTTTGTTGCGAAATACGTTGCATTCTTGGAAAATGAGTTTATCCTTGAAGGGGTCAGTGGGAGTAAGATATATCTTGAAGAAGTTCAAGAACCACAAAATACTACGGATCAAAGTCAGGTACCTGACCAAGTAGAAGAACCTACTGTACCACTACCTATTCGTAAATCTGGAAGAGTACCGAAGATACCTGAAAGATATGGATTCATCATAGAGGATGATGATGAGGTACGCATCATACATGATGATGATCCATTGACTTACGAAGAGGCTATGAGTAGTGAAGACTCAGAGAAATGGCTAGAAGCCATGAAATCCGAGATGGACTCCATGTATGAAAATCAAGTATGGACTTTAGTTTCACCACCTGAGGGCATTAAGCCTATTAGGTGTAAATGGGTCTTTAAGAGAAAGACTGGAGCAGATGGCAAGGTAGAGACCTATAAGGCCCAACTGGTTGCAAAAGGTTTCAAACAAAGACAAGGAGTTGACTATGATGAAACCTTCTCACCAGTAGCTATGCTCAAGTCCATTCGGATTTTGCTTGCAATTGAAGCTTATTATGACTACGAGATCTGGCAAATGGACGTGAAAATGGCCTTCCTCAATGGAGAGCTTGAGGAAAATGTATATATGATACAACCAGAGGGTTTTGTTTCAACGGTTGGAACAAACCAAGTCTGTAAGCTACAACGATCCATTTATAGATTGAAGCAAGCTTCTCGAAGATGGAACATCCGTTTTGATGAGATAATCAAAAGGTTTGATTTTATCAAAAATGAAGATGAACCTTGTGTGTACAAGAAGGTTAGTGGGAGCGCTGTTTCATTCCTTGTATTATATGTTGATGATATATTACTGATAGGGAATGATGTTCCTATGCTACAGTCAATCAAAATTTGGTTATCTAAACACTTCTCCATGAAGGACTTGGGTGAGGCATCCTATATTTTGGGGATAAAGATCTATAGAGATAGATCTAAAAGGATGTTTGGCTTGACCCAAGGAAAGTACATTGACTCGATGCTAAAAAGGTTTAGCATGGAAGATTCCAAGAGAGGTCTCATGCCGATGAGCTATGGAATACATCTCTCCAAGAAACAGGCCCCAAAGACACCTGAGGAGAGAGACCGGATGAGTAAGATTCCTTATGCTTCAGCAATAGGATCTATCATGTACGGTATGATATGTACTAGACCAGATGTCGCTCATGCACTTAGTGTAACAAGCAGATATCAGTTGAATCTAGGAGAAGAGCATTGGAAGGCAGTGAAAAACATCCTAAAGTACTTGAGAAGAACTAAGGATGTATTTCTTGTCTACGGTGGGTCTGAATTGAAACTAGAGGGCTATACAGACTCAAGTTTTCAAACGGACCAAGATGACAGTAAATCCGTTTCAGGGTACGTGTTTACCTTAAACGGTGGCACAGTGAGTTGGAAAAGTTCCAAGCAGCAAACAGTTACTGATTCAGTGATAGAGGCAGAGTACATAGCTGCAAGTGAAACTGCAAAGGAAGCTGTTTGGATGAAGAAGTTCATAACTGAACTTGGAGTGGTTCCTAGCATTAGAGGAGTTGTACCTTTATTCTGTGACAACACTGGAGCTGTTGTGCAAGCTAAGGAACCCAGGTCTCATCAGAAATCCAAACACGTGTTGCAGCGGTTTCATTTAATTAGAGAGATCATTGAAAGAGGAGATGTCACCCTGGAGCGTGTGGACTCTCAAGACAACATTGTAGATCTATTTACTAAAGTTGAACTCAATAGCAGTTTGATCGTCACTTAGAGAAGATGGGTATTAGATACCAAGGCGATTGGCTTTAGTGCAAGCGGGAGATTGAAAGTAGTATGCACACAAGTCAATCATATTTGATATGATGTAGCATATACTTTGTAATCTTATTCATTTATTAATAAAAGAATTGATTTTCTTAAAGGCATTTTACATTATGTACATAGTGTTGTTATATTAAATGTGATAAACCCATAGTTTTGAACAATGCTTTTAGAATCATGATGGTGATCATGCTAATGAGATCTAAATTCTAGATAGCTCACAAACTAAAATCGTTCCTAATCGTTGGATTACTAAAAAGGGGATTAGTGAATCCTGATAGATTAGTACATACGTTGCTTGCTCTTAGGAAGAGGATGATTGATCTCATAATCATTTGTGTGGAGACACTAAAGCAAGTATGTAGGTGCTTATTGGAGAATAAGTTCACTGAACGTGGCTCGCTAAGGAATACCTAATGGAGTTTTACTCGCCTGTCAATAGAAATTCCTATAGTGATAGTAGTACAAGTGATCCTTGGACTTGAGATCATCATAGTATCTTGTGTATGATGAGTTATACTTTGACATGTCCCTTAAGACCTTTAGGGTATATCAAAGGGTATGATTGGGTATAATAAGTTGTACATGGAGATAGGTGAATGATCAACAAAGAATCTACCACGTCTAATAAAAGATGTGAATGTCCTATGTTATTCGATAAATGACAACTCAGAAGTCCTTGGCCAAGGCAGAATGAAATTAGAAAGGAGTTTCTAATTTGCATTATTTAGAGTTGTGCATTTGGGAATCGAAATACATATAATTAAATAAAATAAGACTTGACAGTAAATCCATGTCTTATATTTAATTGGGACATTGTATGGTAGAAGGATTGAATTGTACGGTAACTATGCACTGAAAGGTTCTTTTGTGATTAATGTTGAAATTTATATTATCTGGAAAGTCGTTGATCGCTAAGGGGGCTTACCCTTATTATAGAATAAATATTATTTATTTAAATGAATTAAATATTTTAATTTATTTATTTAAATATAATTATAATTGTTCTAATTGATTTATTCACAACCGCAAAAGGAAAATATTTATTTAAGAAGTAAATGGCATAATTGTAATAATAAGTTAAGTGTATTTAATTTAGTCTATGGAGATAGAATAAATTAAATAACTTAATATTTATTATTTAATATTTTGAAAATATTAAATATAAATTAATAAGAGGAGTCTTATTATTATTATTACTATTACTATTATTTAATTCCTAATAGGGATTGGGAATTAATTAATAGAAGCACTTTTCCATGAATTTCTAATTGGATTAGGAGCATAATTAATTAAAGGAATTTAATTATAATAGAAACCCTAATCCTAAATAGTTTAGGGAAGGATTATTCCTATATCTATAAATAAGAGGAGTCTCATCATAGATTAGGGTTACACACTCTTGCTAGATTGTGGAGAGTACTTGCAATTTTTATAGAGATAGAAACTAGGGTTTTGCCAACACTCATCTTCTTGAATAACTATTCTTTCTTGGTGGATCACCTCTAGAGGCCAAACGCTTGGGTGGCTAACGTTGATCAAAGGGAGGAATCTCATCGGTGGAATTCAAGGAGAACGCGAAGGAATTGGAGGTGAACTTATACCCGAGGAAGCACGGTTCTACGAGGGTATAATTTCTTAATCTCTATCTCTTTCGTTAATTGATAATTGAACACAAGGAAAGATCATGGTGATGGTTTGTATGAAAATTTTAAAATCCGATTTATCACGCTTCCGCTTTATTTATGTAATTTGATTGCATGCTTGCGTTATATACAAACCTAACACATAGATCTAACAATATTAACCAAAAACATAAAGTTCTAGGTTTTAGAAATACTTTTAAACCTTTAAGGTTTCTTCTTCTTGTAGATGAAAGGATGTCAAGCTTGAGCATCCTCCACTTCTTCTTTCCATGGCTTTGATAGAACATAGATATAGCTCATTTAATTCCTTCTCATGGCCATCCACGAATTTCTCTCTCTCTATTGTTCTAGCTATTTAGCTTAAGGAAAAGAAGTAAAATGAATGAAATGAAATTGTCAAGCCTTGGTTAATCAACCAAGCTTCTCTCTCCTCTTGCAATTATGCTTGCAATAACATTACATACATAATGTATATCTATTCTTTTCTCCCACCACTTAACCAAAGCTAGGTAACCAAAGGTGGTTAAATAAAGTAGATGGGACAAGACATTAATTAAAGTAGATGGGACAACACATTAATCAAAGTAGATGGGACAAGACATTAATTAAAAAGATGGGACAACACATTAATTAAAGTAGATGAGACAAGATATTAATTAAAGTAGATGAGACAAGACATTAATTAAAGTAGATGGGACAAGATATTAATTAAAGTAGATGGGACAAGACATTTGGGGCTACTTTGTAAGAGATGTGAGAGGCTAGCTCTAGCCCTCTCTTGGCCCAAGATGGGCGGTTTCCCCATGCTCCATTTCCCCACACTTTTGTTTTTATTTTTCATTTAATTTATATATAAGTATACTTGCAATAATATTACATACACATATGTGTATCTATCTAATCCCTCCACCATTTAACTTAGTTGTAGTTAACTCTCTAACATTTACCTCAAGGTCAAAAATTTAATCAACCTTAGTTAGTTATCAACTTATTCTCCTTCTCCCAACAATTAACCAAGGTATGGTTAATTCTCTACAAACATGTAATTTCATGATTACTTACTAATTCCATGTTGGTCAATTATCCCCTTATAAGAATTAACCTAGAGTGAATTCACTAACTCCACCTTAGTTAAGTCTCATCTATCATGTATACATACAATTATATATTTATACACATTTTGCTAGCAACTAACCAATGCATGGTTAAAGCTTTAACTTAGTTACCACATAGGGATACTCAATTAAACCATCTATGGTTAATTCTCATCATCACATGCATTCATCTAGCATTTAACCAATGTTTGGTTAATGCCCTCTCTTGTTTACCAACTAGGATTATTCAATTAACCTTACATTGGTTAATTCTATACAACCTTTCATTTCTCCAACAAAAGCTACCAACCTAGCCCATCATAGCTCTCTTACACTACTTACACACATCACCAACTTGTCACTTCCATCCCCTTTTTGCTCCTACCAATGCAACTTTGGATAAAATAAAAGCAAAAGTCTACCAACTTGTTTTAATTTTTTTTCCTTTCTTTTAATAAGAATACTTGCACAATTATATATATGTATAAATATACTAATGCATATATATAAATACACCAACACATACTATTCTCTCTCTTCATTATCTAAACCTTTCATTTATGGAAAGTTTCTACCCTTCCATTTCTTTGGGCTTCTTTAACTCAAGCTTGGTTAAAATATGATCAACCTAGTTTACTCATCCTTTGACTAATTTGTTAGGTTACTCATAAAACCCTAACACATTAAATCCTTACTCATAGCTTGGGCTTATAATAAATCCCTTTTGGACTATCAATTATCATACATTTGGGCTTATATTTAAATTACCCACTTCACGTCTAGGCAATCCCATATTGGGCTACCATAATTAATCATCTTATTGAAATTCCCTATATTAATCACACTAGTTAATTACCTAATGATGATCACCCTTCTTGTTTGCCAATCAAGGCCAACGTTCAAGCTATGTTAATTCATAACATAGTTTTATCTTGTTTCTCATTAATTAACCTAGTTAATTACTCATCTAGGCTTGGATCATTACCATCCTACCCTTCATCCTACACTGTCCATTTATGGAAGGTCTCTAACCTCTTCTTATTGGTGGACATCTATACACCACAACTTTCCTTTTATAGAGAATTCCCAAACTTTTCATTTATTGAAAGTTTCTCCTCTCGTATTTTTGAATAGTAAATACGCTCTTATACTCCATATAAACGCTATTCGGGAATGTGAAAATTCGAAAAGAACAAAGAAGCGTTTCTCGCGTGAATAGTGTTTCCCGCGTTATTTTCTAAGAAAATATTTTTCCTCTACAATTCATTAATGCTTATATCGTATCACATAACACATTGATTAGATCGTAGAAATCCATCTTCATTGATCACTTAAAATCATAATACACAAATATATCATTACTTCTCTACTTATGGAAAGTTTCTGGGGTAGCTTCTCTAACCCCAACTAGCTTATACATGCTTGTATACCCATATATCTCTGTATACCACCTTATCAATTCTAGGATTTCAATCCCTTACATATCGTTTCACACATTTAATTTCTAACACATAGATTAGGTTAAAGTGTTTAATCATCTCTACACAATCATCTTCTTCAAAACTAGGTTTTAAACTCAACCCTTATAAGGATTCCATCATCGGAACCACTACTACCAAAACACTCAAGTTTGGTTAACTTCTAAACTCCTACGACATTTATTTCATTGCATAATCTTATTGAATACGTCCTTAATTCATATAGGTTCTTTCAAATCCAAAGAAAATATTGAGTCATTTCTCTACACATTTCTCTGTTAACAATCTAGGTTTTGACTTTAACCTTTATTTAATATTTGAGACCTTATTTACAAGTCTCATAACTATCCGGGATATTACATCAGTAGCCCAGGAGATGATTGCAAAACAGTTCTGACCTTGCCAAGGTTTAAGCAAAAATGGCTAGGGAATTATTCATCCGATCCAATTACCGATGCAAAGAGGGAAAACAGGTTTGGGCTATTCTGGCAGCTCAAAATGGAGGAATCCTTATAAGAAAAGTCCACTTCAGCTATCCGACATTTTAATGCCCAAAGCCATCAATCCCACTCCCAGTTCGGCCATTCCAGATGATGAAGAAGAAATAATGATTCTTCCCTGCGAAGAGATGACCAAAAGGGAAAACTTCTTGCTAGTAAATCAACAATTCAAAGAAAAACTCAGTATTAGAGTATCGAAGATCCCTGAAAAAGATACAGAAAAGGATGATCAAGATAAGGGAAAGGGGAAAGTCAACAAAGCGAGCTCATCGAAGAATCAAGAGCATATTCCCTTTATCGATTGGTTCAGTCTGGATGTCTCTAAGTGGTGTGCCAAACCAAAGAATAATCAAGTCATGGCTATAATCGAGGATATTTTTGATGCAGAAATGGCCTCCATCACGGCCGTTGAGGATGATATGGCCACCGATAATTGGGTTGTCAAAATTTTGTTGATCAAGAAAGGGTAAACCTAGAGGATGATGGTCGTAAGTCCCAGTATGTGTTAGGACATTTATAGCTTATTTAGCTTTCTGTCTTATTTACTTTTCATGCATTACTATGTTGTGTTTTGTTTATCTATCAAAGGAACTCATGTACTGAAACGGTTTTATATATAACGAGTTATTTATGTTTCATTGTTAGGTGTCCTGATTTGAATAATTCTAGTCTTGTTAACGATTTTCCAAATTTGAAAGATGATTATGACTTCGATATAGAGCTAGACTTTTACTTAATGGGAATTGAAATATGAAAAGATGAATGATGATGAGGTGCCTGAGGAAATCAAAGGGCGGGCCGAAGACAAGCCTAAACCAAACCTCGAGCAAATCATTGCCATCAACATAGGAACCTCTGACAAACCCAAAGAACTACAAATAGGAATCGATCTTACTCTAGACCAAAAGGCCAAAATAACCAAACTCTTAGCCTTATATGAATACATTTTTGCATGGTCCTATGAAGATATGATTGTGCTATCCACTGATATAGTTGTTCATCACTTGACAATCAAAGAAAGGTTCAAACCAGTTAACCAAAAGCTGAGAAAGTTAAAGCCAGAATAAAGCTTGAAAGTCAAATAAGAAAAACAGTTCAACGCGGGTATTATTGTGGTCTCTACTTATCCATAATGGATCTTTAATGTAATATTAGTGTCGAAGCCAAGAGAAAAGTATGAGTATATGTAAATTATCGAGATCTTAATAGAGCCAGCCTCAAGGACGACTTTTCAATCCCATTTATTTATATCCTGATCGAAAATACAGCTCAATTCGAGATGTATTCCTTTGTCGACTATTTTGCAGGTTATCATCAGATCATAGTAGTAGAGGAAGACAAAGAAAAAATCGCTTTCATCACCCCTTAGGGCACGTTTTGTTACAGATGTTTAGCCATCAGCCTCACAAATGTCAGAGCAACTTATTAAAGAGTTATGATGGCTTTGTTCCAAGACATGATGCATAAGGAGATTGAAGTCTATATAAACGATATCATTGTGAAATCAAAGAAAGAAGGAAATCACATGGCCCACCTCAAAAAATTGTTCGAACGTCTTCGAAAGTATAATTTAAAGCTCAATCCAGCGAAGTGCACCTTTGGTATTAAATCAGGTAAACTCTTAGGATTTCTCGTAAGTAATAGGGACATTAAAATATACCCTGCCAAAATTAAAGCCATAACATAAATGTCGGTGCCTCAGACTGAGAAGGAGATACAAGGAATCTTGGGAAGAGTTAATTTTATTAGCAGATTCATATCTCAGTTAACAACAACTTGCGAACCGATCTTCAATCTATTAAGAAAGAACTCCTCTGGGAAATGGAATGAGGAATGTCAAAAGGCTTTCAACGCCATCAAGAAACAGTTGATCGAAGTACCTGTACTGGTACCTCCAAGGGATGAAGTTCCCTTGTTTATGTATATATCTGTCAACTCCAGCGCGATGGAATGTATGTTGGGGCAGAAAGACGAAATGGGCAAAAAGCGAGCAGTGTATTACATTAGCAAGAGATTCAATAATTACGAGTAGAATTACACCATGATCGTAATGACATATTGTGCATTAGTTTGGGCAGTAATGAGATTGTAACACTATCTGCATAGTTATACCACTTATTTGATATCCCATATGGACCCGTTGAAGTACATATTCGACAAACCAATGCTGAATTACAAGTTATCTAGGTGGAAATTAATTCTTCAATAATTCGATATCGTCTACGTAACCCAAATATCCGTGAAGGGTCAAGGAATTACATATCAGTCATCTGAGGCACCCACGGGTGGATTTGAGCCTTTGAAACTTATTTCCCTGACGAAGACATAATGGTGATCCATAGAACAAGGCGAGAGGATGAAGGTCAGTTCTGAAAAATGTATTTTGATGATGCTATGAATATGGAAGGAGCCGGGGTTGGGGTAGTTCTGGTATCAATCACCGGAAGATAGTATCCAATGGTATCCAAATTACAATTCGATAATTCTAACAACACAGCTGAATACGAAGGATGCATTATTGGATTGTAGTTGGCTAGGAATATGGGAGTTAAGCGATTAGCTGTATTTGGAGATTCTGAGTTGGTTATTCGACAGACCATAGGTCATATAGTGGTGCACAAATAGGCCACCTAGCCTGGCCTGGTCTAGGCCTGCCAGGCTTTGACCATTGACCAGGTCGGGCTAAGCCCAGGCTTAAATGTAAGAAGGCCAGGCCAGGCCAGATAATTGAACTAAAAACTTGGTCGGAGGAAGCCTGCTGACCAGGCCAAGCCAGGCCTAGGTCAATCCAGGCCAGGCCCTTCCATGCATTACTTCAAAAATTTAGCCTTGAACTCTCCTCTATTTATAAAATAAAGGTAGGATAAGATAACATTGTTAGACAATATGGGACTTTAAAAGTGTAAATAGAGAAACAAATGTGATTATCATATAAATACTCAATGAACTTGGAGTTACAACCTTTTAATCCGATGTGATAGTCCTATTACAACTTGTAAACTTATAAATATGAGAAAAAATTCAAACTAGCTTACAGATTGGACGTTTAGGGGATCTCTCATTTCACTGTAATTACAGAAATAAGGAAAGAAATACCCATTCAAAATGTCTTTAACCCTTAGGCTACACATCACTAGTTTCAATCCTCATACCAAAAGTATAAACAGTACAAAATTTGGAACCAAATCAATTTACCATTTAAACCCACTTGTATTTCATCACAAAAAAATGAGTTCTTTTTCACCTTGTTCAAGAGATTGTTTAACAATTAAGAGCTCATTGATTGTTCCAGATTTACTGATATAACAAAGTACACTATATATATTATAATCAAAATATGTTTGAAACATGGTCTGATAGGCATAGCAATCTTATTATGATATGTTCAAACCTCAATCCTGATGCTTTTTATTTGCAGCTCTAGCCTTAATTAAACAAAATGATAGTTTCACATGCCTGTCACCAACTACCTATTCCTTATATAATCATAAGAAACATGTACAACCCCAATAAAAATGTGCATACAGAAGCATTAATTTACTCCTTATAGAATGACAAAATAAAGAAAAAACATACCCAATTGATCCAATTTAATAACTAGTGGCAAGTCTTATTATTATTATTAAATAATTTACTTCCTATATAGTTTGGGAATTAAATTAAAACTCTAAATCCTAAAGAGTTTAGGAGGAGGAGTCTATATAAGGAAAGCCCTTATGATAGATTAGGGTTACACACATTTTACTGTCAGTATTTGGATATTACGTAAGAATTCTCTACAACCTAAGGAATTAGGAGAGGGAGAGAATTAGGGCTAGCCACCCAAGGTTGAAATTAAACCTAAATTTACTTCTTTAACAATATATTATTGGTGGATTACCTTTAGAGCGTTGCACACACTGAGTAGCTTGCGTTTGATCCGTAGATTTGGAGGAGCGTAAAGGAACAAATGATTGGAACTTGAAGATCACATCTAGAAGTTGTTCATCTTCATAAGGTATATCTTTTATCCTTCCTCAATTAATAATATCGCATAAGGTGATTCCTGAGATTACAGAAAATTTTTAAATTCGATTTATGTCATGTTTCTGCTGTTTATACATGTTATTATATGTATGTTCATGTTTCTGCAAACTTACAATGGTATCAAAGCCATCCTTATGTGTAATAATCAGGAATTTCAAGTCACTTTATATGTATATGCATTATTGATATTTAAACCTTTATGTTATATAGTGATTTAATATGTGATAACATATATGAAGTGGTGTATGGCTATATATATATATATATATATATATATATATATATATATATATATATATACTATAGTTATGGATATATATATTTATAGATTTCATTAAAAAGGAAAGCTTCATAACCTAATTATACATTAGGTGAGATAATTAAATAACCTAAGGGCTATAGTAATAATGAATAGTTAGTATTTAATATTTATACTAACTTAAGTGGATAATTTTATTATTGCAAGTGATTAATAATTTTAAACCTAATTATAGTAAACCTAATTAGGTTACAAGTTAAAGAGATATGTGTAAGTAATTAAATTCCATAAGATTGGAAATAGATACCCTAAATAAACAATCAGGGTAATACATATTAAAATTGTTAAACTATGTTTATTACATAGCCCAAAACAATTAAATGAGAAGCCCAAAAGAAATAAAATGCAAACCAATACTTAGCCACTTGATTAAGGGTATTTTAGACTTTTGATTAATCAAATTTGTGCATTAAAATAACAGCAAAATGGAGGGGATAATGGGGCAAGGGGTGACCGACCCTATTAGGCCTTTTAAGGCAACAAATTATGCTAATCAAGTTCCTTAATTAGTACCTCTTACATCAAGTACAAGTGTGTCCATCTCCCATTAGTAGAAAATCTACTTAGCACTTTTAATGACATGATTAGGCTTAATCAGAAGAGATAAGGCAAAGCCTTTTATCCAAGGGACAACAAAGATATGAGGGATCTTAGTTATACTCCTAGTTGTATCTAACTATATTGCAAGATACATTTTTTTAAATCACCACATTTCATTTTCTCTTCATTTTTCTCCTATTCTTCTTCTTCTATTTTTCTCCTAAACTAGCAAAATATAAAAAAAGAAAAGAGAGAGAGGGGTTCGATTTCTTGAAGAGAAGGAGAGAAGTATGCTAGCTTGATTAATACACCCGAAGTTCATATCTTACCTTGGTAGATCAAGGAAGGTTGCCACTAGAACAAGGTATAACATAAATCTTCATCTCCTTCTTCTATTTGATGTTATAGCAAGATTTGATGGGGCTATAAACTAATACCCAAGATACCCTAGTTCTACATATCATCATGTATGAAACTAAGTATCTTGAATGTTAGATTAAAGGCTTAGAGGAAGAAAATGAGCATATGTTCTCCTAGGGGTGAAACCCTAGTTTTCCTTCCACTAAATCTTGTGTAACTCAAGTTTTACAACTTGGATTTGTGATCCGTCGAAGGGGAGGTGATAGATACATGAGTTAGCTAGTAAACTTAAGTGGTAGAATACAAATCCAATAATATTTGAAGCATTGGGGGCTGTTTTCCCAAAACAGTCCAGGAATAGAACTTAAATCTTTAAAACCCCAAAAGTCGGTTGTCCCCATTTGTCCTAAGGTTGTTTCGGCCAGTTATAGATCTTTTAAAAATCTGGAAAAAATCACGAAGGTATCTTAAGAAGTATATACATGTAGGAAAAAGAACGGACACGTTTCAATATGTGGTTTGTGTGTAATGGCTTTTATCGTAAATGACTCCTAAATATTCTTACCCAGATTCCTCACTGTGTATATATTGAAAAAATTTGAAATTTTGACAGTATGTGTATATATGGTATGCGCGTGTACCCTGAAAATTTCAGAAGTTTCTGAGCAAAAGTCGATTTATGAAAAATATAATAAGATTCGGAGGTTTTGAGTACTTTAAGTATAGTAAATCACTTTCTAAAATTCTAGAAAAATTTGTGAATCATTTTTTGGTCATATACTATTCAGATCCAGAAGATAATAATTTTCAGAGCCTGTTTACTATTTTTCATAATAATATTATAGTTATGGTTAAAAGAAAATAAATGGTTAAATGATGTCATAAAAAAGAAAAATAGGATGTTAAAGCTTAGGTACTCCTATTATGGTGTAATCTGACCTATGTGAGGTATTTTGGTAGTCTATAATGAAAAATAATATTTATGACGTCTTACGGTTATTAAATAAGTTGTTTAATAAAGGGTAAAACAATTAAAATAAATTATTTATTCGCCTAATAACTTATTTAAAATATTACTATGATATTTGTAATATAAGAATTTGATATCTTTAAGTAAATAAAAAAATATTGAGATTAAAATTTTATGAAAATATTATTGAGTGGGTAATAATATTTGATTTAAGTATTAATAAATGATTAAAATATTATTAAATGGCTAATAATATTATATTAAAATATTATTAATATGAGATTAAAATATTATTAAAAGATTAATAATATTAGATTAAAGTATTATTGGATGATTAAAATATTATTAAGTAAATAATAATATTTGAAATTAAATAAAATGTTATTAAAAATGTAATAACATTAGTAAAGGAATAAAATATTATTAGACGATTAATAATATTAGTAAATGAATAGAGTATTATTAATTGATTAATAATACTAAAGAATAAGTAAGGTATTATTAAAGTAATAACATTAAAATATTATTAAGGGGATTAATAATATTAGTAAAGTATTAAAATATTATTAAAATGTTAATAATATTAGTAAGCGAGTAAAAGTGTTATGAGTGGACTAATAATACTAAGAGGTGAATTAAATTTTATCAAGATTAATAATATTAAGTGAATTAAAGGTAGTTGTTATTTAATAGTAATATTATCGAGGCATGATAATATTTCTAAGAACTAAATGTAATATGTAATATCTATGTGATTACATAATGTAATGTTATGCTATGACTAATTGGAAGATTAACTATAGGTCTCTCGAAGGAAGATAATTAAACTGCCTAGCGAGTAGAATTTAATTGCGTAACAGTAGCCTACAAACGAGGCAAGTTCCCTAACTCAAACTCGAGTTATTATTTTCGAAGCATGTTAGTGAATAATTATTGTTGATTATTCACATCTATACTGATTATTGAGATTCGTATCTTGTGCAATTGAATTCCCATTCTATTATTATTGAACTGTGAATTAAATTAAAGTTCTTTCATGCATGAACTGTTTATGAGATAGATCTATGCTAATTGTATCAGCTAGATCAAGCATGTCTAAATTTGTTAAATCAAATGTGTTTTAAAAGTTGTTCTTATTAAATTGATATGGTAAGAACTCTTGGCTGAGAAAAGGACGAATTTGATTAAAGCATGATATCAATGCTGGATTATTAAGTGTTTATGCATAAATCACGGGGTATGAAAGGTTGATCCCCTTGATTACCAAAACTTATTAAAAGGACCAGTTTAAATGCTGAGAACCTTGGCAAATATTCATGGTTATTTCAAACCACTCAGTACCTGTTATTCAATTATTCGAATATTCAACTATTGACTATTAATTCATGTTCCTTCACAATTTTATATTGTTGTTGAACATTAAAAGCGAAACTTCTTTCCAATCATGATATATCTCCCTTGTGTATAAACTTGCTAAGTAAAATAGTTGCCTACCCTTGCTATATCATGACATTTATTTTAGTTAAGGCAAAAACGTCCAAAGGGGACAAAGAAAAAGGGAAGGTTCAAGAGTAGATGTTTGAGAAGGCTTATGTACTAGTTTATTTAAATACTATTTGGTTATGTAAACTATTTAAAGTATTAAGAGTACGTTTTAAGTTAAGGTTAAAGAACCTTGGGACTATGATTGTAAGACTTTATTACTATTATGATAAATAATGTATGTTTATTCTTCCGCATTAGTTAGAAAGTATGTTTGTTGTTGAGTATCGTGAACACCGAATTCGAGGTTAGAAAACCCAGATTTGGGAATGTCACAAGTTGGTATCAAAGCTGTAGGTTATAAACATTAGGAATGCGAAACCTAGATTATAACCTTAGTAAAAAACTCATATAGAGTATGTAGGTGATGGGTTGAGGAGATCCATCGAGTTTTAGTTGTACTGAATAAAATATCATTTCATTTTATCAATGAATATATTTTATTGTGGTACTGATGTTGATTTATTGTGTGGTGTTTGTAGGATGTCGGACGAGAGACAGGATAGTCACTCTATTAATCAGGATCAGGTAGATCCGATAGAAGAGCCCGTAGAATACAAAGTGATGGAGGATACCCCTCAGGATGTATTGATAGGAGACTTATTGGCTAGGAACAACAAGTTGGAGGGTAGAATTGCCCACTTGGAAGAACAGAACCTCACACATCAGTTCATGGAGCAGCAGTATAAGGAGGTAGCCTATCAGTCTAAGGGAGAATTAGCCGAGCTGAAGGAAAGGTTGAAACAAGAAGAAGAGAAGCTGGGAGTGTTGAAGACAGAGCATCGGGCGATGCAGTTTGAGTTTGATATAGAGATCGGTGAAAGGATTCGGGTTGAGGAGGCCTGGGTCAAGGCAGCTAGGATGGTGGATCAGCTGCGAGAGGAGATAGCGGCCAAGGACGTTAAGATTGACACCTTGGGGAGGGCACTAGACACTGCCTATATGGGCCAGAGAGCTGGGGTGGTGAGGATGCACTTCGAGGTTGGAGAGTCTAGTCGATCTGTTCGACGTCGAGTAGGTGGAGGTGCATCCCAGACTCAGGAGCACGGGCATAATAAGGAGACTTCTCAGGATGAGCAGTGATGTTGGTAGATATGTTATGTAAATAGATGCACTAGTACTACTTTTGGTTTACTAGGGTTTATATTAACCTCAGCAGGTGCGAGGTAGTTTGTATGTAGGTTGTATTTTCCACTTATGTAGGTAGGAAAGAATGGCTTAAGTGAATCCCATCTTTTGTTATTTAAAATGGGATGGTAGCATTTATAGCAATATACCTGTGATTAACATGTAAGACACCAAAGTTGGTATATGAATATAAATGCATTATTATGATATGTGTTTGAGAATTTACATAGTAAACTATCTATTTAATATTATGAAAATTCAGTAAACTGAATCGGTATTTTTAGCAAACTTAACCCACTAATTGGGGAAGCAGAATTCCAAAGTTTGGTAATCTGAAACTTTCACATGATGATCATGTGATTGTTCGAATACAGTATTGTATCACATGCTAAATACTTATATGATAATAAAACCCGAGTAACGTGTTAAAACTTTGTTTAACTAGATAATGTCGCCCCGACGAGTATTACGAAACCAAGAGATTGAAGAGTTGGTTAACAATGCGGAGGGAGCTCAACCAAACCCAATGCAAGACTTTATTAACATGATGGCAGAAGCTATGCGGAATCAAACACCAACCGCAGGAAACCAGACGGGAAACCAATTAGCCAATTTTAAAGACTTCAAGGCAGTTGGACCGCCAAAGTTTAGAGAAACAGCAGACCCGATAGAGGCCCAGACGTGGATAAAGGAGATTGAAAAGGCCTTTGTTATTACTAGAGTCGCTGAGGAGCAGAAGACAATTTTTTCTACCTACTTAATGAAAGGTGAGGCTAACTTTTAGTGGGAAGCCAACCAGAGCAAAGTCGGAACTGGAATCGTGACATGGGAAGCATTCAAGACATTGTTTTTTGAGAACTACTTCCCTGAGAGTACGCAGGCGAGAATGGAGATCAAGTTTTTGGAGCTAAAACAGGAAAATATTTCAGTGTCGGATTACGCTGTAAAATTCAATGAATTGGCCAGATTCCCTCCACATCAGGTGGACACTGAGGTGAGGAAGGCAAGAAGATTCGAAAATGGGTTAAAGTCATGGATCTATAGCAAGGTAGCAGTTTTACAAATTACGTCGTTCTCAACTTTGTTGGATAAAGCTCTCATTGCTGAAGGTGGGAATGAAGCGGTTTCGAAATATAATCGGGAAAAGAACAAAAAGAAGGTTAGAAGGAGGAAATTTGAATGTTAGCAGTGGTGGCAGCAACAACAAGAAGCGTAAATGGAGCAGTGGGGGTAGCAATTCCAAAATTCAGCAAGGAAGCGTGCAGTAAAAGAAGCAGGTATGTGGGAATTGTGGAAAGGGTCACTCGGGAGAGTGCATGAAAGGAAAAATGGTCTGTTATACCTGTGGACAGGAAGGGCATATTTCACCCAATTGTCCTAAGGCGAAGAAAGGAGGTTGTTTTAATTGTGGAGAAGCGGGACATCGAATCAAGGATTGTCCAAGGAAGAAAAGCACGGATGGCAGACGCGGCAATAGGGGAAACAACACTAGGGTATCCAGTGGAGGACCAGCCTAGCCAAACAAGCCAACAGCGAGGACCTTCAACATGACAGTGCAAGATGTCATGGCATCCAGGGAGGTGGTGTCAGGTATTATTCCGATCAACGATATAAATGCCTATGTGTTATTCGATTCGGGAGCTTCATGTTCTTTTATATCTGATGATTTTGCTCAAAGATTAAATTTACCTCGTGAACTATTAGAACACCCAATGAATGTAGAAGTAGCGAACAAAGAAATTATCCCTGTAGACTACATTCATAGGAATTGTTGTGCTGATTTGAGAGGGTTTAAGCTTAACGTGGATTTGATACTGATTCAACTTGGAGAGTTTGATGTAATCCTCGGGATGGATTGGTTATTGAGTCACGGAGCGGTCTTTGACTGTAAGAAAAAGTGCGTACACCTGAAGACTCCGAATAAGTCGAAGGTGGTATTTCATGGTAGTAAATTGCCGAGACAGTCTTGTTGTTTGACGACGATGCAAGCAAAGAGCTTGCTTAGGAAGGGTTACATAGGTTATTTGGCTCATGTTGTGGATACTCGCAGAGTCGAGGGTGAACTAGATCATATACCTATTGTAAGGGAATTCGTTGATGTCTTCCTAGATGAGATTCCGAGATTGCCACCAGATAGAGAGGTAGAGTTTGTTATTGATTTGGCACCAGGGACAGTACCAGTATCCAAAGCACCGTATCGCATGGCTCCGGTAGAAATGAAAGAACTGATGACTCAACTACAAGAGTTTTTAGATAAGGGATACATTCGACCGAGCGTATCACCTTGAGGAGCGCCAGTTTTATTCGTAAAGAAGAAATATGGGTCATTAAGGCTTTGTATCGACTACCGAGAGTTGAACAAAGTCACAATTAAGAACAAGTACCGTTGCCCAGGATCGACAATTTATTTGATCAATTAAAGGGGGCGAAGTACTTTTCGAAGATCGATTTGAGGACCGGTTATCACCAATTGAAAGTGAGACAGGAGGACATTCCGAAGACGGCATTCAGAACTCGGTATGGACACTTTGAGTTTCTGGTAATGTCATTTGGGTTGATGAATGCGCCAGCAGCATTCATGGATTTGATGAACAGAATGTTCAAGCAGTATTTGGATAGGTTTATTGTCGTATTCATCGATGACATTCTGGTGTATTCAGAGACGGAGGAAGAGCACGCTGAACATCTAAGAATAGTGTTGGAGACGTTGAGGAGGGAGAAGTTGTATGCAAAGTTCTCCAAGTGTGAATTTGGTTGCAGAGAGTGTAGTTTTTGGGTCACGTTATCGACAAGGATGGAGTTTTGGTGGATCCGGCAAAAGTAGAAGCGGTTATCAACTGGGAGTAGCCGAAGACGCCGACAGAGATCAGGAGTTTCTTGGGATTACCAGGATACTACTGGAGATTCATCCAGGATTTTTCAAAGATAGCATCGCCATTGACGAACCTTACTAGAAAGACGGTGAAGTTCGTTTGGACGGAGAAATATGAGGAGAGTTTCATGGAGTTGAAGAATAGGCTCAGTCAAGCACCTGTGTTGGCTTTACCAGACGACATAGGAGGATTTGTAGTGTATAGTAATGCGTCACACAAGGGTCTTGGCTGTGTACTGATACAGCACAGTAAGGTCATTGTGTACGCTTCACGTCAGTTGAAGGACTATGAGAAGGGTTATCCGACTTATAACCTGGAGTTAGCAGTGGTAGTTTTTGCCTTGAAGATTTGGAGGCATTATTTGTATGGCGAGAAATGTGAGATATATACGGATCACAAAAGTCTGAAGTATATTTTCACACAGAAGGAGCTAAACATGAGGCAGCGCCGATGGCTAGAATTGATCAAAGATTATGATTGTAAGATTTTGTACCATCCAGGTAAAGCAAATGTAGTGGTAGATGCCCTGAGCAGAAAAGGCAGGGAAAAGTTACTGAAATTGACCATTCAAGAGGAGTTAGTGAAAGATTCCGAACGACTGAAATTGGAAATCAAGTATCCGATGGAGACCGACGAAAAATTATTTATAGTAGCAACAAGCCTGACCTTATTAGATAAGGTTAAAGAGGCACAATAGAATGACGAAGATTGCGACAACATCAAGAAGCGGTTAACTGAAGGCGACGAATTAAAATACAAGATTGATGGCATCAGACTGCTAAGATTCGAAGGACGAATTTGGGTACCGTCAGTACCAGAACTAAGAGAGGAGATTTTGCAAGAAACGCACAGTACGAAGTACTCGATACACCCAGGAAGCACAAAGATGTATCAAGATTTGCGTTAACACTTTTGGTGGCCAAACATGAAGAGAGAGGTTACGGAATACGTCAGCAGATGTCTAACTTGTCAGAGAGTCAAGGCAGAGCATCAACGACCGAGTGGATTGCTACAGTTGTTAGAAATTCCAGAATGGAAATAGGAGCACATCACGATGGATTTTGTAGTGGGACTTCCAGCAACGCAAAAAGGGCATGACGCCATACGGATGATTGTAGATCGTCTTACGAAGTCAGCTCACTTTTTGCCGATCAAGATCAGGTATAGTTTGGACCAGCTAGCCAAATTATATATCAAAGAAATTATTTCGAGACATGGAGTACCAGTATCTATTGTATCGGATAGAGATCTGCGATTCACATCAAACTTCTGGAAGAGTCTTCAAGAAAGAATGGGGACGTAGCTACTGATGAGCACCGCGCATCATCCGCAGACCGATGGACAAAGTTAGAGAACGATTCAAACACTTGAAAACATGCTCAGAGCTTGTGTGATAGACTTCAAGGGTAGCTGGGAGGATCATCTTCCATTAGTAGAGTTCGCATACAACAATAGTTATCACACCAGCATGGAATGCCGCCGTACGAAGCACTGTATGGGAGGAAATGCAGAACGCCCTTATGTTGGGATGAAGTTGGTGAGCGCAGGCTGTTGGGACCAGAATTAGTGCAGCAGACAGTAGAGATCATCAAAGTGATAAGAGCCCGGCTGGTAGTAGCTCAAGATCGCCAGAAGAAGTATGCGGACTTACATCGCAAGAAGAGAGATTTTGAAGTGGGAAGCTATGCATTTTTGAAAGTATCTCCCTGGAAAGGGAAGATAAAATTTGGACGGAAAGGTAAGTTGAGTCCGAGATTTATTGGACCATTTGAGATTTTGAGGAAGATAGGCGAAGTGGCATACGAGGTAGCTCTACTTCCTGAACTGGAACATATTCATAATGTGTTTCATGTGTCAGTGTTACAACCATATAAGCCTGACTGCAAGCACGTGATATCGTACGAACCAATTCAGGTCGAAAAAGATTTGTCGTACGAGAAAATTTCGGTAGAAATTTTAGATAGTAAATAGCAGAAGTTATGAAATAAGGTTATACATTCTGTAAAAGTTCTTTGGAGGAACCACAATGCCGAAAAGGCTACGTGCGAACTCGAGGAAAAGATGAGGAAAAATTATCCACATCTTTTTGAGTAACCTTATGTGTAATTCCGGGGACGGAATTCTTATAAGGGGGGAAGGATGTAATAACCAGGAATTTCAAGTCATTTTATATGTATATGCATTATTGATATTTAAAACTTTATGCTATATAGTGATTTAATATGTGATAACATATGTGAAGTGGTGTATGGCTATATATATATATATATATATTATATATATATATATATATTTATAGATTTCATTAAAAAGGAAAGCTTCATAACCTAATTATACATTAGGTGAGATAATTAAATAACCTAAGGGTTATGGTAATAATGAATAGTTAGTATTTAATATTTATACTAACTTAAGTGGATAATTTTATTATTGCAAGTGATTAATAATTTTAAACCTAATTATAGTAAACCTAATTAGGTTACAAGTTAAAGAAATATGTGTAAGTAATTAACTTCCATAAGATTGGAAATAGACACTCTAAATAAATAACTAGGGTAATACATATTAAAATTGTTAAACTATGTTTATTACATAGCCCAAAATATTTATACATAGCCCAAAACAATTAAATGAGAAGCCCAAAAGAAATAAAATGCAAACCAATACTTAGCCCACTTGAATAAGGGTATTTTAGACTTTTGATTAATCAAATTTGTGCATTAAAATAAAAGCAAAATGGAGGGAATAATGGGCCAAGGGGTGACCGGCCCTATTAGGCCTTTTAAGGCAACAAATTATGCTAATCAAGTTCCTGAATTAGTAACTCTTACATCAAGTACAAGTGTGTCCATCTCCCATTGGTAGAAAATCTACTTAGCACATTTAATGACATGATTAGGCTTAATTGGAAGAGATAAGGCAAAGCCTTTTATCCAAGGGATAACAAAGATATGGGGGATATTAGTTATACTCCTAGTTGTATCTAACTATATTGCAAGATACATTTTTTGAAATCACCACATTTCATTTTTTCTTCATTTTTCTCATGTTCTTCTTCTTTTATTTTTCTCCCAAGCTAGCAAAATACAAAGAGAGAAAAGAAAGAGAGGGGTTCGATTTCTTGAAGAGAAGGAGAGAAGTGTGCTTGCTTAATTAATGCACCCTAAGTTCATATCTTACCTTGGTAGATCAAGGAAGGTTGCCACTAGAACAAGGTATAACCTAAATCTTCATCTCCTTCTTCTATTTTGTGTTATAGCAAGATTTGATGGGGTTATAAACTAATACCCAAGATACCCTAGTTCTACATATCATCATGTATGGAACTAAGTATCTTGAGTGTTAGATCAAAGGTATAGAGGAATAAAATTAGCATATGTTCTCCTAGGGGTGAAACCCAAGTTTTCCTTCCACTAAATCTTGTGTAACTCAAGTTTTACAACTTGGATTTGTGATCCGTCGAAGGAGGGTGCTAGATACATGAGTTAGCTAGTAAACCCAAATAGTAGAACACAAATCCACTAATTTTTGAAGCCTTGGGGGCTGGTTTCCCAAAACAGTCCAAGAATAGAACTTAAAGCTTTAAAACCCTAAAAGTCTGTTGTCCCCATTTTTCCTAAGGCTGTTTCGGCCAGTTATATATCTTTTAAAAATCTGGAAAAAATCACAGAGGTATCTTAAGAAGTTATATACATGTAGGAGAAATAACGGACACGTTTCATAATGTAGTTTGTGTGTAATGGCTTTTACCGTAAATGACTCCTAAATATTCTTACCCGGATTCCTCACTGTGAATACATTGAAAAAATCTGAAATTTTGATAGTATGTGTATATATGGTATGCACGTGTACCCTGAAAATTGCAGAAGTTTCTGAGCAAAAGTCGATTTATGAAAAATGTAACAAGATTCGGAGGTTTTGAGTACTTTAAGTATAGTAAATCACTTTCTAAAATTCCAGGAAAATTTGTGAATCATTGTTGGGTCATATACTATTCAGATCCAGAAGATAATAATTTTCAGAACCTGTTTACTATTTTTCATAATAATATTATAGTTATGGTTAAAAAGAAATAAATGGTTAAATGATGTCATAAATGAGTTAAATAGGATGTTAAAGCTTAGGTACTCCTATTATGGTGTAATCTGACCTATGTGAGGTATTTTGGTAGTTTATTATAAAAAATAATATTTATGACCTTTTACGGGTATTAAATAAGTTGTTTAATAAAGGGTAAAATAATTAAAATAAATTGTTTATTCGCCTAATAACTTATTTAAAATATTACTATGATATTTGTAATATAAGAATTTGATATCTTTAAGTAAATAAAGAAATATTGAGATTAAAACTTTATGAAAATATTATTGAGTGGGTAATAATATTTGATTTAAGTATTAATAAATGATTAAAATATTATTAAATGGCTAATAATATTATATTAAAATATTATTAATATGAGATTAAAATATTATTAAAAGATTAATAATATTAGATTAAAGTATTATTGGATGATTAAAATATTATTAAGTAAATAATAATATTCGAAATTAAATAAAATGTTATTAAAAATGTAATGACATTAGTAAAGGAATAAAATATTGTTAGACGATTAATAATATTAGTAAATGAATAAAGTATTATTAATTGATTAATAATACTAAAGAATAAGTAAGGTATTATTAAAGTAATAATATTAAAATATTATTAAGGGTACTAATAATATTAGTAAAGTATTAAAATATTATTAAGATGTTAATAATATTAGTAAGCGAATAAAAGTGTTATTAGTGGACTAATAATACTAAGAGGTGAATTAAATATTATCAAGATTAATAATATTAAGTGAATTAAAGGTAGTTGTTATTTAATAGTAATATTATCGAGGCATGATAATATTTCTAAGAACTAAATGTAATATGTAATATCTATGTGATTATATAATGTAATGTTATGTTATGGCTAATTGGAAGATTAACTATAGGTATCTCGAAGGAATATAATTAAACTGCCTAGCGGGTAGAATTTAATTGTTTAACAATAGACTACAAAGGAGGCAAGTTCCCTAACTCAAACTCGAGTTATTATTTTCGAAGCATGTTAGTGAATAATTATTGTTGATTATTCACATCTATACTGATTATTGAGATTCTGACCTTGTGCAATTGAATTCCTATTCTATTATTATTGAACTATGAATTAAATTAAAGTTCTTTTATGCATGAACTGTTTATGAGATAGATCTATGCCAATTGTATCAGCTAGATCAAGCATGTCTAAATTTGTTAAATCAAATGTGTTTTAAAAGTTGTTCTTATTAAATTGATATGGTAAGAACTCTTGGCTAAGAAAAAAATGAATTTGATTAAAGCATGATATCAATGCTGGATTATTAAGTGTTTATGCATAAATCACGGGGTATGAAAGGCTGATCCCCTTGATTACCAAAACTTATTAAAAGGACCAGTTTAAATGCTGAGAACCTTGGTAAATATTCATGGTTATTTCAAGCCACTCAGTACCTGTTATTCAATTATTCGAATATTCAAGTGTTGACTATTAATTCATGTTCCTTCACAATTTTATACTATTGTTGAACATTGAAAGCGAAACTTCTTTCTAATCATGATATATCTCCCTTGTGTATAAACTTGCTAAGCAAATTAGTTGTTTACCCTTGCTATATCATGACATTTATTTCAGTTAAGGCAGAAACGTCCAAAAGGGACAAAGGAAAAGGGAAGGTTCAAGAATAGATGTTTGAGAAGGCTTATGTACTAGTTTATTTAAATGTTATTTGGTTATGTAAACTCTTTAAAGTATTAAGAGTACGTTTTAAGTTAAGGTTAAAGAACCTTGGGACTATGATTGTAAGAATTTATTACTATTATGATAAACAATGTATGTTTATTCTTCCGCATTATTTAGAAAGTATGTTTGTTGTTGAGTATCGTGAACACCGAATTCGAGGTTAGGAAACCCGGATTTGGGGGTGTCACATTATACGAGTTATTAATTATTTTGATTTGATGTATATGTTGATATGTGTTTACAACAATTCATTTGCGCATATTTGTTGGTATAAAATCATGTTTTATGGAAATATGAAGCAAATTCGTGATTTGAAAAGTCAATTCGCGATCTGGGATTCGTCGCTGCACTGCGGCTCTAGGCTGTAGCGCCGCAGCGCCCAAGATTCTGTTTTTCGTTTTTCAGAAATTTTGAAATTAAGATAAAAGGTTTATTTTAATTAAAATTAGATTCCATTTTTTCAGCAATTTGAAAATTCTAAGCCGCTTGAACAATTGTTTCACCTCAGAAGAGTACCTTCACCACAAACTCAACAAACCAAACTTCAATTTTTTTTAAAAAAAGAATCAATCTTTCACATCATAAACAAGAAAAAATGCAATAATTAAGAGAATGCACAATTGGGTACTCACGAACACCAAGTCATTGAGTAGACAACAATTGGGTTATCATTTATCAATAATAGTCTTTTTCACAGTCACATGTCTCCTCTAACCGAGACCCGAATTAGGATGTCATTGCTCGAATCTAGATGTGACCTGTTTTTCTTAGGCTATGCCGCTATGGATGGTGCTGAATTTTGAAGTACTTTTGGTGACTTTGCTTGAAGGGATGACAGAGTAGGGGAAGAGAGAGAATATGTGAGTACGAGGAAGATGGGAAGAAGTGGAGAGAGAAATAGAGGTTACAGCCATTGACGCCTTCTTTTTTTCTTTCTGGTTTCTCAGTGTAAAACAAACACTTTTGTGACTCTTCTCTAGGATTGCATATAATAACTAGATCTAAGTCCCACATTGTTTAGAAGAGAAAAAACTTTTAAGGAAGTTTTCCTTATAAAAGGGACTCTCAATTTATTAAGGTAACTAACAAGCCAAAGTGTGAACGGGCCAAGCCTAAGGCTTTGGACCGGGCTAGGCCTAAGGCTTTGGACCGGGCCAGGCCTAAGGCTTTGGACCAGGCTAGGCCCAGGCCGGACCAAGGCCATAGGTCGGTCCAAGCTGGGCTTTTAGCCAGGCCAGTCTAGGTTGAATTTTCCCTTCTAAACTGCGGCCTTTTTCTCGCCTTCAGGCTAAGCTTGACCGGTTCAGGCTTTGACTAGGTCAGGTTTTGACCAGGTCAGGCTCAAGTTGGACCAAGGCCAGGTCGCGGACTTTTTGTGCACCCCTAGGGTCATACAGTACGAAAGAACTACATTTGTTGCCTTACCATCGACATGTTGTCAAGATGGCTAAGGAATTCGAATACATTGCTTTTCGACATATTCCACGAAATCAAAACGATTTTGTAGACGCATTAGGCACACTGGCATCATTGATTCATGTGTCTAAGGATAAAATCATTCTGACTATTGACTTTACCATATAAAGTGTTACTGCCTATAGGAATTATGTAGGAGAAGTTTCAGATAATATGTCTCAACCCAGGTAGCCCTGGTATCACGACATCAAATTGTATCTTTGAGATGGATCTATACCTTGAAAGTAGTATCTACACAAGCCAACCATATTTGATATGATGTAGCATATACTTTGGAATCTTATTCATTTATTAATAAAAGAATTAATATGTTAAAGGCATTTTTCTTTATTTACATGGTGCTGTTATTTTATATGCGATAAATCTATAGTTTTGAGAAATACTTTTAGAATCATGATGATGATCATGCTAATAAGATCTAAATTCTTAGAATGTTTAAAACTTAAATCGTTCATAATCGTTGGATTATTAAAAAGGGGATTAGTGAATTCGGATAGATTGGTACATAATTTACTTGCTCTTAGGAAGAGAATGATTGATCTCATAATCATTTGTGTGGAGACACTAAAGCAAGTATGTAGGTGCTTATTAGAGAATAAGTTCACTGAATGTGACTCGCTAAACGAATACCTAATGGAGTTTTACTTGTTTGGCAATAGGAATTTCTCTAGTGATAGTAGTACAAGTGATCCTTGGACTTGAGATCATCATAGTATCTTGTGTATGATGAGTTATACTTTGACATGTTCTTTAAGACCTTTAGGATATATCAAAGGGTATGCTTGGGTATAATAAGTTGTACATGGAGATAAATAAATGGTCAACAAAGAATCTATCACTTCTAGTAAAAGGAGAGAATATCCTATGTGATTCAATAAATGACAACTCAATAGTCTTTGGCCAAGGCAGAATGAAATTAGAAAGTAGTTTCTAATTTGCATTATTTAGAGTTATGCATTTGAGAATCGAAATACATATAATTAAATTAAATAAGACTTGCCAATAATTTGATGTCTTATATTTAATTGGGACATTGTTTGTTAGAAAAATTGAATTGTACGGTTAACTATTCACTGAAAGGTTCTTTCGTGATTAATGTTAAAATCTATATTATCTGAAAAGTCGTTGATCGCTAAGGGGGCTTACCCTTATTATAGAATAAATATTATTTATTTAAATGAATTAAATAGTTTAATTTATTTATTTAAATAAGATTAGAATTGTTCTAATTGATTTATTCATAATCGGTTTAATATGGAGAACCTAAAGGGTCACACCGCAAAAGAAAAATATTTATTTAAGAAGTAAATGACATAATCGTAATAATAAGTTAAGTATATTTAATTTAACCTATGGTGATAGAATAAATTAAATAGCTTAATATTTATTATTTAATATTTTAAAAATATTAAATATAAATTAATAAGACGAGTCTTATTATTACTATTATTATTATTATTTAATTCCTGAAGGGGTTTGGGAATTAATTAATAAAAGTACTCTCATAAATTCCTAATTGGATTAAAAGTTTAATTAATTAAAATAAAACCCTATTCCTAAATAGTTTAAGAGGGTTGTCCATATCTATAAATAAGAGGAGTCTTATATGGGTTAGGGTTACACACATACGCTTCCATAAGATTTGGGAGAGTACTTACAAATTCCATAGAGAGAGAAACTAGGGTTTTGCCAGCACTAATCTTCTTGAATACATATTATTCCTTGGTGGATCACCTCTAGAGGCCAAACACTTGGGTGACTAACGTTGATCAAAGAAAGGAATCTAACCGGTGAATTCAAGGAGAACGCGGAGGATTTGGAGATGAACTCGTACTTGAGGAAAGTACGGTTCTACAAGGGTATGATTCTGATTCTCCATCTTTCTTTGTTAATTGATAATTATACATAAAGGATGATCCTGGTTATGGTTTGTAAAATTTTAAATTCTGATTTTACCATGCTTCCGCTATTTATATGCAATTTGATTGTATGCTCATGAATATTATAAACCAACAGTGGCATCAAAGCCAAATTTTATGCGAATTATTAATTGTTTTGATTCCATATATGTATGGGTATGTGTTTAGAATAATTTAATTGGGCATAATTATTAGTATAGAATCTTGTTTTGGGGAGAAAATTATAAAAATCTCGATCTGAAAAAACTAGAAATGGAACGGACAGAAGCCTTAGAGCCACGGCGCTCCTTTATATGAGCCGCGGCGCTGGGCTAGAGCCGCGGCGCCGCGACGCTCCAATCTTTTAGCCGCAGCACTAGGCGCCCTCTTTGAGAGCTGTGACACTCTTCCTTGTAAGCCGCGATGCTTAGCTTGAGCCGCAGTGCTCTCCTTTTGAGTTGCGGCGCATGAAGGTCTGTTGGTTCGTTTTTTGTGCAATTTTGAAAATTCTAACTTAAAATAAAGAAGTTTTTTATTTAGAATTGGACTAAAATAAAGATGTTTATTTTATTTAGAATTGGATTCCATATTAAATTAAAATAAATAGTTTATTTTGATTTAATTTGGATTAAAATAAAGGAGTTTATTTTGATTCAAAATTGAATTTTATGTTAACTATAATTGCCCATTAAATGATATCAATGCATATATGAAATGATTTTGATTTCATGAGATGAATATTATTTGTTGATGCATATGGTGATATGTATGATAATAAATGGGATTGATTATGGATTATTGACCAATGGATGATTGGATTTTATTCTATAAGAATGCATGAATGAATGGGTTTTATAAATAAGGGTTGCGTACCTCGTCTTCTCTAGTTTTTCTTGATGTAAATTCTATTTCCCTCCTATGTACTTCCCCTTGATTGCTGATCAATGTTTCTATTTATTGTAAATAGTTTATGTAATAGGATTAGTTAGAATTATTTTGAAGAATTGGAGACAAAGGAGCAAGGAACGCTTAAAGACCTGTTTGTAATGGAGCCCAGATTTAAATATAATAGCCATATTTAAATTTAGTTCTTGCACCCTAGGTTTGACCTTTTGGTTTACTTGTGGCTCTAGTGAACCAAACTCGAATAAAAGTCCATAATCAATTCGGGTAGAATATAGTATTCTATATGTGCATGTTTACTATATATATATATGTGTGTGTGTGTATGTGTGTGTGTGTGTGTGTGTGCATGCGCGCTAAATAAGATGAGACAAATAATAACAAAATCATCAAAAAAATCATATTAAGTTGTAACGTTTAAATATATTTGAAATATCAAACGTCGCCTTCTAGCATGATAAAATGATAGAGTATCAATTAATCATTATAAGTTTGTTGTCTCACCACTTGATCAAAATAATCTAAGAGGCAAAATACAAGGAGTTACGTGGTGATGTAATTGACAATAGTTGTCTACATATTTATTTATATATAGTTTGTTGTGTCACCACAAGGTTATATATATTTAAAATGAGATCCTTATTCTCACTAGCAAATCTTTAATTAGATTTGTCGAACAATATATTGAAGGTAATATAGTTTGATGAAAATAGTGGGAGATACCAATTTAAATAAGACCTAATTTATTTTGGTAATTAATAAAATGAATGTCTGCTAAAATGTTGTCTATTTCATGAATTTTTATTAGGAGGTCCAGGTCTTCCTAGGACCTTCCATTACATTTTTGACACGTGTAATGGTCATACAAAATTAATATAAATTGGCCCCCACATGTTATGTGCTATTGGTTAAAAAGGAAATTATTGTACACGTGTTGAAAATGTATAAGAAGGTCCTTTTCCTAGTTGGAAGACCTGGACCTCCTAATAAAAACTCCTATTTCACATGCAGAATTTAAAAATATCAAACTCACTAATATCACTGCGAAACATACTTGATGCTAACAAACTGACCGGATCGAATTACACGGATTGGTTAAGAAATGTGAGAATTGTTCTCACTGTTGAAAGTATTTTTTATGTCCTAAATTCGTCTGTCCTTGTAACTGTTGTAGAAATAGCCTCTGAGGAAGAGATTGCTACTTTTAGAAAGTGGCAAGATGATGCAACCGTGGCTCAATGCATCATGCTCTCATCCATGAGTAACGAGCTTCAGCGTCAGCATGAAACTATGGATGCTCCTACTATACTCTTGCACCTCAAGGAACTGTATGGTGAGGAACGTAGGACTACTAGATATCAAATATCTAAGGAGCTCTTCCGATCTCGAATGACCGAGGGCACTACCGTTGAGACTCATGTCCTAAAGATGATCAATTTGATTGAACGTCTTGGACAATTAGGGTTCGTGATGGATGGGGAGTTAAGTCAAGATTTGATCTTGCAGTCACTCCCAGACACCTTCTCACAATTTATTGTGAATTCTCACATGAATAAGTTGGACGTCAACTTGCCTGAGTTACTTAACATGCTGAAAACTGCTAAAGGTTAGAGGTGTAAACGAGTCGAATCTCAGCGAATACTCTAATACTCAGATTTGACTCGACTCAAAAAAATTGAGCTCGAATTCAACTCGGATTCGATCAGGGATTTTTAATTTTGTGCCAGATTTGACTCGGATCATTACTCGGACCTTCTCGGCTCGTAAGTACTCGACTCGTTTACAAAGCAAGTTACTCATGAACCTTCAAATCGAGTTTCGAATATGAACCATTTCACTTAAAACTGAACCACTACATACTAAATTGATTACTTAACTAATATTTATATATAAAAATTTTTCACTTTTATTTATGTAAAGATATTACAAAGAATGTAATATAAATTGACAATCAATTCATTGATTTATTCAAGTACAAACTTACACAATTGCATACTACACTTTATAAATTATAAAAATTGATACAAATATCACATATTTAACTTGCTAGTATAGATCAGATCAGTATTCGAATATGATCCATCGAGTAGGTATCGAGTATGGTTCGAAAAAAAATAAAATACTCGAACCCTAATCTGAGCGAACACTGGCATGCTCGAATTCGACTCGTGTATCATTAAACAAAAAACGAGTATGGACCAGATTCGACTCGGATCAACTTCAAATTCGAACTTTGGATCATATTTTCGAGTCGATCTCGAGGCGAGTACCGAACTACTCGGCTCGGCTTACACTTACTAAAGGTCACTTCTCATCTAAGAAGGACCAAGTCTTATTGGTGGATGATTCTTCTAAGAAAAAGAAGAGGTCCAAGGTATCTGATTCAGATAGCAAAGGAATATGCTTCCATTGTAATAAGTCGGGTCACTGAAAGAGGAACTGCGAGAAGTTTCTTATGGAACAAAAGCAGAAGAAGCTTGGAGAAGCTTCGACTTCCGATCAAGATTTGTTTATGATTGAAATTAATTTTTTTGAAAGTCAAAATTCTACTTGGGTATTGGATACCGGCTGTGGTTCTCACATATGTAACAATATGTAGGGACTAAGCAGAAATAGAAAGCTGAAAAATGATGAAGGTGTCCTACGAGTGGGAAATGGAGCAAAGGTTGTTGCATTAGTTGTAAGAACTTATTGTTTAGCACTGCCTACGGGCAAGTCCATTAGTTTAAATAATTATTATTATGTTCCAACACTACTAAGAAATATTATTTCTATTTTTGTATTGGATATGGATGGTTTTGATATTATAATAAAGAACAACAGTCGTTCTATTTATAATAAAAATATTTTATATGGTGTTGGCAATTTACTGAATGGACTTTATATACTTGACTTGCATGAAAATATATTTTAAATTGAACAAACTAAGAAAAAGAAAAGAGATGATGTTAATTATAGCTTTATGTGGCATTGCAGACTCAGTCATATTAATGAAACAAGATTAGCCAAGTTACATAAAGATGGGCTTTTAGAACTATCTGATTACGAATTATATCCGACTTGTGAATCTTGTCTCATGGGTAAGATGACCAAATCTCTTTTTAGTGGAAAAGGAGAAAGATTTACAAAGTTGTTAGTGTTAGTACATATAGACATATGTGGACCTATGACAACGACTGGACGAGGAGTGTATTCTTATTTTATTACTTTCACTGATGATCATTCAAGATTTGAATATGTGTATTTGATGAAATACAAATCTGAATCGTTTGAAAAGTTTAAAGAATTCAGAAGTGAAGTAGAGAAGCAAACTGGCAAGAGTATTAAGATTCTTCGATCGGATCGAGGAGGGAAATACTTAAGCAATGAGTTTCTCAATTGTCTCAAAGAAAATGATATAATCTTATAATGGACTCCACCAGGGATGCCACAGTTGAATGGTGTATCTGAAAGGAGAAATCGAATATTGTTGGACATGATTTATTCCATGATGAGTTTTACCGACCTTCTAGTATCATTCTGGGGTTATGCCCTAGAATCGACTACATACCTACTTAACAAGGTACCTACCAAATCCGTCCCAAAGACTCCATATAGGGAAGAAACCAAATCTTAAGCATTTTAAGACTTGGGGTTGTCCAGCTTATGTTAAAAAGTTTGAGAATGATAAGTTGCAGACTAGATCTAACAAGTGTAGATTTGTGGGATACCCTAAAGAAATATCAAGGTATTATTTCTATCATCCTACTGATCAAAAGGTGTTTGTTACGATACATGCTGCCTTCTTGGAAAAGGAGTTTATCGTTGAAGGGGTCAGTGGGAGTAAGATATATCTTGAAGAAGTTTAAGAACCACAAAATACTATGGATCAAAGTCAGGTACCTGACCAAGTAGAAGAGCCTACTGTACCACAACCTATTCATAAATCTAGAAGAGTACCGAAGATATCCGAAAGGTATGGATTCATCATAGAGGATGATGATGAGGTACGCATCATAGATAATGATGATCCATTGACTTACGAAGAGGCTATGAGTAGTAAAGACTCAGAAAAATGGCAAGAAGCCATGAAATCCAAGATAGACTCCATGTATGAAAATCAAGTATGGACTTTGGTTTCACCACCTGAGGGCATTAAGCCTATTGGGTGTAAATGAGTCTTTAAAAGAAAGACTAGAGCGGACGACAAGGTTGAGACCTATAAGGCCCGACTGATTGCAAAAGGTTTCAAACAAAGATAAGGTGTTGACTATGATGAGACCTTCTAACCAGTAGCTATGCTCAAGTCCATTCGGATTTTGCTTGTAATTGCAGCTTATTATGACTACGAAATTTGGCAAATGGACGTGAAAACGGTCTTTCTCGATGGGAAGCTTGAGGAGGATGTATATATGATGCAGCCAGAGGGTTTGTTTCAACGGTTAAAACAAATCAAGTCTGTAAGCTACAACGATCTATTTATAGATTGAAGCAAGCTTCTCGAAGGTGGAACATCTGTTTTGATAAAATAATCAAAGAGTTTGATTTTATCAAAAATGAGGATGAACATTGTGTGTACAAGAAGGTTAGTGGGAGTGCAGTTTCATTCTTAGTATTATATGTTGACAATATATTATTGATAGGTAATGATATTCATATGCTACAGTCGATCAAAATTTAATGATATTCATATGCTACAGTCGATCAAAATTTGGTTATCTAAACACTTCTCCATAAAGGACTTAGGTGAAGCATCCTATATTTTGGGGATAAAGATCTATAGAGGTAGATCTGAAAGGATGGTTGGCTTGTCCCAAGGAAAGTACATTGACTCGATGCTAAAGAAGTTTAGTATGGAAGATTCCAAGAGAGGTCTCATGTCAATGAGCCATGAAATACATCTCTCCAAGAAATAGGCCCCAAAGACACCTGAGGAGAGAGGTCGTATGAGTAAGATTCCTTATGCTGCAATAGGATCTATCATGCACAGTATGATATGTACTAGACCGGATGTTGCTCATGCACTTAGTGTAACAAGCAGATATCAGTCGAATTCGGGAGAAGAACACTGAAAGACAGTGAAAAACATCCTAAACTACTTGAGAAGAACTAAGGATGTATTTCTTGTCTACGGTGGGTCTGAATTGAAACTAGAGGGCTATATAGACTCAAGTTTTCAAACGGACCAAGATGACAGTAAATCCATTTCAGGGTATGTGCTTACCTTAAACAGTGGCGCAGTGAGTTGGAAAAGTTCCAAGTAGCAAACAGTTGTTGATTCAGTGACAGAGATAGAGTACATAGTTGCAAGTGAAGCTGCAAAGGAAGTTGTTTAGATGAAGAATTTCATAACTGAACTTGGAGTGGTTCCTAGCATTAGAGGAGTCATACCTTTATTCCGTGACAACACCGGAGCTGTTGCGCAGACTAAGGAACCCAGGTCTCATCAGAAATCCAAACACGTGTTGCGGCGGTTTCATTTGATTAGAGAGATCATTGAAAGAGGAGACGTCACTCTGGAGCGTGTAGACTCTCAAGACAACATTGCAGATCCATTTACTAAAGGTTTAACCTAACAGTAGTTTAATCGTCACTTAGAGAAGATAGGTATTAGATACCATGGTGATTGACTTTAGTGCAAGTGGGAGATTGAAAGTAGTATGCACACAAGCCAATCATATTTGATATGATGTAGCATATACTTTGGAATCTTATTCATTTATTAATAAAAGAATTAATATGTTAAAGGCATTTTTCTTTATTTACATGGTGTTGTTATTTTATATGTGATAAACCTATAGTTTTGATAAATACTTTTAGAATCATGATGATGATCATGCTAATGAGATCTAAATTCTTAGAAAGCTTAAAACTAAAATCGTTCATAATCGTTGGATTATTAAAAAGGGGATTAGTAAATCCGGATAGATTGGTACATACTTTACTTGCTTTTAGGAAGAGAATGATTGATCTCATAATCATTTGTGTGGAGACACTAAAGAAAGTATGTAGGTGCTTATTAGAGAATAAGTTCACTGAATGTGACTCGCTAAACGAATACCTAATGGAGTTTTACTTGCCTGTCAATAGGAATTCCTCTAGTAATAGTAGTACAAGTGATCCTTGGACTTGAGATCATCATAGTATCTTGTGTATGATGAGTTATACTTTGACATATTCCTTAAGACCTTTAGGGTATATCAAAGGATATGCTTGGATATAATAAGATGTACCTGGAGATAGATGAATGGTCAATAAAGAATCTACCGCTTGTAGTAAAAGGAGAGAATGTCCTATGTGATTCGATAAATGACAACTCGGTAGTCATTTGTCAAGGCAGAATGAAATTAGAAAGTAGTTTCTAATTTGCATTATTTAGAGTTGTGCATTTGAGAATCGAAATATATATAATTAAATAAAATAAGACTTGCCAATAATTTCATGTCTTATATTTAATTGGGACATTATTTAGTAGAAGAATTGAATTGTACGGTAACTATTCACTAAAAGGTTCTTTTGTGATTAATGTTGAAATCTATATTATCTGAAAAGTCGTTGATCGCTAAGGGGGCTTACCCTTATTGTAGAATAAATATTATTTATTTAAATGAATTAAATATTTTAATTTATTTATTTAAATAAAATTAGAATTGTTCTAATTGATTTATTCACGATTGTTTTAATATGGAGAACCTAAAGGGTCACACCGCAAAAGAAAAATATTTATTTAAGAAGTAAATGACATAATCGTAATAATAAGTTAAGTATATTTAATTTAACCTATGGTGATAGAATAAATTAAATAGCTTAATATTTATTATTTAATATTTTAAAAATATTAAATATAAATTAATAAGACGAGTCTTATTATTACTATTATTATTTAATTCCTAAAGAGGTTTGGGAATTAATTAATAAAAGTACTCATAAATTCCTAATTGGATTAGGAGTTTAATTAATTAAAATAGTTTAATTAAAATAAAACCCTATTCCTAAATAGTTTAATAGTGTTGCCCATATCTATAAATAAGATGAGTCTTATTATGGATTAGGGTTACACATATACGCTTCCATAAGATTTGGGAGAGTACTTACAAATTCTATAGAGATAGAAACTAGGGTTTTATCAACACTCGTCTTCTTGAATACATATTATTTCGTAGTAGATCACCTCTAGAAGCCAAACACTTGGGTGGCTAACGCTGATCAAAGAAAGGAATCTAACAAGTGAATTCAAGGAGAATGCGAAGGATTTGGAGTTGAATTTGTACCTGAGGAAAGCACGGTTCTACAAGGGTATGATTCTGATTCTCTATCTTTCTTTGTTAATTGATAATTGTGCATAAAGAATGATCCTGGTTATGGTTTGTAAAATTTTAAATTCTGATTTTACCATACTTCCGCTATTTATGTGCAATTTGATTGTATGCTCATGAATATTACAAACCAACATATCTGTTAGGGCAAATCGAACAGAAAGACAGAGAATTCAAAGAATGGCCATGAAGTTCTATTTGAGTGGGGATGCTCTGTATAAAAGAGATGTTGACATGAAACTATTGAGGTATTTACACAAAGATTAAGCTCATAGACTAATAAACAAAATGTATGGTGGAGTGTGTGGACTGCACATGAGTGGTCCATTACTTGCCAAGAAGATCTTGAGAATGGGGTACTATTGGTTATCTCTTAAAGCTGATTGTGACGACCATGCTAATTGATGCTATCAATGTCAAATTCATGTTAATGTTATTCACGCACCTCCTAATGAGCTACATTGTATGACCTCTCCTTTGCCTTTCTCTATGTGGGGAATGAATGTGATTGGTCCAATTGAGCCTAAAGCCAGCAACGGGCATCAATTTATCTTTGTTATGATCGACTATTTCGCCAAATGGGTGGAGATATTTTCCTAAGATGACTAAAGAAATTATTGTTATCTTTATTAGAAACAATGTCGTATGCCTATATAGACAACTAGAGGTCATAGTATCTGACAATGCCAAGAACTTGAGCAATGAAATGATGAGAGAATTATGTGGCAAATTCAATGTCAAACATCTCAAGTCAATCATCTACAGACCAAAGATGAATGGTGTCGTGGAAGCTGCAAATAAAAATATCAAAAAGATTATGGAGAAGATGTCGACAAACCACCGAGGATGGCCAAATCTACTGCTTCTTACTCTACTCGCATATCGGACTTCGATTCGTATTTCGACTGGGACAACCCCCTATTCATTGGCATGTGGCATGGACGTTGTCTTGCCAATTGAAGTTAAAATGTTATCGCTAAGGATATTATTGGATGCCCAAATCGACGAAAGTGAGTGGATCCAAGATAGATATAACCAATTATCCATGATAGATGAGAAGAGAATGGTTGCAATATTCCATGGACAATTATACCAACAATGAATTTCTCGATCTTAAAACAAGAAAGTGTGATCCTGAGAGTTTAAAGAGAATGGCTTAGTATTGAAGAAGATCATTCCATGTCAGGATGAAGCTAAAGAGAAGTTCGTCTCGAATTGAGAAGGACCTTTCATTGTCAAATCGGTTTTGTTTGGCGGAGCACTATTCTTACGAGAAATGGATGGTGAAGTATTCTCACAACCACTCAATTCAGACTCTGTAAAGCGGTTCTATGTATGAAGAACGAACCTGGATATCAACATCAACAATCATCAATTGGTGAGATGAGAGAAATAAGAGAAAAAGCTTGGTTCGAGGGCGTAGTTGAAAATCCAAAAGGGCAATGTGAGTAAAAGCGTAGGACCAAGACAAGATACAAATGGGCCGACACATTGAAAATCTTAAACAACTTAAACAATTTGACACCCTTGAATTACATAAAGACATGCCCTCCTCTTGACCTATAGGAGTACGTAGGCAGCCATTGTGGCGTGGTCTATGCCAAACACCAATAAATCGTTCCTTAATACGAAGCCCACAACTCAAGCCTCACAAATCAAACCAACCCCGATCAAACCGTCACCTCCAACTAAATTGAGTTCTTAGATCCAATCCAATGAAATCCGAAAGCGTCTCAACATCGACTATCAAATCTGAAACAATCACATAAAATAAAGAAGACAGTGATATATCGAAGTCGTGCTCATCAAGATAAAATGGTGATCAAATCGAGGTGAAAATGTATCATAAAGGAAAGTTGACAGAAACATAAATCTTTCCATATATATAATCTGTTTCATGTACATGTTTTCTCAATGATAAATAACAAATATAACTTGGTTTATGTAGGAAAAATTAAATATAACAAAAGCTAGAGATTTGATGTCAGGCTGGCAAAGAAGTCGAGGTGGCTAATAACCTCAGGAGTCTGTGGGTCTACCCTAAGCCGATGCTCTACCGCAATAATACGATCTAGCAAGGTCGTTGTTATACGCATTGTCCTCTCTTGGCCCTCCATAATATGTTGAGCCTGATCTATCACCTCATTAGCATACGCCCGACGAGCATCTCGATAAGAGATGACAGCATCCCTCGCAGCAAAAGCAGCATCCCTACCTGCTATGGCCGTCTGCATCAAAACTCGGGCGTGGTTCCTTTCGAAGGTGAGGACATGTACACGACTCTCCAAATCGACTATCAAAGTAGTAGAAGGAGCAGGGCTGGTAGGAACTGCATCCTTGGCTAAAGCCTCAGTCAAGCCAATATAAAACTCATCCTCTGTTAACTCAACATGCTGCTCCCCAGAGTCCTCTATGAGCTCATCCTCCGATATACCACCCTCCTCATCTATCGGGCCCTCTATAACAATCCCCAAATCCTCATCCAGCCAACTCTGGTACTCAGGGGTCTGACTTGGATGTCCATCCTCTCCCTTTATTACATAAAAAATCTCAACTTAATTTTTATTTAATTTATCAAAGTTCAAAAATTAAGTTGAATTAATTAATTTATTTTTAATAAATATAAAATCTAATACTAAAACTATTTAAAAGTTTTATTAAATATAAAATTATTTTTTATTTGTATTATAACTTAAATTTAAAATATCATAAATTAACTCCAGTAACAAGAATAACATAATTTTCGTCGTAACCCTGCCAAAATAAAACTCTAGTTGACTACGGTGAGCAACCATGGTTAAACTTCAGCCTTTTTGTTAAATTAAATTAAACAATATTTTAAATCAAAGGTGATAAATTAGTGATAAAAGTCTTTTTATTATTGTGCAAACTCACATATTCGAGTCTATTCCTCAGCAGCAAGAAGTCAGATTTCAACATATACTTTAAAGATTAAAAATAAGTTTCTCCTTGTCCCCCTTCTGGCTTTTTCTCCAAACTCTCCCTAAACCCCTAAGATTAAAATGTACCAATAGATTTACTACATTATAATAATGTAGATTTTTAAAAAATAAAAATGAAACAACATTCTTATTTCTCTTGTGTCGACATTCAAAGTCTGGAGCAGTATGGACCAAATGAGTCCGGAGGGAAGGATAATGTTGGAAATTTCATTCCCCCCCCCCCCCCCTCAAATTTAGTTAAAATAGTGTATATCAAATAAGATAAATGGAGCATTTTGTAATATAGTTATTGACAATTAAACATAGTACCCTGATTTATAGAGTATTTAAAATTCTCTTTTTCCTATTAAAATAGGACACTGACATATATTAAAAATAATTCTATTAAAAATAGAACACCTTCTAAAATAAAATACTTACTAAAAATAAAATTTCTTTCTTTCTATTATAGCAATCCTTTTTTTAATGACTAAAATACAGTTTGGGCCCTAAAGTTTATAGTGTTGTTGAGATTTGCACCCTCAATGTTTAAAACATATCTGAATATATCACAAAGTTCTTTTTGATGTTTTAATCATTCAAAAGTGATGGTGTATTTTATTTAGCTCAACGAACTTTGGAGTGCATTTTATTTAGCACAACGAACTTTAGGATGTATTTTGACCAGTTTAAACCTCAGAGGGTGTATTTTGTTTAACATAAAAGATTATTAAAATGTGCTTATATAACTTTTAGACATTAAGCTACAAACCTCAACTAACTTACGAACGTTAAAATTCAGACTGTATTTTAATCTTTTTCAATAAGATTCGAATGGTATCCCAACTACAACTACAAATTGTGTATGAAAAATTAGTGCGGTTGATAATTTAGTGGTCAAAGACCACGTCATAAATTATTTTTGAGGGGATCAAGGAGTGGGGGAGTTTTTCTTAGGCAGTATCAAAAATTCAAATTTATAGAATTTTGTTATATATTGTAAAAAATTTCAGTTGAATTACGATTACGACGCATATCAATACATGAGATTGGATAGAATCAAAGATATCATAAAAATATTATTAATTAGATTTATTCACATAATTACAATAAAATTGACATGTAAAGTCGTAATATATATTATTTTTTGTTTGTTATGGGGTAATTATCCATTTTTGATTGAATTAGAGTTTTGTTAAATTACAATACATAAATTCGATTGAAGAAAGACACTAAAAAAAATATGACATTTCATTTAATGGTAAACAAAATATTAAAAAAAAAGAATGACATATTTACACATTTAATAAAAATAAAATGACTTATATACTCCATCTCGTTAATGGGCACTATTTTTCGCTCTTTCGTGAAACAAACCCGCACTGAAAGCGACTAAGCGAGCGGCCAGAGTAAATTGGTAACAGTGGACCCGCTTTTATTAAATACTACAAAATTGGTCTTTTATTTGAACCATAATATCATAGTAATAATATCATAATATTAAGTATTGTCGAAAGTTTAAGATATTAAAATAAGAGTTTTGTTATATATTGCGAAATATTTTGACAGATATTAAAATAAGAGTTTTGTTATATATTATGAAATATTTTTGTAGAATTATAATTGCGACGTATATTAATATATGAGATTGAAAATGATTATAAAATTGATTCACTATATCAAATATATTATAAAAATATTATTAATTAAATTTATCAACGTAACTCACAATAAAAAACTTGACATGTAAAATCGCAATATATATCATTTTTCCTAAAATAACTATAAAAGTATTGCTAAATACATATTTACTATGCCAATATAAATATTACTATGATATGGTCAATAGCCTATATTTAAGAAAATATATATATATATATGTTGGGTTATGGGTTCGGGATACCCGACCCGGTGTGGGGGATCCGAACCCATTTAGGATTTAGTTGGAATAAAGTGATTCAGTTAAGGAAACTACTTTCTAACTGGGTTGACTTATATTCTGATGGAAGCATTTATTATGATTTGGTTGATGGAGACATATACTTTATTCGGTCAAGTGGGTCCAGGTGTGATGATGGCATAAGGAGGTATATATACAGAGTTTCCTTCTTCTATTCAAGGGTAATGCAAAACTAAACACTAAACTGCAAACCTCCATTGTTATCAAAACCTTGATATAGCCTGTACTAATTCTTACGCCTGAGCTATCCCCCGGTGGCAAAACCACCCGGAACTCTGAGTGTGGAATCGTTATTGTGCAGGATTAGCGCATTTTTAGTGACTGAAGTGTGCAGACGAATCTTGGCGTTAACATTGGCGCTAGAAGGAGGGCCTCTAGTGTTAGTTCACAGTCACTGTTAAAACGAGAAAACAGATATGGTGAATACAGCCCATAACGGAGGGGAAGGATCAGCTAGTTCCCATACACCAACTCGTAGGTCGGTCCTTGACCGACTCAGGTCGTCGGCTAGGGAGAGATTGGGGCCAAGGGGTCGGGCTAGGGTGCCTTTGCAAGTCCAATCTGCCCCGGTTCGTCGTCGTCTGTTTCACACAAACCAACAGACGCCAGAACCTTCGGCTCATATGACTGCCAACCCAGCTCGAACCCTTGTTCATTCAGGCAGTAATGCCGATCATGGAGATAAACGGCAATGGATCCTGACCCAACGAAGGGCAAAGGATCGGGAAGTAATGGAGGCCTTACGCCAACAGCAGCGAGAAATAGCTGAGCATTTGGCCAGGCTGGAAGGACAGGAGGAGGTTTCATCAAGCCGACCCCCTGGCCGACAGAACACTGACAGGAACCAGTCCAGGACTAATCGTTCGGATGGTTCCGAACCAGTTCGGAGCAGGCGTCAGAGCCGCTCCCCAGTTCGGAGCAGGCGTCAGAGCCGCTCCCCAGTTCGGAGCAGGCGACAGAGCCGCTCCCCGGTTCGGAGCCGGCGACATAACCGCTCGGAGAATGAGAGCAGGCGAGATAGTCGCTCCCCAATCCGTAGCAGGCATCAAAGCCCTTCGCGCCTGAGGAGCCGGCGTCAGAGCCGCTCCCCTGATCGCAGAAGGCACAGAAGCCGCTCACAGGACCGAAGCAGGCCCAGGAGCCGCACTCCGGATCGGAACAGGCGGATAAGCCGTTCTCGACACGGTAATATTAATGAAGGAAGGGGATCCGGTTCGGGTGGCAGGCCTCGGTCGCCACCCCGAAGAAGCGAAACCGATCCCGTTGTTATACGATTGGCTGAGTTAGAAGAAAAACTAGCCGCGGTGGTTCAGGCCAGGGAGTTGCCGAACGTAACAAATTCACCTTTCACTAGGGAGATCGAGCAGGTCAAAGCAGACAAGACCAAGAAAATGCCTCCCCTAGACTCTTATGATGGTACTGGCGATCCCTATGATCATACTCACGGCTATAACCAAGTGATGAATTATTATGATCATCCGGATGCTGCCAAGTGCCACATGTTCGTCACTACTCTGAAGCTTGCAGCACAAGAATGGATGGCATCCCTCCCCCCGAACTCTATTGGATCGTGGCAAGACCTAAGTGATAAGTTTCATGCGCGATTTGGGAGCAATAAGAAGAGAGGAAAGCTAACCACTGCTCTAACGCAAGTAAAACAGAGATCGGGTGAAAGCTTGGGTGAGTATGTGAAGAGATTCCGCGATATGGCTGGTACCGTGACTAGTTTGAATGTGCAGCAAGCAGTCGGGTTCTTCACGACTGGTCTGGATGCCACGAAGTCGAAAGACTTGTGGAAAGATCTCATTCTTAATCCACCAACAGATTTAGCTGAAACCTATGGTCGAGCTGAAGGACTTATCACCATAGAAGAAGCCTACAAAAGCTTAAATCCTCAAGCCCGGAATGAGGATAATTCAAAACCGAAAGATAGGAATTACATTCCTAGGCCCGGCGGCCAACCGAAAGGCAACTTCTATGGTGGATCTGGGTCGGGAAATGGCCAGGGAGGGGCTAATTCAGGAGGTGGCAGACCGCCTTTCCCGAAGAAGAATGTGAATAAGGTATATACCCCTCTCACTAAAGATCGGGCAAAGATTCTCGAAGAAATAAGAAGTCAATCCTCGTTCGAACCCTGCTCGACCACAACCCGATCCCACCGGGGCAACCCCAACCGGTATTGTGAATATCATCAGACTTCTGGTCATGATACCGAGGATTGCTATAACCTAAAGGATCTGATTGAGAAGAAAATCCAAAATTGTGAGCTGGTGCAGTATGTGGTGGGACGGCAAGATTCTACTTCGGAGGGCCGAAGAGGGTCAAACCGAGATAGACGTCTTGAGGCCCCACCCCCACCGAACCCTCCAAGAAATTGTGTTGATGTCATCACTGGAGGGTCGTTCGGGAAGAAAGTTGGGAAGAAGAGGAGGGGCCTGATGGATGCCGTGTTGTCAGTTTCGGAACGGCCTCCGGTTAGAGATCGCCCATTTCCCAATACGGTGATATCATTTACCGAGGAGGATTACCCCTCGGAACCAATTGATCCCCATGAAGGGGCTCTAGCCATCACAGCCCAGGTCGGATCTATGGATATGAAGCGAATAATGATCGATAATGGATCTTCGGTCGACATATTGTTTACTCATGCTTACAATAGGTTAGATCTGGGGGGAGCGAAGATGGAAGTGGGTCAGGAATCTCCGTTGTATGGCTTCAGCAACGATCCTGTTCGCGTGGCCGGAACCGTGGAGCTACCGGTTATCTTTGGCACGGCACCGAGGCACGTAGAAGTCATAGTCAGATTCTTTGTGGTCCAGATAGATTTGGCCTACAACGCCATTTTGGGTAGACCCACTTTAGCAGCCCTTCAGGCGGTTACCTCAATAGGTCACTTCAAGATTAAGTTTCCGACCTCGGAAGGGGTCGGCGAGGTAAAGGGTGATCTGGACATGGCACGCAGATGTTATCGGAATTCATTGATATCCTCGGCAGTTGGGGTCAGCAAACAGAAGCAAACAATGGCTATAGAGGTGGAGCCATTCACTGAGGGGAATTCCGAACCATTAGCGTTGCCCGCCGAAGAGACAGAAGAAGTACCCCTGATAATTAGAAAGAGTGATAAGCTGATCAAGATAGGTTCGGGACTGATAGAGCCATTTCGGACTAATCTAATCGAGTTACTTCGGGTATATGCAGATATCTTTGCATGGGGGCCTTCTGACATGCCCGGAGTCGATAAATCGGTGGCAGTTCATAAACTGTGTGTGGACCCTTCTAAAAAGCCTATCCGTCAGAAGAGGAGAATTTTCGCCCCGGACAGGCAAAAGATCATCGACGATGAGATTGCCAAATTGATAGAGGCGGATTTTATTTACGAAATTGATTATCCGGAGTGGTTAGCAAATGTGGTATTGGTGCGGAAGCAGAATGGTAAATGGCGGGTTTGTATAGACTACACCGATCTGAATAAGGCCTGCCCGAAAGATTTCTACCCTCTTTCGCATATCGACCAGTTGATTGATGCGACTTCAGGTTTCGACATGCTCAGCTTCATGGATGCTTTCTCCGGATATCACCAGATCTCCATGGATAAGAAGGACATGCCGAAGACAGCGTTCATTACGCACCGAGCAATATACGCTTACAAGAAAATGACGTTCGGATTGCTGAATGCGGGAGCTACATATCAGAGAATGATGAACTATGTGTTCGCCAAGTTATTAGGTCGAAGCATGGAGGTGTATGTGGATGACATGATTGTCAAAAGCATGGGAGTTCGGAACCACCTGGATGACTTGGAAAGCTGCTTTGAAACAGTTAGAAAGTACAAGCTTCGGCTGAACCCGACTAAGTGTACCTTTGGCCTTGGTTCGGGTAAATTTCTGGGGTATTTGCTCAGCAAGAGGGGGATCGAAGCTAACCCGGAAAATATTAAAGCCATCTTAGACATGAAGTCTCCCCAATCTTTTAAGGACGTTCAGCGATTGACCGGTAGAATTGCTGCGCTTCGGAGATTCATGTCGAAATCGGCGGAGCGGTGTCTACCCTTCTTTAACACTTTGAAAGGACCAAAAAATAAAAAGACCTTCCAGTGGACTTCAGAGTGTGAAGATGCGTTCCAAGGAATAAAAAGGTATCTCTCCTCAGCTCCGCTTTTGGTAAAACCTCTTCCCTCGGAACCCTTGTACCTGTATCTGGCGGCGAGCTCATTGGCAGTAGGAGTTGTATTAGTTCGGGAAGTAGGGGGCAGGCAATGCCCCGTCTACTACGTCAGCCATGTGCTTCGAGATGTCGAAACCAGATACCCCAACTTGGAAAAATTTGCTTATGCGCTCGTGATAGCTAGTAGGAAGCTGAGGCACTATTTCCAAGGAAGATTGATGGTAGTGTATACTGATCAACCTTTGAAGAAAGTCATGAACAAGCCAGATTTGTCGGGACGCCTCTCTGCTTGGGCAATGGAGTTGACTCAGTTCATCATAGAATACCATCCTTGAACCGCCATTAAAGGTCAGGCATTGGCCGACTTCATTGTGGAATGCTCGTTTACCGAACCCGATGCAGATGATAATACACTGATTGTGAGTTCGGTATCGGTCAATCAGACAGGTCGTACATCGTGGACATTGTATGTGGATGGCTCTTCGACTTCGGATGTCAGTGGAGCAGGGGTCATCTTGATTAGCCCGGAGGGATTTAAGGTCCAACAGGTCATTCGCTTTGAATTTAAGGCGACCAATAATGAGGTGGAGTATGAAGCCATTTTGGCCGGATTGCGGTTGGCAAGAAGTTTGGAAGTGAAGCACTTAATCATCTTCAGCGATTCCCAGTTAGTGGTTAAGCAGATATTGGGAGAGTATGAAGCCCGAGGAGATAGGATGACGAAGTACTTGGCTGCAGTTAAAGACCGACTGCATTATTTTGAATCGTATAGTGTACAAGGAGTTGGTCGGGAAAATAACACCATAGCCGATGCCTTGGCAAAATTAGCAACAACAGAAACTACTTCTTTTAGTGGGTCGGTGTACCTGGAAATTCTGGACGACTCAAGTATTCAAAGGTCAGAAGTGTTCCCAATAGAAAGGATGGACTGTTGGCTCACGCCATATATTTCCTATCTGGCGGATGGCGTCCTCCCTTCGGATCGGTTATAAGCCAAGAAAGTTAAACATCGAAGTTCGTTCTTCATCTTAATCGATGGAGACTTGTACCGAAGGGGGTTTTCTTCACCGTTGCAGAAGTGTTTGACCCCTTCCGAAGCGAATTACGCACTTCGGGAAGTCCATGAGGGTATATGTGGAAACCATATGGGCGCTAAGGCATTAGCATACAAGATCCTGAGGCAGGGTTACTATTGGCCAACCATCTTCCAAGAATCTAAAGAATATGTTAAGAAGTGTCCTAAGTGCCAGCTGAATGGAACAATCCCTCACCAACCTCCCGAAGAGTTGTACTCGGTCTTATCACCTATTCCGTTTGCTGTGTGGGGGATTGATATTCTGGGACCATTGCCAAAGGCTAAGGGGCAGGTTAGTTTTGTTATTGTGGCAATCGACTATATGACGAAGTGGGTAGAAGCCAAACCTCTCAAAGCGATTACAGAGCAGGAATGTCTTAAATTTCTCAAGGAATTTGTTGTATATCGCTTCGGTATTCCAATGGTGATAGTATCGGATAATGGGAGGCAGTTTGTAGGTGCAAAGTTCGAAGAATTTCTCACAGATCTGGGAGTTCAGCACAGGAAGACTTTGGTGGCCCATCCTCAGTCAAACGGCCAGGTAGAAGTCACTAATAGAACTCTTCTCAATGGAATTAAAAGGAGGTTGGATGAAGCCAAAGGAAGATGGCCCGAAGAGTTGCTTAGTGTGTTATGGGCATATCGGACAACAACCCGAACGACGACAAGGGATTCGCCTTTTCGTCTCGCTTATGGGACCGATGCCCTTGTTCCTGTTGAGATCGGATCCCCTTCGCTTCGAGTCAGTCAATTTAAGGAGTTGTATAATGACGAAGGTCTTCGCCTCAACCTGGATTTGTTAGATGAGGTTAGAGAGTCAGCTTTAATAAAGTTGGCGGCTTATCAGAGGAGGACTGCCAAGCACTACAACAAAGGGGTGAGAATAAGAAGGTTTGAAGTTGGCGATCTGGTGCTTCGAGAGGCTGCAGCATCAACTCCTCAAAATTCAGGCAAGCTTATGCCAAACTGGGAGGGACCAAATGAAGTTATTGAAGTACCCAAGCCAGGAACTTACCGGCTTCGGACTATGGATGGTTCGGATATTAAGAATACATGGCATGCTGGGAGACTTAGGAGATATTACCAGTGAGTTATAGTCATTTCTTTTTACCGATTATGTAAATATTTATGTCTATTGAAATGGAATGATATCGGATTGCATAGACGAAAGATGTTTAATAATTTCATTAATGTTCATTGGGGTTACAAGTTGTACCATTTACATTTGAAAAAGAAAAAGCAAGTAAAATAGAAAAAAATCCTATTGGGTCGGAGGAGGCAGTTCTTCGGGTTCTTCTTCATCGTCCGAAGAGTCAAGGATAGAGGTATCCAACCCCGCAGCCGTCATCTTCTCCTTGATCTTCTCTTTGTGACCTTGATACCCTTCGGATAACTGCATGATGACTTTATCGGCCAGTTCAGGAGATGCCTTATACTCCTCTATTATTTGGAGCTTGGCTTCTTCGGTCAAGGAAGGCCCCTAATTCTTTAGTTCAGCGTGCTCTTCTTCCAATGCATTGAGGGTGCGAATCAGGTCGGTCATTTTGGAGTGTGTCTGCTCCATTTGTTCTTCGAGGGCCGTAATAGCCTCCTTCTGGTCGGCATCGTTTTCTTTCAACAGGACTCGCTCTTCCATGAGTCGGTCGATCTGTTTCTCATGCTCCACGATCTCCGCCTGAAGGATCTCGACCCGATTCCGAAGTTGATAACTCTCCCGACTGGCTTCGGTGAGTTCATCCTTGGTGCCAGCGTGAAGTTCCCTTTCCTTCTCTAGCTCAGACTTCAGAGTCTGCACGTCATCTTTTAAGGCTTCATTCGCTGCTTCGATTTCCCTGTTCCTCTCTGTTAATTTAAGCAGGGATGGGAGAGATCGGGCGAACACGGAGCTAGACTGTAAAAAGGGTGTGTTAGTTGGGTGGAACAAGTAAGTAAAGTATCTTTCCACAATAATGATGAAAACAGAGTTACCTGGAATTGAAGTCTGATGAAATCTTCTAAGAATTGGTCTAGGCTATGATTTCTGAACCGCTCGTTATCGGCTGGCATAATGAAGCGTTCAAGAAGATCATAGGGAAAGGGGTCAGAGCGGTTTTGGGGCCAGAGGGTTCGGGGTTTGGATTGGTTGCCGGAAGAAGGAGCCGAAGTCCGGGGATCGGATGAACTGGCTCCACCTGGATGGATTCTGGTCTGATGCGTGGGTGCAGTTGGAGGTGCTGAGCTGGTCGAAGGCTCTTTACGAGGTCTCTTCGTCAAAGGCTCTAGGACTTCGTCATCAGTTTCCTCCTCATCGATAATTCCCAGGGTAGCCGGATCGGGAATTGCCACGGGAGTCTTTACTGGCTTAGGTGGCACTTTCTTCTTGAGTTGTTTTTTCTTCATCAAAGCCATTTTTTCCGACCTGCTCATCTCCAAAGTGTTCTTCTTGAGGACTTGGGTCATCGGGATGGCTGAAATTGGGCGAGCCGCTATCGGCACTTGGTTTAATGGCACGTCTCCTAGGACTCCTTCGGGATTGATGAAGTTCGGCTCGATGATCCGAGGGACGGTTCGGCTGACTTCAGTCGGGGCGGTTAGCTTAATAAGAGTTACTGCGAGAAGTTGAATGTTATGGGTCAGTTCGAGTTAAAAGGAATGATAAGCAATAGAGTTAAGAATTAAGGTTCGGGATCTAGTTCTTACATCCGTGGTCATACAACCAAGTATGGTTGCCAAGGAGCTCGAAGTCCCACTCCTCGTCGGGCATCTTGCTGATGAATTGCTTGAACTCGTCCATACGATCAGCCGGGAACGCCTCAATGTTGTTGGTGTTTTTGGTGAGGCCGATCCAATCTGATATCAGGCTGGTATCGGGCCCTTTGATATAAAACCACTGAGGATGCCAACCTTTGTTGCTAGTGGGGGTCTTGATCAAGGACAGCTTCTGAGCCCCTTTGGCGGGCAGTTTGCTGATCTGCCGAAACCCTGCCTCGCGAGATCGGATGACCGTGAATAGCGCGAAGAAGAAGTCCAGGGTCGGTTCGACCTGGCAATCATGGCAGTAGGCGATGAAGCATACCAGGTGGATGAAGGAATTTGGGACTAGCTGGGCGAGTCCGACCCCGACCACGCTCAGAAAAGTAAGCATGAAGGCATTGAGGGGGAATCTGAGCCCATATTTTAGGGCTTGAACAGATACGGCAGTCCAGCCATTGGGGCGCTGGTACATCCTCTCGTTGAGGTCGGCTGTGCGTATCTGGTAGGATATAGGAATCTGGTACAATTCCCGGATAGCTGCGAGATCTTTATTCTGAATAGAAGATCTGGTATTTATGTGGGAGAAAGTTTTTTCCGAGGAATATTCCTCTAACATCTTCATGTTCTGGAGTTCGGCTTCGGTGCGGGGCGACGTAGTAGGGAAGGGGTTGCCAGGGAAATCAGAGCTAGTGATGGGACCTTGGGATGAAGTGCTGAGTCCCAATGAGGTGGAGCTGGTTTCAGCGACAGAAGTAATGACTACCGGCGCGGCGGAGACGACGACTGTTGGATTGGCAGTGGTTGTGACGGTGGTGGCTTCTGTTGTCACCGCTATGATGAGAGCTATGATTTCGTTAGCAGTAGAGGCTGAGGCACTAGTTTTCGATGGGTTGGAAGAGCTTGAGGCGTCGTTGGTCGCCATTGATGAATAAAAGAGAGGTGCTGGAATCGAGTAGTTGGAGTAAGATGGGGATTGCAGTGAAAGTTGCAGAGGAGATTTGACAGGTTTGAAAAAATTCGAATTGAAAGTGACGGTTGTATTTGGGGATGGTTTAACTCTATTTGAGAGTGGCCCTTTGAATCCGACACGGTTCCCACAGACGGCGCCACTTCATTAAATGTGGTGGGCCCCTTTTATTGGCACGTGGCATTATGGTGGTAATGGGGGTAATAATTTGAGGCGGTTACAAGGTTAAGGGAGTGTTTGGATCAAGGATTAAGGATATATTTATTCTTTTTACTCTTTTATTATAATTCTTTTTATAATTAAAGAGTAGGGGGCAATGTTGGGTTATGGGTTCGGGATACCCGACCCGGTGTGGGGGATCCGAACCCATTTGGGATTTAGTTGGAATAAAGTGATTCAGTTAAGGAAACTACTTTCTAACTGGGTTGACTTATATTCTGATGGAAGCATTTATTATGATTTGGTTGATGGAGACATATACTTTACTCGGTCAAGTGGGTCCAGGCGTGATGATGGCATAAGGAGGTATATATACAGAGCTTCCTTCTTCTATTCAAGGGTAATGCAAAACTAAACACTAAACTGCAAACCTCCATTGTTATCAAAACCTTGATATAGCCTGTACTAATTCTTACGCCTGAGCTATCCCCCGGTGGCAAAACCACCCGGAACTCTGAGTGTGGAATCGTTATTGTGCAGGATTAGCGCATTTTTAGTGACTGAAGTGTGCAGACGAATCTTGGCGTTAACAATATATATTATAAATTTATGTATCAACTATTTTTTTTGACAATAACATGAATAAGTATTATTAATACATACATTTATAATGTCATTTTTAAAATTTTACTTAATATCATAAATTAATAAACTAGAATTATAATTTGACAAAATAAATTCGGAATACATAATAAAATTCTTTGTTAGAGAATGAATTTTTTTTTTTGACGCGTTATACAGGAACACGTGATACCCGCGCATCTAAGTAGAAGGAACCCAAGGAAAACGAGTACCCATGCCGTGCGAATGCATGTTTGACTCAGTCACACATATGTCACATTCCCTCGTAAGTGTCAATCACGCCCCACCACCAATTTTTAAATAAGATTTTCTTTTTTATATACACGGACATTATAATAAAATTTAAAATACTGGACCTGTTTTTGAAATGGATATATTTAAAATACAATCAAAAGTAAATTGTTTTTTAATACTCTTACCTTTAAATTTGAAATATCTTAAATTAATTTTTAAAACGAGCAGAATATTTCATTAATTTTAGAAGTTAAATACTTTAGTTAAAAGGATAATCAGACATATTTCATTAGTTTTAATTTTAAATTAAATATTTCATTGATGCTTGTCATTGAGTTGTATTATTACATAAAATTTGAGAATAATCAGATATTTTATCATATGATGAACATGTGTACAATTTAACAACTTAAATTTTAATGGATACATTTTTTAATTAATTTTAGTGGTAAATATTTATGCATAATTGATCTCTATATTATGAGTTAGTTAGATACGGGAGGGTCTTTTTATCTTTTGAAGAGATCTTCCCCTTAATTTTTTTGTTATTATTTATATATTATTTCATTGTTGTTTCTCCTTTTACGAAATTTGTTTATCTTTTTGTGAAATCTTATTTTCTTTTAATTTGGGGGTAGACATGTCATTTTTTTTCCATTTTTGTAGAGTCATTTTTCTTCGTTTGAGAGTTTGGATTCTTAATTTCTATGTAAATAATTGATTTCATATACAATATGAAATCAATAGGTGATTGCAGGTATGTTATTTGGATATGCATACGGCATGTCTCCGACAGTTGTTTTTTGATTTTATATAAATAAATATATATATATATATATGTATATATATGCTTAAATAATTAAAATTTGTAACTTAAATTTTAATTTTGGATAAAATAAGTATCTCATCAACTAATTTGCATCTTTTTTCATTGAATGAATGAATTTTCTTTGATCTTGTTTAAAACTTTATCACAAAAAAAAAAGTAATAAAAAAATTTCTAACATATTTAGATCATTATTAAGGAAAAAGCAATGGAAAGAAGTCAACTCCAAAATTTTTATTGCAATTTATTACATAATGCTTAGGCCATGTTTGGTACGCGGGAATCTTAGGCCATTTATGACTAATCTATTCCCATACCCCTCATACCCATATTTGGGGTAATTATTAACATTAGGTGTGAATTTCTGATTTTCAGTAATTGAATATTTTTATTATATATGAGTGTGTGATTTTGTGATATTTATTCCTACGACATTTTAAGGTTTAACGTGAAAAAAATATTTTGTTACTTTTTATTTCTAGATATTTTATTACTCACTATTATTACTATATGCATGTGATTCTCATTTATATCACCACATTCCCATGTGCCAAACGTGGCCTTAAAGAAAGTGAAAGGAAACTACAGAAGTATAATTGGAGACAAAAAGTATCAATTTCAAGTAATTGACGGAGAAACAATCAATAGAATCAAGTATCACATTCTATTCATATTTACACACATATTCCTGGCTTTCTATTTTTATTTACTTATTATTATTTTTTAAGAATATATATTATAATAAATCTATATCTATATACATATATATAATAAGACAAAATTTAGTTTTTTGATCTTCGTCTTTGGTATAGGCTTAAAATTTAATTAACACTAAAATACTTTTTAAAGTCTCCCTAATTTTATTTTATTTATTTTAAATAGGCATAGAATTTAATTAGAATTAAAATATTTTTTAATGTACAATGAACAAAGGAGAAAAGAAAGGAGGAAAGTACTTCACGATAATTGTACACCCCCATCGTAAACCAAAATTACCTTTCCCCAAAACTGTATGCACGAAAAAAAAAATTAACTTAAACTCTGAAAGCCAAAAATGTGACACCCCCAAATCCGGGTTTCCTAACCTCGAATTCGGTGCTCACGATTTCTCAATAACAACATACTTTCTAACTAAATGCGGAAAAATAAACATACATTGTTTATCGAATAGAATTAAAGTCTTACAATTCCGGTCCCAATGTTCTTTAACCTTAACATAAAACGTACCCTTAATACAATAAAAGGTTCACCTAATCAAACAACATTCAATAATAACTAGTACATAGGCACTATCGGGCATCTATTCCTGCACCTTCCCCTTTCCTTTGTCTCCTCTAGACGTTTCTGCCTTAGCTGAAATAAAGATCATGATATAGCAAGGGTAAGCAACTAATTTGCTTAGCAAGTATATACACAAGAGATATATCATGATAGAAGGAAATTTTTTGCTTTCAATGTTCAACAACAGTATAAGGGTGTGAAGGAACATGAATTAGTAAACAACAGTTGAATATCCGAATAATTGAATGGCAATTACTGAGTGGTTTGAAATAACCAAGGACGTTTTCCAAGGTTCTCAGCATGTAAGCTGGACCTCTTAAAAAGTATTGGTAATCGAGGGGATCAGCCTCTCATACCCCGTGATTTATGCATAAACACTTAATAACCAGCATTGATATCATGCCTTAAACAAGTTTATCCTTTTCTCAGCCAAGAGTTCTTACCACAACAATTTAATAAGAACAGCTTTTAAAATACCATTGTCTTAACCAATTTAGACATGCTGGATCTAGCTGATACAAATAGCATAGATCGATCTCATAAACAATTCATACTTGAAAGAACTTTAATTAAATTTACAGTTCAATCATAATAGGATAGGAATTCAATTGCACAATGTGCGAATCTCAATAAATAGTATAGATGTGAATAATCGACAATAATTATTCACTAACATGCTTCGAAAATAATAACTCGAGTTTGAGTTAGGGAACTTGCAATAATGTAAGAAGTTTAGGGTTAGGAACTTGCCTGTTTGCTCAGCTACAAATAATTTTAGCTTTAACTATTTGGTCTTTGAAGAACCTAACATAAATAATGTCGGTCTATCAATTAGTACTGCGTAGTTGTACGCCGATACGCTTACTTATGCTATTTATTTAACAATTTAAGAAATTCACATAGCACACAGTAAATAAACTATAGCAAGTTTCATAAGGCACTTAATTGGCTTTTAGGTTAATGGTTTAAATAAATCAACCATGTATCCCTTAAGTAATAAACACTTATTAATCCCTTAAACAATTAATTATAATTGTTTACTTAATTAACATTACTTTTTTCTTAATTAACATTCATTTATTAAACCCTTAAAACAATTAATTATAATTGTTTAATTAATGAGCTATTTGAACTCTCTCTATTTTATTAACTCTATCTTCATTTAATAGTAATTAATAACTAATTATATTCACTTATTATTCAATTATTAATTAAATAATAATCGAATTATAAATTTTAATTGTCTTTAATTATTATTTAAGATTAAATAATAATTAATTAGGTTTGTTTATTATTTAAGGTTAATCGAAAAAATTAAAAATAAATAATTAATTAGTAAATATGAATTATCTTTAGTTATTATTTAATAATAAATAATAACTAATTAGATTTATTTATTATTTAAGGTTACTCAAATAATAGTTAATTAACAAGTATGAATCACCTTTAGTTATTATTTAATAATAACTAATTAGGTTTATTTATTGTTTAATGTTAATCAAATAATAAATAATTAGTTAGTGAGTAATAATTATCTTTAGTTATTATAAATAATAACTAATTAGATTTATTTATTATTTAAAGTTAATTAAATAATAAGTAATTAATTAGTGAGTAAGAGTTACCTTTAGTTATTATCTAACAGTAAATAATAACTAATTAGGTTTATTTATCAATTTAAAGTTAATCAAATAATAAATAAAAAAAAATTAAAAAATAAATAAATAAATAAATAAATAAATAAATAAATAAACAATTTACTATACATGGAAAATATAATAGCATATAAGGCTATTATTTTATTACTTCTTATTCATACTTAATTATTATCTAATAATAATTAAATATTTATTGTTTATTGATAAATACTTTATTCATACATATGTAGTATCTTTATTTATTATTATTTGATAATAAATAATTACTTTATTAGCTTCATTTATTATTTAATATTAATTAATTAATCATTAAATATTTATTATTTTTATTTATTATTTATTGATAAATAATAATTAATTAACTTACTAATTTTATTTATTAGTTGTAATAGCTAATTAGTTTACAAGTGTATCATTAGCTTCAACTAATAACCACTATGACAGTACATTCGAGTTACAGTTGGCTCCATTGAATTACACAACTTATTCAAACAATTCAGTTGGGGTATACTCAGTTAATGGCTTTGTGTTGCTAAGATCATAGTTATAATGACATCCAGCCCCTAAATTTTATCCCAAACATTTACCCAACACATTAGGCAAACGAACTCCCAATTGTTTTACCAAAATTCTCAGTTCTAGTATTAGCTATAATACCCACATAACTAAAAGTTGATTCCTGTAAACAATATGTATCAACTACATGATTATCACCAACCGAGACTACAACCTGCAATTAACCCCCAATGTGCATACAACACAATACCAGATTTTTCCCAAATCAAAACCAACAGAAATTAACATGATTCAATACCAGGTTTTTAAACCAACCAATAAAATACTGTGTATATCAACCAATTCAATGTATCAACACTGCCAACAATACTAATCCTAATACAGAAGAAGAAATTTGCACAGAGCCTACATAAAGCTATCACAGCACAAACGACAACACCAATCCAAGTTCAAAAGAAGGAAATTTATACACAACCCTATATAGAACTTATCATAGTACAATATCAACTCAACACAGTGTTATAAACGAACCCAATTGGTAACATAATACAAGTATAAAAAAAAATTCCCAAAAACTAAACCCACAAGAATTCGGCAGCTTGGTATACCTTGGGATAGTTCGAATTGCTACCTTCCTTCTTCTCCCACTTCACGCCGGCGACTGACTATTTCTCTCTAATTTGAACTTACAACAAAGGGATTTGGCAGCTAGTTTAGGTCATGAGGGGTTCAATTTATAGCACAACAAAATTGTACCCAATTCGGCTGGGTATTACCCCAATTAGCCAATTAAGGACCATCGGGTAGAGGAAGGTAGCGACTGACGGCCCATCACTTCCCAGCTGGGTCCGGCCGGCATCTCGAGTCGTGTGTTGCCATGGGTCACGTCGCCGGTCACCTTGAATCCACTGGTCCGATTGGTTGTCCATGACAGTCCCTGGCTTAGCCCGTTGGTCAATTCCTCTACGCCGCCCCACACGCTGACGCCGACCTGCCGAGCCTCTGACCTCCCTCACGTCACCGCGCCGGCTTCCTTCCTCCCGTCTCTTGCCCGATGGATTGAAAGCTTCGAATCCCCCTTTTTCCTTTCACTGGTTCTGATTCGACGGATGGAGGATTTGGGGGTTCCCATTTCAATTGCTCGGCTGTTTTGGATTTGGGGGTTTCATTTCCCTTTTGGTTCGGTCATCTCCCAAATAAATCCCACCGGTCAATTCCTTTCCCAAATTAATTGGATCCACCCGATTGGAATTTTGTATTGGGCTTAACCCAATAGGGTTGGGCTGGTCGAACCAATTTTAAAAAAAAAAAAAAAAGGCGGCCCACTTCACTTAATCTGACCCGCCCATTCGTTTGGCCCAATCCGGAAATAAAATAAAAGAAATGGGCCAGTTCAAGTAAAATAACATTATGCTCTTATCATTTTAATTGCATAATTAGTTCAATTAATTATTTAAATATTTGTTTTACCCATAATTCTGGATTCGAATTATTTAATCCGATAATGATAAAATTATTTATTAATTCCCCAAATTTTCTTGCAAATAAATTCTTAGGGTTAACTTACTAATTTATTTAAACTCTCAGTGAGTCCCTTTAATGCACAGAAATTTATTGGACTACGTATTTATATAATTAAATAATAATAATACCCACATGGATCCAATTAAATTCGTAAAATTAAATAAAACGAATTTCACATATTAAAGTAATTCAATACAATGTTTAGAAATTCCTGGATATTACAAAAAATACAATAGCATCTCATCATTACCAAAAACGAAAATATGTATTTGATTTTACTTAAATACTCTTTATCAACTATCTATGTCTATATTGAAGGGGTAATAATAATCTAGAATGGAGGTTGAATAGATTATTATATTTTATGAAAATCTTTGGCCTTTTTAAATTTGACTTTTTTAATTAGTTGTAAATAATTTAGTGATTATCTTAATTTTAAATTTAAACAATTACACAAAAGCAATCGCACAAGACATAGTGGATTTAACTTGTTCACACTATACACGTGGGGTATACTGCTACGTCCAGTCTCAAGCTCCTCTCTAGAATTTGAGATCCTATCACTATAATAATAAACTTCTCCTTCAATAAGTGAATAAATCTTTACAAAGTTTTACATATTTATTTTAAAACTTTCTTACAACTAATTATCTTGAAAGTAGCTTCCCGCTGCTTCCTTAAATATGATTGTACATGCAAACCTGAGATCAGTACTATTTTTAAATTTGATCTTGAAACTAAATGTCTTTCTCTTTCCTCACAAGTACAATAGAGATTTTCTCTAAGATTCTGGTCTTGGTACAAAATCATTCTATTTCTCACATACACTAAAAATATACTATCTCAACATTTCCTTTTAAAAATTTAGTTTGTTTGTGATGGTTTGCTTTTTAACTAAGCAGATATGAATTTAAACTCAATATATTTCTTGACTTAATGATGTATGCAATTAAAAGCTTTGTCAATAATATATAAACAAATATTACAAGTAAACATATATTTAAGTTTCAACGCTAATCTTGTAATATATGCTAATTCAAGTATATGAACATATATATATATATATATATATATATATATATATATATATATATATATATATATATCAATGTGTATTAAATACTTGAACTTTAAAGCTCACTTAAACAAGTATAAATATGAAAAATTGTGTGTAATATTTGTATAGTGAAGCAAGTTAAGTTTATCTATTTGATTTTTCTATCCAAAGAGTTTTTTTATAATAGATGATTTCTCAAGACTATATATATCTTTCAGTTTCTAGATAAATGGATTTATTTTAGTTAAGCTGTATTTGGGAAAAAAATTAATTTTTAATCACCATAATATTCAACTTAACAAGAACACAAGTCAAACACTTCAGGTCGGCCTCAACAGCTTGTCTTGAAACTATCTTCGAGTATCAAGAGGTTAAGAATCAAATTCAATACTCATGAAAACTTAAAGACCAATCAAATATTGATAAATTAAAATGATTCAATACTCAAATATGATATACTTTTATAATAATACATTTATAACAATGTATAACAAATATAGCAGTTATTGTAAAGTGAATCAAGTATATTAAATAATATAATAAGCACAAGTATTGATCTTTTGAAGAAGAATATTTGAGAGTAATAATGTAAGCAAGAATTTATTAGGTTTTGGCTTGTATGCTTCTTAACTAATTTTTTTGCAAATAAGGTTTCTATTTATAGAAGTAACATTAAGATCCGAAAATTGTCTTGACCCATTTAAATGCTTCAAGTCGGATTGTTGCTTTTAAGATGACAAAAAGTTACTTTTTCATTTAGATCATAGATTTGAATCTTAATCCTTTAGATAATTGCTTTGCCCACTATGATTCAAAGTAAAAGTGACCTTCGGTCACTTTGGATTTTTTAATCCAATTGTATTCTTGGGCCATTGCATTCTATTTAACTAACCAGGCTACTTAGGAATATTGGGCCCGATTTTATAAGGCTTTTGGGCGTGATTATGAAGCATATATTTTGGGCATAAAATTTTCTTGGACCGAGTTATTTTTAAAGAAGTTGGATAAAAATTACATTTTGACATTTCTCTTTAGAACGAATAAGAAAGTAATTTATATATGTATATATAGTTTTGAAAATCATTTTTCAAGCCAAACTTAATTATATTATGAATTTAGTTTTCTTAACATTTGACATTTAATTGTCAAAGTTATATGAAAGCTATTTTCCCATAAGTTGAAAAATCATTTAGGTAACACCCATTTCCCAAATATGAAGGGGAGGTCACGCACAAAGCACAACAAACCTCAACATAAGAAAATAGAGCACTAATAACTTCAAAATATTAAATAGTTAATAATCCATCAATGTCGAATTAAATATAATTCTCCAAAAATTGACAGAATAATCAAAATCTAAAATCAAATAAACCTAGATGGTCAAATGTAGCTCTCTTCACACGAAATCCTAAATCGCTCCTGTAAATCTACTGGAAGAAAAATATAGCATGAGCCAATTGTCTAGTATGAATAAAGATATATAAAAGAAGCATAACTGACAAATAAAACTAACTGAACGGAATGTGAAAGATAACCTCAAATATAAGCACCAACGATAACAAAATCTTTGAAGTCTGAACATTGTTTCATTATTAAGGACTGTACAAAAAAAAAACATAAATATTATAAACATATTTTAGACAATATCTAGTCCTGATCATTAATTCATCATCATCATCATGTTCATCATCACACCAATAATTTTATCTCATTCATGTAATCACATATTCACGTAATCATATTTATCACGTAATCACATTTATCATATAAATGCATAATCAAATAATCACATACGTACGTAATCACCTTTATCACATAATCACATAAACACGTAATCACCTTTATCACATAAACACATAATCATATAAGCACATAATCACCTTTATCACATAAACACATAATCATATTTATCATCAAATTAAGCAGACTCTAACACCATATTTAGTTTTTAAAGCAATTTTTCATTCATCTCCTTATTTCATTCTAATTTGATGATACCCACTCTTTAAATCAATTTTAGAAAACACATACGACCCATGCAATTCATCAAATATATCATCTAAGCGAAAAATAAGATGTCGATATTTTACCGTAATATTATTTACCACTCGATAATTAATACACATACGTTATTTTCCATCCTTATTAGGCACTAAATGTAACGACCCCAAAATTTTAACAATCTAACTTTCAACATCGGTCGTTCACAATACATCAATCTTCTGTTAAATTTGTCATTATTCGATGACACAATCATTAATATGCGGAATAACTTAAAATTATTCTATTACAAATTGTCCTCGTTCCCAAAACTTTCAACCTTTACGTCTAAATATCTTAGAATCATGACAATATTATGATTCGCTTTGTCGAACTTACTATATAAGATTACATTTCAATATACACTTTGCAACTCAACATAAATACATTTAACAAAAATCTTAACATAGCTCAAGTATTAACTTCAACTAGAACATCTAATCTTCATGCATCATTTTGATCCACGTCATTTAGGTAGCACATAACTTTACCTTGAATCCTTGACCTGCAAAAATGGTTATTTGCAAGAATGAGCTCGACAGCCCAACAAAATCTAACAGTTTTCATACATCACGTAGCACATAATTATCATGCTCATCTTATATAACGTAAGCAGCTGGGTAAACATAACTTACATGTTGTACGTCACATATCAAGTAGAAATTGAATTCCATAATTCAATCAACATTCTTTACTCAATCAAGGAAGCCATACATTGACTTTAACATTTCGTACTCACAATATATGTAACACGTCATGCTCTTTACAGTATAAATTTAAAGCAGTTAATCATCGAGTTCACATAACAAATAGAAACTTAAAGACTTGCCTGGCTCGTAGATTACCAATTACCATAAACAGTTTCTACTTATCTGCACCTCATGTATCCTACACAATATATAATTATTTACGTCATTCATTAGACACTAGTAAGGTTTCACATAATGGTTTACACTAAGAATAATTTGTATTCTATATTGTTCGCACCTTATAGATGATTTACGCGATTAACTCTAAAACATTTCTCGTCGTTGCGTAGTTTGATAACATTAAGACCTTCATCATCATCCATCCTCGTTGGTTTATAAAAACCTCATTCTATATCTTATAATATTCATTTCAATAGATTCAAAACACTATTTAAGTGCATTAACAATTTACGCGGCGCTTCGACGTTTAAACGTCACACGCCTAACTTGCCTCCTTCGTACATGCTTAGCATACTCATACACTTATCTAATTCATCATTGATTAATGCTAAGCATCATTATAATTCATAATAATCATGTTTTAAAACTTAGAACATCATTTTACATTGTTGGGAGCATTACGCGTGCTTACGCGTATGTCCGATAACCTTCGTTTGCTGTCAATTGCACATCAGTCTTAAAAATGACTATTTTTGACCTTGTTACAGACCTCAAATCCGAAAACTTATTAAAAAGAAATTGTAGGTCTATCTCTTAGCTTTCCGAATCATCTTGAATCATCCAATTCCGAGTTCGTATGAAAAAGTTATGACTATTTTACTACAGGCGGTCAAACCAGTCCAGGCCTGCATTGAGCCCGGCGCAGCTGCGCCCATTTTGGCTTAGGTTCCAGCGCAGCTACGGCCAAGCGCAGACACAAAACCTGCAATTTACAGCAAACTCTACTCTAACCAAAAATTCAACACATCTAACACTTAAGGACCCATTTAGCCAATCTCAGATGCTATAAACTTAATAAACACCAAACTAAACATGTACCAACACTATTTCACCATCTTAGAATGTTCAAATAGGATTCAAATTTCATGTTTATGCTCTTTTTTCATATTTTTGACATATTAACGAAATCAAACACCATGAATTCGTTTTTCAACCAAATTGGTTGATTCAACTTGTTTTGTTTTCGTTTATCAAAGTATTAACAATATCCACCATCAATTTCGGATTCTTTACCCAAATTCATAACCAATTTTAGTCTCAAAATAGACCAAAATATACATATTACTACAAAACTCATTTTTTCTCTTCTAACACATGTTTTCATGAATTTGATTACCAAAAACTCAATTATAAACATTATAGAACAGATTATATACACTTATGTACATATATAATAGATTCTTCTACTAACTAGTCATCAAACCCAATTACAGAAAACTAGTTCTAGCAAAATAAGAACTAGAAACTTTAAAATTTACCTTTGATTCTTCTAAATTTAGACTAAGTTAGATGATTAGATGATTATCCTTCATCTTCCTTTCTTGTTCTTCCAAAATTTTTCTTCTTCCATTTTCACAGAACTCTCTCAATTTCAATTTCTCTCTTCCTCTCTTTTGTGTTCTGTATTTTCTCCTGATAACTTTTAACGTATAAGTCCCCTTAGCAGTTACAGGAAAACATAAGGTCACAAGACCTTGTTTGGCTAGATTAGTATAACCCATTCTTAATTTATTTTTATAAAACTCTTACTATATGATACATTTGTCACACTTAAATTTAATTAAATACAAATAACCCTTCTTATTAATAATTCAATTATTCCATACCAATAAAATTATAACAATTAATTTAGTCACACAAAAATATAATTTTTATTTAATAAATAATTTTGTTTAATAAAATCATCTTTCACTTAATAAATAATTTTATTTAATAAAATTATTCATCCTCTCATTTAATAAATTATCAACATCTTATCAACATCCATGCATAATAAAATACGCATCAAGTATAAAAATATTTATCATCACTTTACTTAATATTTTCATACAAATAAATTATCACACAATATTCTCATCAAATATTTATTTTATTAAATAAATATCCCAATTAAAATATTTATTCTACTCAATAAATATTTTATCTATTTACGAAATTCACAATCGTAATACATTAACATGTAACATATTGTTTTCTCGTTTAATCAAAACAAATATATATTTACATTAATTCACTATTTTAATTAAGTGAATTACTCTCATTATTTATTAAACCTCATTTTTCAATACACAAATATATATTTCTCTTTTATATTCACACTTAACCACTTCACATCGAATCATATATTTCAAACTATATAACACATATATTTATTTATTCAAATCCAACACCTCACATAATAAGAATTTATTTATTAAATTCTCATTTCATAATTATTGAGAATTTGGGTTGTCACACTAAAATTACCGGAACTGCACAAGGACTCATGTTTTCTCTCACGGACCACTTCTCCATTAACTCACCAACCTGCCTTTGCAACTCTTTTGTTTCCTCGGGATTGCTCCAATAAGTTGGATGGTTAGGAATGGTAGCACCAGGTATGAAGTCAATTTGATGTTCTATTTCCCGAATAGGTGGTAAACCTTGTGGACGCTCCTCGGGAAACACATTAGCATAATCTTGCAAAAGAGATGCAACAACACTATGCAACGAAGAGTTAATTTGGTTAGTATTTAAAAACACCTCCTTATACCTAAGTATAATCATCGGTTGTTTAGAAATTAAAACCCTCCTTACATCACTCTTTTTTGCATAAATATTTATTTTTCTCTTTTCATCTTTCTTTTTTCCCTTTTTTTCTTTTTCTCTCTTATTTTTCCCTCATTATTTTTCTTTTCTTCACTCTTTTTTCTTTGTACATGATCTTTTTGTAAATGCAACTGATCCTCACGCACTTGCTTCGGTGTCATTAGACATAGAGTGACTTTTCGTTGATTATGCACCAATGAATACTCATTCATAAAGCTGTCATGCTTCACGCGTCTGTCAAACTACCATGGCCTCCCAAGTAACAAGTGCCCTGCCTGCATTGGAACCACATCGCACAATACCTCATCAACATATCTACCAATAGAAGTACTCTACAATCAGCATTGGTACTCTACGTTCGTAGTGTTAAAGTAGCAGTCTGGTAGTTTTACGATCGCAAGAAGGTTAAGGAAGAGTCACTCGACGATTTGACACAACACTCTACGTTCGTAGTATGATGACTCTACGATTGGTTTACTTTCGTTCGACGATTTGCTATTTAACTCTACGTTTTTAGCTCTACGACTGACGAGAAACTCTACGATCGTTGAGAGAGTTTCACCTTACGATTTGTTACTCTACGTTTGTCTACTGAGAGGCTTTACTCTACGATTGTATGGGTTGACTTGTGAGTTGACTTCTGGATTCCGAGTCAAAATAGGATTTGAGACATTGGAGCTTAAAGATACGATTGCTAACATGATTTGGAGACAAAATTACACATTAAAAAGGAAGCTGAATCTGATATTAAGATCCAAGTCAGAGTTGATATGGAAACTAAGTATAAGCTGATTTCGAATTGGAAAAGGAAATCGAAGAAGACTTGGCTTTGGAAACTAAATTTTAACTTGATAAGAAAGCAATAAAAAGCTAGATTGCAGAGGTCGATAAGGATTAAGAAGCTACCATAGCTGCAGAGTGAAGACTTCCGAAGTAAAGTAGAATTAGAATTCTTCCAGGGTTTTGATGTTGTATAAACACCTGTTACTTGTAATCAGTTGGGAGGAATCCCTGATATCACATCATAGTTCATATTTTATTGTTCACAGTATGCTAGGCTAATTTATTTCATTTTCAGTTCTAAAGGGATGTGGAACTATATTTACATTTAATGGTTAATTGAGTTTTATTATTTATTCCTTCGTATATGAGGTTCATTCTGATAATCTGTTTTAATTGCTCATATGCTATTTGGTTTAACTAATTTGGTTTTTGCAGAATTGAATTGGTTAACGAATATCATCTGCTAGATTAAGATATAATATTAAGCAAACGATGTTGTATCTGATCACAGGTAGTGCTTAGTAATACATGATTGTGGACAAGCTTTTGAGTATTGCTAAGATTATCAGGAGGCAAGTTAAATGATCTGCGATTATATGATTGTTACTTGGAATAATCTAATTTCCTATTTCTTAATGCTTCTGTTATATTAAATCTCGACTGATAGTTTATGGTTATATAATAGTTAGAGTTTAGTGGGGGCCATTGTCACACTAGATTTAAAATTTAAGGAGAATTTCGGATAAACTAACGATTGCTATTATCTAGGGTTATTAATCTCATTAGAGGAAGAAATAATGTTAACTTAATTACACTATTGCTGTAAATTGGTGAAACTGAACTGAAGAACTGAAGTTTCAACTTACTTGATTATTTTCATTAATTTTAAATCTATTTTCTTTAGTTAAACATAATTGATTCAAAACCCCCCAATCTTTTACTTATTGTTTATAATTAGAAACATTATAATAGATTTGAAACAATATCATTCTCTGTGGGATCGATCCTTACTTGCTACTATGCTTATTATTTGAATTCGTAGAGTGAAAGTGAGGTTAATTTTGGATTACTCGACGACAGCTTCCCACATGCCCTTTGGATTAATTAATGCTCCTGTTGCCTTCATGGACATAATGAATTAAATATTCAAGGAATATTTAGATCATTTTTTGGTTGTCTTTATTGATGACATCCTCATATACTCCAAGAGTTGTGAGGATCATGAACGACACTTAAGATTGATACTTCAAAAGTTACGTGAGAACAAGTTGTATGCCAAGTTGAAGAAATGTAAGTTTTGGCTTGAGAAAGTAACATTCCTTGGGCATTTGATCTCTAAACAGGGAATATCGGTTGACCCTGCAAAGATTGAAGCAATATTAAATTGGGAGCAACCTAAAATAGGAGCTGAAGTACGAAGCTTTCTGAGTCTAACTGGTTATTATTGGATATTCGTAGAAGGATTCTCTTGAATTGCCACTCCATTAACTCAGCTAACTCGAAAAAGCACAAAATTCGAATTGAGCAAAGAATGCAAGAAAAGCTTTTAAGAGCTTAAGAGGAGACTTGTTTCAGCCCCTGTTCTGACCATACCATTAGGATTGAGAGGATTTTTCATCTACAGTGATGCTTTAGGCAGAGGTATAGGTTGCGTTCTCATGCAACATGAAAAAGTTATACCTTATGCATCTCGACAACTTAAGGAATATGATAAGAATTACCTTACTCATAATCTAGAGTTAGCAGCAGTCGTTTTCGCATTAAAGATCTGGAGATATTACTTGCACGGGGAGAACGTGGAGATCTATACGGACCATAAAAGCCTCAAATATTTCTTCACTTAGAAGGAACTCAACATGCGACAACGACGTTGACTTGAGTTATTGAAAGATTACGACCACACCATCTAATACCACCCTGGAAAGGCGAACGTGGTAGCTAAAACATTAAATAAAAGATCATATGCGAGTACAAGTGCAATACTGATAACACAAAGGCGCATTTTGTATGACTTACAAAAGATGGAGATAGAGTTAAAGACACTAGGGACCCACATAAAGATTGCACATGTACGAGTAGAACCGGCTTTAATCGATAAAATTAAAATTTCTCAAGTTACCGACTCATAACTAGTGAATATGATGAAGAAAGTATAAGAAGGTGTTATTCCGAAAGCGAGAATCGATGTGGAAGGGATACTTCGAGTCAACTCTCGACTCTGTGTCCCTAACGACCAAGAATTGAAATATAAAATCATGATGGAGGCACACAACACACCGTTTGCAATCCACCCTAGAAGTACCAAAATATATCGTGACCTTTGACATACGTTTTGGTGGAACAAAATAAAGAAGGAGATCGTAGAGTTTATCTTAAGGTGTTTAACATGTCAACGCGCCAAGGTAGAGTATCAAGTACCTAAGGGTCCATTGCAACCACTTGAAGTTCCAGAATGGAAGTGGGAACAAATCAATATGGATTTTGTGATAGGTCTTCCCAAGGTTTCCCAAGGCTTAGACGTAATTTGGGTCATTATAGATAGATTGTCCAAGTCCGCTCATTTCTTGTCCATACGAGAAAACTATTCACTTGGGTGTCTTACCAGTATGTACATAAATGAGATTGTGTGATTGTATGGCATACTAGTATCCATAGTTTCTGACCGGGACCCTAGATTCACTTCACGATTTTGGATCAGCTTGTAAAAAGCTATGGGCACTGAGCTATGATTCAGTTCTGCATACCATCCCCAGACGGACGGGCAGTCGGAAAGGACAATCCAGACTCTTGATGATGTATTGAGACTTTACGTACTAGACTTCAAGGGAAGTTGGGACAAGGACTTACCCCTGGTTGAATTCTCCTACAATAACAATTATCAAACAAGTATAGGTATGGCTCCATTCGAGGCTTTGTATGGATGAAAGTGTCGCTCTCCAGTATGATAGAATGAGGTAGGATAAGCAAAATTGTTGGGACCAGAGTTGGTACGCATGACTACAGAAAATATCCAAATGATCGGATAATGAATATAAGCAGCACAAGAACGACAAAAGAGTTATGCGGATCTTCATCAAAGGGACGATGAATTTAATGTCAGAGACCATGTATTTTTACGTGTTGCTCCATGGAAAAGAGTTACTAGATTCGAAAAGAGAAGAAAGCTCAACCCTAGATTTGTTAGCCCATTTAAAATTCTCGACCGAGTGGGAATTGTGGCCTACAAACTAGCTCTACCGCCAAATATGTCCCGCATTCAAAACGTTTTTCACATATCCATGCTACGTAAATATATGAAGGACCCAAACCACATCATTGAATTGGAACCATATGAGATAACAAAGGATTTAACATACGAGGAAGTACCTGTCAAGATCTTTGATAAGAAGAAACAAATTTTACGCTCAAAGGTCATACCTCAAGTCAAAGTTCTATGGACGAATCATGACACAGAGAAAATGAACTGGGAGCTAAAATATAAAATGAAAGTTAAGTATCCTTACCTCTTCGAAATGTCAGGTACATTTATTTCAAGGACAAAATTTCAAGGAGAGGAGGTTGTAAGACCCCAACTTTTAATAAATAAACTTAATTTTCTTTATAAATATTATTTAAATAGTAAAGTGTTAAATCAATAAAAAGGTTATGTTAGAGTTTGTATATTTAAATTTGATGATGAATAAGATTAATGTATATTTGTACCAGTAAGTTTTGTAAAGTCCTTAAGGATGATTTGATAATTGATGTACAAGGATTTAGTTTAGAAAGATCAAATATGTTATGTTGATCTTATTGAGTTAATCTGATGAATAGTTGATAGGATTTCATTGATCGTAAAGTTACTCTGCCAGTTCATAATGTCAAGATGGACCACAGAATAAACCCAGGATCATAATGTGTCAAATGTTTGATTGTAAAGCTCTCACAGATTTCGTAAAGTGAAGATCAAGTCATAGAGTGAATAGAGAATCGCAGAGTTAAGCAACGTTCACTTAGTAAAGACTGAACGAAGAGTTTTCCATGAAGTCATTAAGTGAAAGTTCAAATCGTAAAGTAACTCAAGGATCTGTCCCGATGTATTCATCAGACATCCTTAGTTAAAATCGAAAATCATAAGATGTGTCTACCAGCTAGTTTGTTGAAAGCGATAACTCACATGTAGTAGGTGAGGTTGCAGGCTGATGTGACAAACATGTCAAAAAAGCTGACATATAAGTTTAAAAGGTCAACATCAAGAATCCCAGTATATCTGAGCATTAAATGCACCAACGGGAATCTAGCAACGAAAAAATTTTCGGCAGACTATAAAAGGCAACAAAGATTCAAATTTAAAAAAGGACGAACTCTGATCAATAAGCCTAAGCTCTGCCAAAATCAAAGAACTAACTCTACGATTTTGAACATCTAGTTCAAGCTGCTAAGTACCTAAGGAGAAGATCATATTGCCAACTTAGCAACACCTCTCATCAACAATCAATCAATAGTGATCGTCTTGGTCTGAGTGACCATTATTCCGAGATTAAGTGACTTAAAAGAATCTTAGTGATTCAAAGGACTAAGTGTCCTGGTCTGAGTGACCATTTCAAGACTAAGTGACTCGAATGAACCTTAATGTTCAAGTTGTAAAGATATGAGTGATCTATATCCTTAGTGGATTTCTTACTCGCTATAGTGGAAGAGTGGACTAGGAGTTATTCAGTCTCCGAATCACTTAAAATCTCGTTTGTGTCATTTACTTTTCTGTTATTACATTCTATCATATTATTCATATTGTCTGTATGACTTAAAAACTATAACTAAATTTAGAACTGATATTTTTCATTAATCTTAAAGGGGGATTTTCAAAAAGTTTATTCCGTTGTGCTTAATCAACTCTGATCAACAAATTATTTGGTAATATCCTTAATAATTTAAATTTTAATTAAAGATCTATTCAATCCCCTACTAGATCTTTAAGTACCTCTAAAAAACAATAAGTGGTATCAGAGCAGGTTTTCACGAATATGAAGCTTACACTTTAAGTAGATCCATGACACTAAATAAAACCAGTTCTGAGCTTGGTGGTGGGAAATAAGTCACCTCTTCTAAATATGGAAAAATTTGCTAATTGGAAAGTGCGTATACAGGCATACATGGATGCTATTGATGATAATCTGTTTGATGCTGTCTTGAATGGTCCATATGTTCCTACCAAGCTGGCTCCTACGATGGATGATCCCAACAAAGTAGCTGTCAAGCAGCGTGCAGAGTGGACCGAGAACGAGAAGAAGCTGGTGTAGCTGGATAAAAGGGCCAAGAACATTCTGTTCGTGGCTCTAGAGGATGAACTTTTTGAAAATATTGTCAGCTGCACCACTGCCAAAAAAGTATGGGAAGCCCTGTTGGTAATGTATGAGGGCACGGAAGAAGTCAGAGAGAACAAACAATCTCTCTTGACTCAACAATATGAGATGTTCTCTCATGTTCCTGGAGAGAATATCACTACAACCTATGAACGGTTCAACGTCCTCCTCAACTCTTTAAGATCATATGGTAAGGTCTACCCCAATAAAAACTTGAATATAAAATTCATGCGAGCTCTACCAAGCAAGTGGGATGCTAAGACCACTGCTATCCGTGACTCAAAGAATCTGTACGAGATGACTGTGCAAAAGCTCTATGGTAATCTCCTTACCTACGAACTTGAGCTGAATCAAATAGAAGAGACTCTTTCTGAGAGTAAGAGAAAAGATAAAGGTGTTTCTCTCAAAGCCTCTGAAGCTGTCTCCAAAGTTCCAGCTGAAGCTGAAGAAGATGATGATTGATATGAAACTGATGAAGATGAAGATATAACCTTGCTTGCTCAAAGGCTAAGGAAATTCATGAGAAAAAGCAGCAGCTGGAGACCAAAGAAGAATTTTAATAAAGGTAGCAGCAGAGACCAAGATAAAGATCTTTGCTACAACTGTAAGAAGCCTGGCCATTAGATAACAGAATGCACTAAACCTGTGCCAGAGGAGCTCAAGAAGGACAAGAAGAAGTCATATGGAAAGAAAGAATATTAAAGCTATAAGAAGAATCACAAGAAAGAAAGAGGCTTGATAGCTGAAGGATCGTGGAGTGATTTAGAAAATGACTCCAGCTGATGAAGAACCTCAAGTAGCAAATTTCTGCTTAATGGCAGTTAAAGAAGATTCCAGTGTAACCACTGATTGTCAAGAGATCGACATCAGCGAGGTATTCGACTTCAGCTCTCCTAATGTGAATATAGATGATCTTAGATTGACATTGCATGATATAACATCTGACTTACATCAATATATGAAGTGGTTTAGGGTTTTATCAAAGGACCATTCTCTTCTTCAAGAGGAAAAAGAGAAAGTGCAAGTAGAGTTAAAAACTACTCTACGAAACACTGCCTTTCTATCCAAGTTTGATGCTGAGAATTTGAGAAAGATAACTGAGGCCAATGCACTGAGGGAGTCTATTCTTACTTTTAGAATAGAGGAGAGAAAAGACGATCTCTATGTGGAATCATTCTTCCTCATCCATAGATTCACCGATCACAAGTCAGAGGGTTGTCTCTGATAGATCATGATTGGGGTTTGGAGATCTTTCTTCTACTCCAAATGTGAAAAAATCAATGGAGACTAGCAATTATAATGTCTCTTCTTCCAATAGAGGCATTGTATTTGTGAAATCCAAAGAGATTACAGTGCCTATTATTCCGAGTTGTTCAATACTGGTCTGAGTTTTGTAAAACCGTAGAGTAAATCCAAGTCTACGATTGTACCTCGAAGGATCGTAAAGTCTGGTAAATTCAACTCTACGAACCAACCAAGGGCAAATCGTAGAACTGGTTCCTACTCTACGAAATCTCAAAATCGTAGAATAATGTGGAAACAGAAGGAGTATCAGCCAAGAAGAAAGGCATATCCTACATATAAGTTCCAAATGAGAAGATATCCACACACACACACTCACACATGTAACATACTAAATGCTATAATTTTCATAAGTATGTTCATAAAGCTGCATATTTTTGTTTTGATTATGAACTTGTTGCATATCATAGACCCAAAGTCAAGTAGATTTGGGTCCCTAAAGGAACTAATATTGCAAGACCCAAGAAAGTATGGGTACCAAAATCAACATTGATTGTATTTGCAGGCATCAAGATCCATAGAGTCCATATGATATCTCGACAACGGGTGCTCAAGTGACTGGCAATAAGGCTCTCCTGTCAAACTTCAAAGCTAAAGATGGTCCAGCAGTTATCTTTGAAGACAACAACTCTGGGAAAATCAGAGGTTATGGTTCGATAGGCAATGGAGCTGTTTCTTTCGGTAAGGTAGCCTATGTTGATGGATTGAAGCACAACCTTGCTAAGCATAAGCCAACCATAATGGTTATCAAGTTATCTTTCTCAACAACCAGTATCAAGTTCGAGACTTGAAAACCAACTCTGTTAAGCTGACTGGATCAAGAAAAAGCAATGTATATGTGGTCAATCTTGTTGAGATAAGCTCTTCAACATACTTCTTCGCCAAAGCTTTAGAAGATGTTAGCTGGCTATGGCATCAAAGATAATCCCACCTAAACTTTAAGAGCATGTCGAAGCTCATGTCAAAGGATCTAGTCAGAGGTCTATCCAAGCTGAGGTTTGTCAAAGAAAGACCATATAAAGCCTGTTAGCTAGGGAAGCAGACCAAGAACTCATTCAAGAGCAAAGCAGCTAATTCAAATGAAAGGCCCTTGCAACTTCTTCATATGGATCTTTTTGGGCATGTTCCAACTACTAGTCTTGGAGGCAAAAGATACTCACTGGTCGTAGTGGATAACTGCACCAGGTTTACATGGGTATTCTTTATAAGCTCTAAAGACGAGACCAACACTTAGTTGATCAGATTCTTCAAGCTGGTGATGAATGAGAAGGGTGAAAAGATAAAAACAATAAGGAGTGATTATGGTAGAGAATTTGACTATTTTGAAGTGAATCAGTTCTGTGTGGACAGTGGTATTCAACACAACTTCTCAGCTCCAAGAACTTCACAACAAAATGGAGTAGCTGAAATGGGAAGAACTCTTCTAGCAGCAGCTTTTTTACCAGAATATTTTTTGCAAAAGTTGTCAATACTGTTTGCTACACCCAGAATAGGGCCTTAATTCACTCTACGTTCAAGAAGACGTCCTACGAGTTATGGAAAGGAAGAAAGCCAAATATAAGCTACTTTCGTGTTTTTGGCTATGCATGCTACATTCTCAACAATGACAAAGATACCTGACAAAATTTCAACCTAAGTCAGATGAAGAAATTTTTCTTGGATACTCTATGGAAAGCAAAGCTTATAGAGTGTTCCACAAGAACTCCTTGACCGTGGAAGTCTCTATCCATGTCACATTTGATGAGGCTGATCAAGGCAAACCAGACAAAGCAACTTAACTTGAAGAAGTCGTAGAGCTGAACCCTCAGATAACAGAGCAGGAGAACCCTACGATTGCAAAAGTTAAAAATGAAGAACCAGACCCTACAATCGTAGTGACAAATAAGGAAGTCGTAGAATCCTTAGTTCCAAATATGGGGACCTTACAAATCAACAAAGATGCAGAACTAGAACCTAATCTTGAAGATCTCAGACAGCAAGGTACGAGGACAGATGTTCCATCCAAAAGCAAATGGGTAACAGATCACACTCAGAACCTGATCATTAGAGATTTAAATGCAAGTATCAGAACAAGATCAGTCACTCAAAACGAATGCTTCTACCTCAACTTTTTCTCTCAGATTGAGCCTAAGAAGATTGAAAAAGCTTTGGAAGATTCAAGCTGGATTAAAGCTATGCAAAAAGAGATAAATTAGTTCGAAAGAAGCAAGGTTTAGAGGCTGGTTCTAAGACCAAAGAATCATCCAGTTGTCAGCACCAAATGGGTCTGCAGGAACAAGATAGATGAAGCTGGTGTGATCACAAGGAACAAGACAAGGCTAGTGGCCAAAGGCTATTCTTAGGAGGAAGGAATCGACTATGACGAGACCTTCGCACCTATTGTAAGATTGGAAGCTATCAGAATGTTCCAAGCTTATGCAGCCCACATGAAGTTTAAAGTCTTCCAAATGGATGTCAAGAGTACTTTCCTGAATGGTGAACTTCAAGAAGAGGTTTATGTAGAACAACCCCCATGTTTTATCAATCCAACTCACTCTAATTATGTTTTTAAGCTAGATAAAACACTTTACGATTTAAAGCAAACACCTAGAGCATGGTATGAAACACTTACAAATTATCTTATTAAAAATAGATTCACTAGATGTAGGGTAGACACAACCCTATTTCTTAGAAAACATAAAGATAAAATATTATTATAAGTTCAAATCTATGTAGATATTATTATTTTTAGTTCTACTGATGAAAAATTGTGTGAGAGGTTTGCCAAGTTAATGCAGAGTAAATTTGAGATGAGCATGGTGGGTGAGCTAAATTTCTTCTTTGGTTTTCAAGTTAGGAAAACTAATGAAGGGATTTTCATTAATCAAGCTAAGTACATAAAAGATCTTTTTAAGAAGTATGGCTTAGATTCAGCAACCCCCATAAAGTCTCCAATAGCATCTGTAATAAAACTTGACAAAGATGAAAATGGTAAGAGTATTGATATTACTCAATACCGAGATATGATTAGATCTCTCCTATATTTGACTGTTAGTAGACCAGATATTATGTACTCTACTTGTATTTATGCTAGATTTCAGGCTAACCCTAAGGAATCTCATCTTATAGCTGTTAAAAGGATTTTCAGATATCTCAAGGGTACTCCATATTTGGGATTGTGGTATCCCAATGAGTCTCCCTTTGATCTAATAGGATATTCAGATGCAGATTTTGCATGATGCAAAATTAACAGAAAAAGCACTAATAGGATTTGTCAATTTCTAGGCAACAGACTTGTTTCATAGTTCAGCAAGAAGTAGAACTCAGTGTCAACTTCTACTGCAGAAGCTGAGTATATTGTTACTGGTAGCTGTTGTGCTCAAATGCTATGGATGAAGAACCAACTAGTCGACTATGGGTTTGATTTCAAGTCTATTCCCATTTTTTGTGATAATACTAGTGCTATCTCAATCACTTATAATCCTGTTATGCATTCTATGACTAAACATATAGACATCCGATATCATTTCATTAGAGATCATGTACAAAATGGAAATATCTCTTTGCATTTCATTTTAACTGAAAATCAGCTAGCAGATGTGTTTACTAAACCATTAGATGAATCTAGGTTCAACAAGTTGATAAGTGAGTTAGGTAAGCTTAATTTGCATCCTTACTACTATGTTTCTAGATGTTACTAACAAGTGCATGAGAGATCTGTAAACTGTCTAGGAAATAGATGAGATCACAGAGTTGTTCAACGATTGTAGAATGATAGCAATTCGTAAAGCTGAAAGAAGATCGTAGAACTCTGAGAAAATCGCTGAGCTGAAGGACTTTCGTAGAGTTAATGACTTTTCAAAAGTTACTCTACGATAGATGAATTTAAGGCGGTCAGTGTAAAGGCGCGTATAGCGCACATTCAAGAAAAATGAATGGATTATTAAAGTTATTGCACTACAACTGTAAAAACATAGAACTGAAGCGATGTGCAACCAACCACATCTTGCCACGCATCCCACTCAGCAAAATTAGAGGGAAGTGATATAAAATCATTTCAAATTTATTTTCTGACCTTTGCGCTTTCATATTGCTATCTGAATTTAGAGCTTTGAAATCTTTAAGAATTTTCAAGCCCTAGCTTATCAAATCATCAGAAAACTTAAACACTTTTGTAATTTTTTCAGTTCAATCCAACAAAATGGTAAACTATCAAGTTATCACTAGTATTCAACTCTGTTTTGACAAGTTTAGTGATGCGAAAAAAAATTTCAGAGATGTTCTGAAGTTAGTTCAAGATGCTGGGTTCACTGAATGTTTAGGATCCAATACCAAAGTCTACTCCGAACTAGTAAAGGAGTTCTATTTGAATGCTACTTATAATAATGGGGCTCTGGTTACCAAGGTTAAGGGCACAGTCCTTCAAATGGAAGCTCCAAAAATCAACCACAATCTGGACTTTGTCAGCCAAGGCCTTACTTCCTTTGATGAGATCGATATGAAGGAAGATATAATGTTAATGGGTCATAAGAAAAACCCCAAGCTCAAAGGGCTAAAGAAGAAGGAGTTTCCTTAAGAGTTCAAATTCCTTACTGAGATTATGGGCAAATGCATTCTCTGTAAAGACACTGCTCATGACCCAGTAAGTGAGTTGCAGATGAAGATCATGAATGCTATTGTCATGAAGAAGTAGATAAACTTTGGCACCATTCTTATCAATTAGCTGGCCAAATGGGTTGAAGACTTCAACAAAAAGAAGGCGCTAGGTAAATCTGCCCCCAAGATATTTTATGGGAGGTTTGTAAGCCTTATCTTGAGGAAAAGTCTGAAGAACAGGATTGGTAATGATGAAGGGGGAGCCTCTGAATGCCAACAAGAAGATCACCCCCAAACTATTCGATAACTGGAAAAGGAACCCGTTGGAGAATCTAAAATCGAAGTAATTAGAGGGTGAAAGTGAGAGAACAATAAGTGAAGTACAGAAGCCTATAAAAGGTAAGGGCAAAAGAAAGTTGAGGTAATTGAGGAAGAAATATCAAAGGGGTCGGCTGCACCTGAAGTTCGTAGAGCTCCTGACTCTATGACTGACCAACCTGACAAGAAAAAGAAGAGAGTTAAGAAGGCAACAAAAAAAATCCCCAAGGACTCTCAGAAGGGTCCCTCAAATTCTGAGAAGAAGGAAGAAGAAGAAGAAGATATTAACACACCCCTCTCCAAAATTATTTTTAAAAGGAAGAGAGTAAGGCTAAATCGACAGAAAAAAGCCCCTGCTCAGCTTAAAGAACAAGTTAGAGAATCCATGCCTCCTCCGATCTTGAGATTGATGATAAAGAAGATGAAGAAAAAGTACCTGTAGTTATCAGAAAGAATCAAGGAAAGAGCAAATCCCGTTCGTCTGAAATAAGGAATGAAGGAGATATGGCTGTGAAGGACTCTGTACCTAAGCCACAAGATGATGATCAATTGATGGCTGAGACGACCTCAGTGCCTGAGCCAAGGCAAGTTGATATTTTGGCTGTGAAGGATGTTACTCCTAAGCCTAGTAAAGATGATGATTCAGCTGTGAAGGCTTTTACGCCTGAGCCACAAAATGTGGAAGAATTGGTTGTGATAGCTGATGAGCCAGAGCCTCAAGGTGGTGATGATGATCAGGCTGTGAAGGAGTTATGTCCTGAGCCTAAGGAGAAAAAGAAGAAGAAATTAAGCAAGATGGTGGAAAAGGAAGCAAAGAAGAAAAGAAATTTAAAAAAGAGGAGAGAAGAAGAAAAGCAGAAAAAGAAAGAAGAAAAGAGAAAGAGGAAAGAGTTGCGGACCAAACACAAGCAAGATCCAGTTCAATGATCGACTCATTCGTCTGATACTTCTCTACGACTAACTCAAGTCACTGAGAATGTCATAGAGGATATCAATAAAGGTTTTAACCCAGAGATCGTAAAGACTAAGGATCCTAGCTCTGAGGGGGAGCAACCCATTGGAGATCAAGTCCCTCCTCCCTCTCTTCCACCTACATCTCAGGTAAAGCCTGTGAATATTTTCATTCCTCAACCAAGGGAATATCAACCAGGTCTTCGTAGAGTAATTCTCACAGGAAGATAAGTTCCAGAAATAACTCATCTTCTTCCTAATGAATTCAAAGGAATAGGGGCAGGTAGAATTAGAGTAATGCACTCTACAGATCCTCTGTTCATTCTTTTCTACGACTTGGAGATAGACAGAAGTACAACTGTTTATGAACCTAATGACGATCAATTGTTCTACTTTATGACACTTATGCCTCTAGTCAGAGTAATCATGCAAGGAGATCAAAGTTTCATCAGATGGAACTACTCCAAATATCCAAATCTGAAGCTGGTGGCTCAAAGCTTTCTTAGAGTTCTCAAGTACGCCACCGGCTGATGTGCTCTAAGCTATCTGTATCTTCTCTTTTGTATCAGAAGGTAATTGTCGTACCTCCTCAATTTTTAAATTGTATTCTTCCATCTTATGATTGGGATAAAGGTCTTATAGAGTCTCTCTCCAGCTCCTGAGCAATCTTCTGCTCAAATTTGTCCTGCTAAATTTCTTAATCAACCTTCGATCGAAGAGTCCCAACACTCTGCGGTCGATGTCAATAATACTATTCTTCTAGTCGTAGAGTCCTAACACTCTATTGACCATGAAAATACTCCTAACTCTCCAGTCATAGAGCTCCTGCACTCTACGAATGATGAATAGAAAATAAATTCCCCGATTAAAGAGTCCCAAAACCCTACGATCGATGCACAAAATACTAATTCTCCTATACATACTCCTACACATATACATACTGATTCTCCATCTCCCATTCAACTATCATCTAGACTTGTTACACCTTAAACCTCTCATGTTCATTCTAATTCTTTATCCCCGTGGTCTTCTCCAATCGAAGAGTCCCAAAACCCTTCAGTTGATGTAGATAAAACGAAAGCCTTCATTCTTATACTATCTAAAAACACATCTGTACATCCCTCATCTCCCATTCCCATAATAAAACCCGAGTCACCTCTGTCTATTCCCTCAGATATTCATTCATCCTCTTAGAACCAATTCTTTGATCTACCTCTTGCATTACTAAATCTATCCCAAGGCAATACAGGCAGTTTTGAAAATGCCCTGGCTCAAATCTTAGAACGTTTAGCAGTTCTCCCAACCAATGAGCAGTTAACAGATCTCACAGCTCAGATGACTATAGACATTGATGAAAAGCTTGACAATAATACAACTGAGCTTTGTGATCGAATGGACAAGATTACCACTACTGCGAGTTATCTTCTTGGCGATATGGGCGGAGAGCTAAATAAGCAATTAAAGTCCTTTTTTCAAAGATGTGTCTCATCGTCTTCATGATTGAGATCAAATCTTTCTTAAGATGATTAAAGAACATAAGTAGGCTGTTCTGACTCTCCAGAAGAAAAATGAGAACTCCATCAACTCTTTGACCGACAAAGTCTTTGAGCTCAGTTCTACACTATCTGAGTTTAAGAATGTTATGACTGTACGAACTGATAACACAATGGCTTTGGTCCATCAGCAAAGTGACCAAGCTGCTATTCGTCAACAAGAGCTTCGCACTGACATTGTCATGTCTTCCTCTTAAATTCAAGAGTTAGTTAATATCGTCTGACATCTTTCCGAGAGTCATAATGAAAAAAAGGGGAAGAAGTCTAGGCAAGAGGGGAGGCTGTGGGAGAGACAACAATCTTAGGGGAAAAAAAGAAGAGAAATCAAAAGTAAATATCTATAACCCATCCGATCTTTAGATCACCTCCTCCTCTTCCATTAGCTATTCCTCTAGAGCATGGCCACTCCTCTTCACGACAAGAATTGTCGAGTAGAGTTTTTCTCTACTGGTATTCGAGTTCCCTTAGGTGATCCTGCATATATTAATAGAAATCTTCAAGGAACACATGTCGTAGGAGAAGAGAGACTAAACATGTATAATCTTGGCCCAAGAGACTCTTCTGAAGAAATTAGAAGAAAAGAGCTTGAAGACAAAGCCAGAAATGATAGCAAAGTAGAGTCAGAAAGGAAGTGGCTCTCAAAGGAGAAAAGATTAAGAAGGTAGAAAGAGGTAGTAATGTTAGTTTTGTAAATTATAAATTTCTTTGAAAAATAACTCATATGTTATACAAGTATTATACATCAATAAATTCATTGTTTTGTTCTAGTAATACAGTGACTTACTGTATTTTAAGTCATATCTATATTTCAAGCAATTGCATTGTAATATTGATAAATGTCACGAAATTGTTGGTTTTGTCATCATCAAATAGGGGGAGATTGTTAGAGTTTGCATATTTAATTTTGATGATGAATAAGATTAATGTATATTTGTACCAGTAAGTTTTGTAAAGTCCTTAAGGATGATTTAATAATTGATATACAAGAACTTAGTTTAGAAAGATCAAATATGTTAGGTTAATCTTATTGAGTTAATCTGATGTATAGTTGATAGGATTTCATTGATCGTAAAGTTACTTTGCCAGTTCGTAATGTCAAAATGGATCATAGTCAACCCAGGATCATAATGCGTCAGATGTTTGATCGTAAAGCTCTCACAGATTTCGTAAAGTGAAGATCAAGTTATAGAATGAACAGAGAATCACAGAGTTAAACAAAGTTCACTTAGTAAAGACTGAACGAAGAGTTTTCTATGAAGTCGTTAAGTGAAAGTTCAAATCGTAAAGCAACACAAGGATCAGTCCCAATGTATTCATCAGACATCGTTGGTTGAAATCGAATATCAAAAGATGTGTTTAGCAGCTAGTTTGTTGACAGCGATAACTCATAGATAGTAGGTGAGGTTGCTGGCTGATGTGATAGGCATGTCAAAAAAAAGCTGACACATAAGTTTAAAAGGTCAACATCAAGGATCCCAAAATATCTGAGCATTAAATGCACCAACAAGAACCTAGCAACGGGAAAATTTTCGGCAGACTATAAAAGGCAACAAAGATTCAAATTTAAAAAAAGACGAACTCTGATCAATAAACCTAAGCTATGCCAAAGTCAAAGAACTAAATCTACGATTTTGAACATCTGGTTCAAGCTGCTAAGTACCTAAGGAAAAGATCATATTACCAACTTAGCAGCACCTCTTATGAAGAATGAATTAATAGTAATCGCCTTGGTCTGAGTGACCATTATTTCGAGACTAAGTGACTCGAAAGAATCTTAGTGATTCAAATGACTAAGTGTCCTGGTCTGAACGACCATTCCGAGACTAAGTGACTTGAAGGAACCTTAGTGGTTCAAGTTGTAAAGATATGAGTGATCTATATTCTTAGTGAATTTCCTACTCGTTGTAGTAGAAGAGTGGATTAGGAGTTATTCAGTCTCTGAACCACTTAAAATCTCGCTTGTGTCATTTACGTTTCTGCTATTACATTCTGTTATATTATTCATATTGTCTGTGTGACTTAAAAACCATAAATAAATTTAGAACTGAAAATTTTCATTAATCTTAAAGGGGGATTTTCGAAAAGTTTATTCTGTTGTACTTGATCAATTCTTATTAACAAATTATTTGGTAATATCCTTAATAAGTTAAATTTTAATTAAAAATCTATTCAACCTCCCTTCTAGATCTTTAAGTGCCTCTAGGAAACAACAAGTTAAAGTTAAGGATGATATGTGCAAATTATACAAAACAAAAAGAATGTCGGGAAATATTTGGTAAAATATGACGGTGCCGAAACAACCAATTATTGGTGGATCTCACAACGAAATAATTATTGGATACAAAAAAGACAGAAATAACCTTTTTCATAAAAAATTATCGACGAAACTGTTAACCTTAATTGATAAAATACCAAGCGATAAAGGAACATTAATACACGATATTCCACAGTAATACATGGTATTGCACAATATTTTATATTATTGAACCAATAATTATAGCAGTATCAATTGTACTGTATTTCATATTATTGAACCAATAATTGTCACAGTAGGAAATGAACGGTATTTCACATTATTAAACCAATAATTATCATTGTAGTAAGGGTAGTAATGAAAAGTTACGTAAATAAAAGTCATGAGTATTAAATAGTTAGATAGGCTCATTATTTGAAGGACACTGTATACATAAATATTCGTGATATTAATACATTAAGTCAATAATACAGAAGATGGATAGTATAATAACAATTGTGAATAGTAAAGAAAATGTATCTTGAAATGTGAAAAATGTGGATAATTAATATGTGGTTGATTAAAGGTAATATTGAAATATGAAAAATGTGGATAATAAATGTGTGATAGATTAAAGGTAATCTTGAAATGTGAAAAGTATGGTTAATTGATGAGTTATGTAGATTAAAAATAATCTTAAAATGTAAAAAGTGTGGTTAATTGATGAATGGTATAAATTAAAGATAACCTTGAACTGTGAAAAGTGTGGTTACTTAATGTGTGGTAGATGTTGGTTAAGTTTTGGCTATAAATAAGGGGCTTAGCATAAGGAGTTTCATAACTTTCTTGCTTATTCTTCCTTCCGCTCTCTAAAAATTGCTTAATATAAGTGTTTCTCTGAGTGTGCTAAAGCTACCTTAAGTATTTGTAATATCAGTAAGAGTGCAAGAATTGTTCATATGAGTTTTTTTTTTAAAAAGTTGCACAAGCACTCACACACATCACATAGTGGTTACAACTCTTCCTTTTGGAAGACTCTTCCTTTAGAAGATTCATTTTGTAAAGCTTTATCTGGAAGATTATTTTATTCCTTCAAAAACTTTTTTGAAGTTTATTCTATACTATTTTGTACACTACGTAAATTTATACTACCAAGTCATTTTTGACGATCTCATAATATGCAAGTTAATGTATATTATGAAACTTATATGTGGTAGTTACTAATTAAATTATAAATATACTTATAAGTTGATCAACTACATACAAAGCAGTATCTAGTTTCGTGCTAAGGTAAGAGATATTATTTTCTTTCATACTGCTAAATTTAAACTTACTACGGTAAGAAAGTATTGTTCGTTTCTACAATCCTTAACATTAAACAGTAAAACTTTCTAAAATAATTAGAATTTCCTTAATAGTTGGTGCTTTATCTAATATCTTTTGACCTGAACCTTCCTGTTGAATTTTAACCGTTATATTTGAAGTGTGAATCTTAAATATTATATTTGAACTCGAATCGATATTATGAATATCATGTTGACAATTTGGATATTATTGGACTCTGAACAAATTAAATTGTAGATCTCTCGTATTTATTATTTATCTTATTATTCTTATTATTTATGTTCATCCTTTATATCATTGTTATTTGTACTAATCATCAGGACTTAAGTTGTTGTGAATGTCTTTAGCCTATGTGCAAAGACAATATGATTATTGAATGTGTTTAGCCTGTATGACAAAGACACGTGATGAAAGTTCTCTTTGGTCTGGGTGCAAAGAGGAACTGTTGATTGGTTATGATCATGACAATTAATGTTATAGTTGATTAAATCTTGATGGTGAATTTTTAAATTGGAGAAGATAGTAGACATTATGGTCTATTAGACTCTTTTAATGGATTGCTCATTCCGCCGTAGTTATTTGTTGAAAACTTATGTTGTCTATCATTATCTAAATCTCTGATTTATCGTTTTTGAATACTAAAGATAACTTATTCTTCGTTATATTAGTCATGATATTCTTTACTGGGTTATTTGAGCTCACCCTTTTGTTTTATAATTCATTTCAGAAAATGAGACTGTAGTTGGGGCTAACAGGGAGAATAGGAGAATCGAATGATGGTCTGAGTTAGTAGCTGCAGTAGTCCTCACCATGTTGTAAAATAGTGTGACAACAATTGTAGTGGGGACTTAGTGTATGTATTGTCATGCTATACATTGTATTGTAATAATCAAAAGTAGGAGAATTTGTGTATGTTGTTTGTATTTTGGCGACTCAAATTGGGTTATGTATGCCCGAATTTAGGGGGCGTTAAAGAGCATATGGTTTAATTCGATGCACAACGAAGAACCTTATCAGGGTTTGACGTGGTAGCTGTCGAATCTTCTACAAGTACATGGACAACTGTGTGGACCGATTGACTTACCAGCCTTAATCGTTACAAATGGCGGTGCTACATTTTAACTAAAGTTTATGAATATTTATGCAATTTAAAGAAAAATTAAAATAAAACTTTTTATAGCTTATTTGAATTTCGAGGACGGAATTTTTTTAAGGGGGAGGGGGAAGAATTTAAGAATCCAGATTTTTTTGTATAATTAAATATTAATTTGATTTTATTTTTTTAAAGCGTAATTGAATTGGAAAAGGTAAGTTACTAATTTTTTTTTATTTCATTTGGAAAGCTAAATTCTTTTAGTAGATAATTAAATAATTGAGTTTATTGAAGTTAAGGAGTCCATTGGGATTTTGGTAACTCCTATTTTGTTTCCTATTTATATTTAAGGAGTGGGGGTGAAACCATAATCCTATTCTAACTTGATTAGTTGAATTTCGGAGTAGAATTCTCAAGTGCACTGCAACCCATTAGAAAAATCATAATAAATTCATCCGATATCGAAATTGAGTGAATCCAAAATCTATTTCTTCAGTTGTTGTCCTCTACAATTATGAAGAGAAAGTGAAGTTATTTGACACCATTTTCCTACCTTAAATGGATGAAAAACACAACCTGCCCTAATTTTAAAAATTCGTAACTCAGTTATATTAACTTCGAACCGAGTGATTCTTGAGCCTATTTTGTATATCTTTTCGAGAGCTACAATTTTTATGCAGAAAATAAGAGATTTTAAAGAATATAGAAGACCCAAAATTTAGATTCTTTGTTATTGCGTATTGAAGAAAGACGAATAAGGAAGATATTTTGTATTATAATTTTAAAATATTTATATGCGGATTTTATACAAGGGATTATTTGTAATTAAAATAGAGACATAGAATTAGAAGTCATGCTAATCGAAAAGAGGAGGTAAATTTATCTTAGGAAATACAATTTGATTGAATGTAAACGTTAAAATTTGAAAATCAGTTTCAATATTTTAAGGTCTATTGGGTGGGTTATATCTCTTAATATGACCGTTGGATCGTTATAATTTTTGGATATGTTATACATGTAACGCTCCTCCAAATCCAGGTCCTTTGAACCTCTGGTCTAGTGCGTAATAGCACTACACATCATCTCAACAATTACAACCTTTATTCATTACATAAAGAATACAACCTCGCTTTGATACCAATTAACACCTCAACTACTTCTGTTCCAGAATCCGTAACCTTTAGGATCTGATAGTACATTATAGATCCTCATGATCTGATCTTTACATCTCGAATTATAAACAATATGTTTCACTCTAATACATTGATTATTAGTGTTCATGAGCTCACAATCTAAATTCAATTATTCTTCTATACAATGTTGTTTGACTACAAAATCACAATATATAATATTAACGTTCATCTAGCATAGCTAGAGACTATCCAAATAAGTTTTCTGGTATTTAACAATATCGAATATAACTACTTTAAGGAGATTACACTAACATATTAGTTTATCTCTAACGCACAAAATATCTTCAATCACTATCTCTTCTTTTCCTTTATCTATCCAAAATCCTTTGGTCTACTCTGGTTTAGCTAAAAATAATTATTTATAATAAGGGTGAGCAACTGCGTTGCTCAGCAAGTTTAACAGTTATCACATAGCACATAATTCACATTTTAAACATACTTTATCCTCTTCATACTTTGCATTTCTACATGCTTCATGTTTCTCATACCTGACATATATTCATGTCTCATACTTATCATGTTTTGCATTTAAATATGTTACATAACGTTAATCCATAAAGTTCACATTGAATATTTCATTTTAAACCATCAATTAAGTATCAAAAACATTTAACAAGTAGTTGCACGTACTGCACATTAAAACAAGTTCACATGAATTTCACATATTACCTAAATTTGCACATAACATATAAATACAAGTTCTGAAAAACTTGTCTCGGTTCGTAGTTCGTCATCCACATCATTCACATCCATAATTTCTTCCTTCAATCAATTACCTACATCATCCATAAGGATTTTCTCAATTAACTTACCAGTTAATGAATAATACATAGCTATAATCGGTAACCCTTTTGTATTCCCGTTTCTGTCTCCCATTAATTGTACTACATCATAAAGTACTAACTAAAATTTCATTCTTTTATAATCTCACAGTCAAAATAACCATTTTACCCTTAATTCACCTTACGTGTCCTATTTCACCACGTTTTTACCGGTAAACTACTTAATGTGTTTCCCAATAACCCTAAAATTCATTTTTCGTAATTTTCCAAATCATATCTTCTTCATAAAACCCTTCTTAACCACTTTATTATTTTTCTCTCTTTTGGCCACACATACATAGATATATTTCACACACAAAAAATAATTTTATTGCAATTATTTAGATTTCTTTAGTATTTTTCAAAGAGCCATTTTTAGTTTGTAACTTAGCAAAACTCGCTCTATCGTGCTTAATTTCAAAAATCACAAAATCTGTCCAGAATCTTAAACACATTAACATGAACTTTCAGTTTAAATTTCGTGGCCATCGGAGTTATAGAACTCAAGTTATAGTAGTTTTTGTCAAAAAAACCCTAATATTGAATTGGTCATATCTCACTCGTCCGAAGTCGGAATACGTTCATTTTTGGACAGGAGCTTCGTTATACCATATAGTTTCATGTCCCAAGGCCTGAATTTATTTCAAAGTTTAAGTGGACCAAACAGGGCACGAAAAAAAATAATTAGATTGCTTCGACAGTTTTTCAGCTTTATCCTGTTTGGGTAGAAACTGTCCACAGAAAAATCTACAAGGTATTTTCTAGAAATTTCAATTGTAGTGTTTATAAGACTCCCATATTTAACTCCAAAACTTGACCACAGTCAAAAATTCAAAAGGCTAAGAGTTATGCTTGTTCGAATTTCAGGTTCTGTTTTTCGAAAAAATAGTTTTTCCGACTTTCATGTTTACTAAGAAAACTCTTTTGTTTTCATGAATTTTCATATATATAACACATAACAAGCATATATACTCCAACATATCCACCCTTATATCATAGGATCCATCATGATCCTCCATACAAACAACTCTCCCACAACAACAAAGCAAAAATAAAATCTAAGCTTAGAAATTAAAGCTGGGGTTTTAAAATTGTATACCTTCTTGCTTTCTTCTTTCTTTACTAGGCTTGGAGGAGGCTTGATCCCTTACTTGGCTGAACTCCCTAGGTCTTCCTCTTCCTTTTTACCTCCCAAAACCGTGGCCCTCCTTTCTCCTTCTTTCCTCTTAAGCTCTCAACCTTTCCTTAGTGAAATAAAAATGAACCAAACTCTTTGCTAGCTCTCTTGCTCTTATCTATTTATAGAATCATTGAACCCTCACACTTAATCCCTTAATCATCCAACACTTAGGCAATTAAGGCCTGAACCAAGGGTTTACTTATGCAAAGGATTTGTCAACCAAATGATGACTTTATGGGGATGGAGTGAAGCAAGGTGCAAAAGAAAATGAAGCAAAATCTTGGTTACATTTTTCTTCCAAGTGGGGCTCACTTTTTGACCAAGGCTTTTCCCCCATGTGAGGCCCTCTAATGCCCGACCATCCCCTCGTTTTCCTTTCTATTTTTGCTTTTCTTTTTCCTTATTTATGAGATCATCGTCCTTTTTGCTTGCTTATGTCATCATTCTCACATTGGGCCACTTATTAGGTCATGATTTGGACTTGGTCTTGGGCTCCCTACAAAGTTTGTTAGGGTTTGGTATGGGCTTAGGTTTGGACCTTAATAATCCCTCTCTCGGACTCTCTCATTTGGCTATACACTTGGGCTCGTAAATTAGGTTAATTAACGTCTTTTGGCCCCGTTTACTTCAAACATCAACTTTCCAAGTTTACAGTTGATTCCTACTAAATTATCCGTTTCTTTAAATTCTTTTTCGAATTTTAAGTTTGATTTTTCTCTATAAAAGTCAACCGTTAACTTTGACCAAAAAATTAACCCCGACACATTTTGTGTTATAGTCTATTCTTACTAATTTCGACGTTCCGGACTCAACCGAGCAGTCCATGTTTCAAAATTATATTCTAAACTGAAATTTGAGTTTTGAACTATATAGTTCCCTTATTGACATTTTCATAGCTATTCTCTTTTAAATTGCATACTTGCACATATTCATCAACACACGCATATATATATATATATATATATATATATATATATATATATATATATATATATATATACCGCATCCTTTACATATGAAAATTTCCAAGAAAATTCTTTTTATTAACACATCCTTACGTGATCTTCTTAGTCATTACATTCCTTTCCCTCTTCTTAATGATTCCTTCCCCGGAACTACTATTACCGTAACATTTTAATTTGGTTTACTACTAACTCTTGTATAATCTCTTTCATCGAATAACTATATCAAATTACCTTACCACCTCTTTTATTTACTCTTTCCTATCCAATTCATGGACGGTAATCTATTTTTAGCCTAAGTCTTATCTGACTTGCTCCGGCTCATCACTACCTGTTTATTTTCAGATATTAACACATTATCATTATATCTCTTATACTCGCGCGTAAACTTTATTTTATAATACCCTTTTGGAATCATCAATTTGACATAATACATCTTACCCTCATATAACTATAACCTTTCATACCCTTGTCCCTTTATCTCTCGTTTCTTACAACTATCTCTTACCTCCTTTTCCATTCATGACATGTCTACTTATTATTGAATAATTTGAATTCCTTTGAAGCATTATATTATAACATACTTCTTTTTATAAGATTTTATATATCACAATCTTCTCACTTCTTTCTCATTTTCTCACTTCTTACTTTTCAGCATTTCTATCATCTACATTTAATGTATGAGCTTCTAATTTCTCTTCATAACCTCCTTAGAGCCTTTTGCACAAAAGTCTCTCAACCATATCTGTTCTCCTTAACACATAGATTAGATTAAAATATTTAATCATTTCTCTACTCCCAATCTAGGTTTTAAACTCTAACCTTTATTTAATTATTCAAGACCTTATTTAAAAGTCTTATAAATATCCAGGATATCACAATACATATATAAGCTAAGAATATTTTCACCAATTTTAAACCATTAAAGATGTTTTATGAATTTTAAGAAGTGACTGGTATGGAATTTTTCAAGCAAATTTTTTGTAGTGAGTTTTAATATTTAAAAATGTATAATTAATGATTTTAAATTCGATTTGGGTGATTCTTAAGGCTAAATTGGAGTATTTGAAGTCTAGTTTTTGTTAAAATTAATTAATTTAAAAAATAATTATAAAATTAGATTGATATGGTTTATATAATGGACTGAGATCTTAAGAATAATTTGTCATATTAGAGTTTTTAGTATTTCTTGACTTTTGCTATTAAACTTTTATACTTTGGGGTATTAATAAATAATCTAAGGCGAATAATTAAGGGCACTTGAATAGGTTAAAAGTGTTTTAGAATTATTAGTTTAATTTGCATATTTAATTTGGGGTGAATATGATTAGATGGTGATTAAGATTTCGTATTTTATATTGTTGTTATTGAAGATTAAGATTTTGTGGAGTGTTCTATACATGGATTTGATTATCTGGTACGGATTTCGTACTTTGTCTTATAATTGTTGTTTTAATCTATATATCAGTTATGTAATAATTCGTCATTTGGATAAATTGTATTTTGAAACATTATTCGTTTAAGACCTTATTCGTATATTTTCGTTGACATTTGGGAGTTATTTTTCATATTTGATATCTTGAGACAGTTGATTATATTTGTATTTTGAATAATTCAATATCATTTGAAAATAGTTATGTAAGTCTTGTGATTTGAACCCCTTCCAGCTTATATTTTGTAGTTTGATCCTTAGGGTATACTTGAGCTAACCACCTGTGGGGGTACCACAGATATGTCATCTTAACACCGGGGTGCATTCTTTTGTATGTTACTTTGGGTGTGAGTTTTGGCCATTTGATATGTTTGTTCATGATACGTATGGGTCGACCAAGCATTTGATTTGATTTGACTTGTTTGGCGAATTAGTGACGTATGTGTCGTGTATACTATCTGGTTTGATTTGCATACATCATGGTACCAATGTATTTTATTAGCATTTGGCTATTTCTATTTGAGCTCAGTATGAAATTGTCACCTTATAAACATTTGATTCGGCCTTATCTAGTTTGGGATCCTTTTGACTATAGTTGTCCGTTCGACAGTGTTCATCAATTGAATCTAGTTAACTAATTTTAATATACGTATAATTCGTTCGTAGTTTGTATTCGTTCAATCTTTTGACTCTTTTGGTATCATTAATATCTTGTGGTATATTTGTATATCTCTATTCGTACTGGGTATTTGGCTCATGCTATGTTTTTCTTCTGGCAAGTTTGTAAAGGTGGTTTAGGGTTTCATAAAGAGAGTTACCTTTGACGTAATAGGTTTATTTGATTTTAGGCTTTGATTATTGTGTAAATTTTTGGAGAATTGTATTTAATTCAACATTTATGGATTATCAACTTTAAATATTTTGAAGTTATTAGTATTCCGTTTACTTATTTTAAAGTTTGTTGTGCTTTGCACGTGACCTCTCCTTCCTATTCGGGAAGAAGGTATTACAATATGTATCCTTAGAATTACATTATAATACAACAAGTACTAAAAAAATAAAAATATATGACTATTATGGTTTGTCTATAAAACTTCAATTATTAACATATTTCTCTTTTCTTTTAGTAACCATAATTTTTAACATTAATCTAATTTAAGTTGCTCAATTGATATACATATATATTTTTTTAATTTTAGAATAAATTGTGAGATGACATGACACTATAATTGTTAAAAGTTGTATATTTGGAGTTTTAGCAAGAGTAAATTTTTCTTTTACTATCTCGATTAAAGATTGCATTCCCATGGTGACCACGACCCCACCAATGATCTATCTGAAGCCTGCCCTATGGTCCGAGATTTCCTTATCTTCTAACTCGGATTCCCGTCTTTCTCCAAATTCAGTCAACCAACTTAAAGAAAGTAAACCAAATTCCATGACTTTTAATTAGGGTTCAGGAGCTCACTTATGTTGACTCGCCAAAATAATGTTTATGTTATCGAAATAAATATGTATTTAGTGATATTTTTATACTTATTCAACAATATTTTAAGATTAAAGATGATAACCTAATGGTACATATCCTTTTTTTTAGTGTACAAATTCACAGTTTCGAGTCTAACCCTCAGCTCAACATCAAAAGTATGAAGATTTCATAATTAACCCCTCAACAGCAAAAGTCTGAAACTATCATAATTAACCAATTTGCTAAATGAAGAGTGTAAGACCCTGACTTTTAATTAATAAAAATTAATTTTTCTTTACATGTGTTTCTGAAACAATAAGGTGTTAAATTGATAAAAAACCTTAGAAAACGATAAAATAACCATTAAAAAACGTTGTCGGTAGAACTGTTACATTTAACAGTTAAAATACCCGACAATAAAGGAACAGTAACGCATAGTGTCACTACAGTATTGAACCAATAATTGTCACAGTACAACGGTAATAATGGAAAGTTACGTATGTAAAAATCCGGGTACTGAAAAGTTAGACAGACTCATTAATACGTTATGTAAATAACATTGTATATATAAATATATGTGAAATTAATACATTAAATAATAATGCAAAAGATGGACAAATATAATAATAATTATGAATAGTAAAGGAAAAGTAATATTGAAATATGAAAGTTGTGTGAAAATTATATGTGGTAGATTGAGGGTAATCTTAAAATGTGGAAGTTGTTCTAAAATTTATGTGTAGTAGATTAAAGGTATTCTTGAAATTTGAAAAATATGCTAAAGTTGATGTGTGGTAGATGTTGGTTAAGTTTTAGCTATAAAATGGGGGTTTGGCATAAGTGTGACGCCACCCAAATTCGGGCCTACACAACCCAATTTGAGTCGCCAAAATACAAACACCGTATATAAGTTCTCCTATTTTATAATTATTATAATGTCGTATATAGTACGACAACACACACTAAGTCTTCATTACAATTATTGCCACACTATATTACAACTTGATGAGGACTACTACAACTACTAACTCGGATCATCATTTCATTCCTCTGTTCTTCCCACTAGCGCAATTATACTCTCATTTCCTGAAAGGAATTATGAAACAAAAGAGTGAGCTCAAATAGTCAAGTAAAGAATATCATAACTAAGATAACGAAGAATAAGTTATCATTAGTTTTCAACAATGAAAAATCAGATATTAAAAAAATGCTAGACAACATAATTTTTTCAACAAATAACTACGGCAGAATGAACAATTCATTAGAAAAGTCAAATAGACCATAATATCTACTATCTTCTCCAATTTAAAAATTCACCATTAAGATTTCATCAACTGTAACACCAATTGTTATGATCATACCAATCAATAATTCCTCTTTGCACCTTGGCCAAAGAGAACTTTCACCACGTATCCTTGCCACACAGGCTAAAGACACTCAACAATCATATTGTCTTTACACCCAGGCTAAAGACAATCATAACAACTTAAGTCCTGATGATTAGTACAAATAACAATGATATAAAGGATGACCATAAATAATAAGAACAATAAGATTAAGAATAAACATTAGAAATTTATAATTTAATTTGTCCAGAGTCCAATAATGTCCAAATTATCAACACAATATCTAGAATATCGATTCTAGTTCAAAAATAATATTTAAGGCTTACAGTTCAAATATAACGGTTAAAATTCAATAGGAAGGTTCAGGTCAAAAGATATTACATGAACCACCAACTATTAAGGAAATTCTAATCATTTCAGAAATTTTTACCGTTTAATGTTAAGGGTTGTAGAAACGAATAATAATTTCTTACTATAGTAAGTTTAAATTTAGAGTTTGAAAGAAAATGATATCACCTACCTTAACACGTGACTAGATACTGTTTTCTGTGTAGTTGATCAACCTATATGTATATTTATAATTAAATTAGTAATTACCATATGTAAATTTCATGGGATACACTAACTAGTATATTATAAAATCGTCAAAAGTGACTTGATAGTATAAATTTGTGTAGTATACAAAATAGTGTAGAATAAAATTCAAAATAGTTCTTAAAGGAATAAAATAATATTTCAGGAAAATCTTCTAGATCAAGCTTTTCAAAATGAATCTTCTGAAGAAAGAGTTGTAAACACTGTGTGATGTGTGTGGGTGCTTGTGCAACTTTTATAGAAAAACTCACATAAACAATTCTTGCACTCTTACTAATATTCACCAATACTTAAGGTAGCCTTAGCACACTCAAAGAGATACTTACACTAAGCAATTTTTAGAAAGTGGAAGGAATGATAAGTAAGAAAGTTATGAAACTCTTTATGTTAAGCCCTCTATTTATAGCCAAAACTTAATCAATATCTACCACACATCAATTAACCACACTTTTCACATTTCAAGATTATCTTTAATCTATATCATCATCAATTAACCACACTTTTTACATTTCAAAATTATCTTTAATTTACACTACTCATCAATTAACCATTAATCCACCACACATTAATTATCCACACTTTTTACATTTCAAGATTACCTTTAATCTACCGCATATTAATTATCCACATTTTTCACATTTCAAGATTACTTTTAATCTACAATATATTAATTATCCACATTTTCACATTTCAAGATTGTATTTTTCTTTACAACTCATAATTATTATTATTATATTATCTATCTTCTGTATTAATAACTTAATGTATTAATATCACAGATATTTAAGTATACAATGTTATTTAAATAATGAGTTTATCTAACTATTTAAGACCCATGACTTTTAATTACGTAACTTTCCATTACTACCCTTGCTACGGTGATAATTATTAGTTCAATAATGTGAAATACTGTGCATTTGCTACTGTGACAATTATTGATTCAATAATGTGAAATGTTGCGCATTTGCTATTGTGACAATTATTAGTTCAATAATATGAAATAATGTGAAATACCGTGTGTTACTATGGAATACTACGTGCTACTGTTCCTTCGTCACTGGATATTTTAACAGTTCAAGATAACAGTTCCGCCGATAATTTTTTATTAAAAAGGTTATTTCTGTCGTTTTCAGTATCCGACAATTATTTCGTTATGGAGTCTACCAATGAGTAGTTGTTTCGGCACCGTCGTACTTTACCGAATATTTCTCGACATTCTTTTTGTTTCTTATAATTTGTAAATATCATCCTTAACTTTAACTTTTTTTTATCAATTTAACACATTACTGTTTAGAATAATATTTATAAAAAAAATTAAGTTTTATTTATTAAAATTTTGGGTCTTACAACCTCCCCTTTTTATGAAATTTCGTCCCCGAAATTGACGTACCTGACATTTCGAAGAGGTAAGAATACTTAGCTTTCATTTCGGATTCTAGCTCTCAGGTTATTTCCTTTATATCATGATTTCTCCATAGAACTTTGACTTGAGGTATGACCTTTGAGCGTAGAATCTGTTCCTTCGTATCCAAGATATTTACATGTACCTCCTTATACGTTAAATCCTCTGCTATCTCGTCTGGTTCCAATTCAATGATATGGTTTGGATCCTTCACATATTTACATAACATGGAAATGTAAAAAATGTTATGGATGCAAGACATGTTTGGCGGTAGAGCTAGTTTGTAGTCCACAGTTCCCATTCGGTCGAGGATTTCAAATGGGCCAATAAATTGATCAGGGTTGAGCTTTCATCTCTTTCCGACTCTCGTAACTCCTTTCCACAGAGCAACACGTAAAAATACATGGTCTCCGACATTGAATCCCTCGTCCCTTCGATGAAGATCAGCATAAATCTTTTGTCATTCTTATGCTGCTTATATTTGTTGTCGGATCATTTGGATATTTTCTATAGTTATGCATACCAACTTTAGTCCCAACAATTTTGTTTCTCTTACCTCATTCTAGCATAATGGAGAGAGACACTTTCGTCCATACAAAGCCTCGAATTGAGTCATGCATATCCTTGTTTGATAACTGTTGTTGTATGAGAATTCAACCAGGGGTAATTACTTGTCCCAACTTCCCTTGAAGTCTAGTACGCAAAGTCTCAATAGATCTTCGAGGGTCTGGATTGTCCTTTCTAACTGCCCATTCGTCTGGGGATGATATGCAGAATTAAATCGTAGTTCAATGCCCATAGCTTTTCACAAGCTGATCTAAAATCGTGACGTGAATCTAGGGTCCCGGTCAGAAACTATGGATACTAGCATGCCATGCAATCTCACAATCTAGTTTATGTACATACTGGCAAGACGCTCAAGTGAATAGTTTTCTCGTATGGGCAAGAAATGAGCGAACTTGGACAATTTATTTACAATAACCCAAATTGTGTCTAAGCCTTGGGAAATGTTGTTTGATTTCGGTATTGACAATTACGTATAAGTATACACGATCAACAAGTAATATAGTGATAAGTTAATAGACTCAACAACACGCTTGCGTGAGGTGGTCGTCCCGGATCATTTCTAGCAAGCTATTTGGGTAAAATTCTCTCGACATCGCAACCCAACGCCTATAACGAGACGAAAACCTTAGTACAATCGATCAAGCAATGCGAACACATTGAATAGAACACCAATGACACCTAAACCCTGTGTTTATAATGAAATAGGAACCTCGGTACAATTGACGATTGATGCGGTAGAAGACGCCACACACAATTATGCATTGTTGTATGATAAGTCAATAGTTGAATCTCAAAGAATAAACTAAGAAATTACTTAGGAATTCTTCAAAGAACTAAAAGCAGAGAATAATCTCGCAATTGTATTAATAATCTGATAATAATAATGTTTACATCAGCTAATCTCTTATTTATATTAAACAAGAGAAACCCTAAACTCATAAGAAAATAAGAAATCAATATAGAATCAAATCTCTAACTAATAAGTATCCTAAATACATTATGACTGGAAAATATAGTTGATTCCCTAAAATTCCGTGCAAATTTGCGTACAAAATCTGCTATAAACGCGCTAGAGCACCGCGACCCAATGAAAGGTGCACCGCAGTTCAGAATGTTCTGTCCGTCCACTCTGCTTGCTTATTTTGATGCCTTTAATTCCCAAATTTGATCCTTTACTCCTTCCTCGCTTCCGCCATCAAACATGAACCTTTGTATAGACCAAATCATTAAGCTTAGAATCATATTCCACAATGAATGCTTTGTCATGAAGCTTGAACATCCACAATGACGCGTGATCGCTAATCTCCCAATGGATTGAAACATAACTTTATCGAAAATTAGACAACACGAATGAACACGGATTTGTAGACTTGGCTTGAATTGATTTCGTCTTACTAAATAGATTGTATCTAGCAATCCCAAATCATATGAATGACCCTCTCCCCATGGTCCGCTTGAATTGAGCTCCATTTCAAACATTCTTGAATAAATTTCAGCCCAATTAATTAAGATCATTTGTTGAACCCCTTGGACTTGAGTTGAGCCAATGTTGTTCGATGCAAGCCTGACCAGGATTGTATCATAAGTAGAGTGTCGATCCCACATGAAAATATTACTAATAATTGACCAATTACTAAAATTATATCAATTTAATCTTATTTAAACCAATGAATTAAGATTATGAAATTAAATTAATTAAACTAAAATAATAAATTACTAAGCAAGGATTAAGATCAGATTTAAAAGTTAAGATTATAATTTTCTCCAATGCCTCATTTAAATTTTTTTACTCTCTTTTCAATTAACTAATCATAACAAATCGTTAACTAAGAATTCTGTAGTATTTATAAAACTTCTTCCGATAGTTAGATAAAAATATCCCTTCTAATTAAATCATTATATTCCTATGTGAAATAATTTAGAATAGATTCATTAAGTTCAGATTTTTGAAATACACGCGACATATAGGTATATTTCTATGCTATACACAAATCATGTTATTCAATCCTAAAAAGAATAATCTAGACGCATGTTATCATATTCAGATCTAAACCAATAATCTATCTTCAAATTTCATATAGGTTATCACAATAATTGTTGATCAGACAATTATACATGGAGCACAAAATATGATAAACGATTAGCGTATGATCAACAGTAATAAAAAAGAGAGCAATTTAATTTAAACTAATCATTGGGTTTCATTGTAATCTTCATTAAAAATTTAGTTCATAGCATAGCAAGGAAACATCATCAAATAAAACAACATCTTAAAGTATACAAGAATTAAAAGAAAAGAGTAGAGATAAAAATCTGTATAGATCCTCGATCTTCAAGCCCCGCCCTCAACTTTTGCTCCCTTGCGTGTTTCCTTCTTGCTCCTTCAAGATCTGATAAGCAATCCAAGCATTCGTTGTGTTGTATATGATGTCATTCAATTATCAGCCATAAATGTGTACTTATAGCCCTATCATGCAGCTTAGTAGAAGTGGTATCCAATGCAAACTCAACATGCCAAGGCATCCTAAGTCGGATAGGACAACAACACAAGTCAGTAAAGTCAGCCCCGCGCACCAGCCAGCGCCGCGGCGCCCAACATGCAGTGCAACAGTGCTACCTTTCTGACTCTTCAACGCTACAATTCCCATAAACAACGCTGGCTCCCTTCCGCGCACGCTCGCGCACGCCTGCTGCCATTTGCATGCCAATGTGCCCAACTCTCTGTCCACGCGCTAGCTTGCCGATGCCTGCCATAACTGGCGCCCCAACGCGCCTTCTTGCCGCACTGCGCACACGTCTACGCCTAGCTATGTTGGGATGCTGCACGTCGTTGCTCATTTGTGACTCATAATGCATCACTTTTCATTCCAAACACCATTCCGAGCTTCGTTCCTTTTCCTACATTAAAAACAAACAAAACACATAAAAAGGAACATAAAAATACCCAAGAACTCCCAATTTCATCAAGCTAAAAATATCCAATTCGTAAGTATAAAACTCACTTATCAAGAAACCTTGGGAAGACCTATGACGAAATCCATATTGATGTGTTCTCACTTTTATTCTAGAACCTCAAGTGGTTGAAATGGACCCTTAGGTATTTAATACGCTGCCTTGACGTGTTGACACGTTAAACACCTAGAGATAAACTCTGCGATCTCCCTCTTCATATTGTTCCACCAAAACGTATGTCAAAGGTCACGATATATTTTGGTACTTCTAGGGTAGATTGTAAACGGTGTGTTGTGTGCCTCCATCATGATTTTATATTTCAATTCAGAGTCGTTAGGGACACAAAGTCGAGAGTTGACTCAAAATATCCCTTCCTCATTGATTCTCGCTTCTAAAATAGCCCCTTCTTGTACTTTTTTCAACATATTCACCAGTTTTTGGGTTAGTAACTTGAGGAACTTTAATTTTATCTATTAAAACCAGTTCTACTCGTACATGTGCAATCTTCATGTGGGTACCTAGTGTCTTTAACTCTATATCTATCTTTTATAAGTCATACAAAATGCGCCCTTGTGTCTTCAGTATTACACTTGTACTTGCATATGATCTTTTACTTAATGCGTCACTACCGCATTCGCCTTTCAAGGGTAGTATTGGATTGTGTGGTCGTAATCCTTTAACAGCTCAAGTCAACGCCGTTGTCGCATGTTGAGTTTCTTTTGAGTGAAGAAATATTTGAGGTTTTTATGGTCCATATAGATCTCCATTTTCTCCCCCCGTACAAGTAGTGCTTTCAAATCTTCAATGCGAAAATGATCGCTGCCAATTCTAGATCATGAGTAGGGTAATTCTTCTCATATTTCTTGAGTTGTCAAGAGGCATAAGCTATAACTTTTTCGTGTTGCATGAGAACGTAACCTAAACCTCTGCCTAAAGCATCGCTGTAGATGACACATTCTCCTGATCCTGATGGTATAGTCAGAACAGGTTGAAACAAGTCTCTTCTTGAGTTCTTGAAAGCTCTTCTTGCATTCTGCGTCCATTCGAATTTTGTGCTTTTTCGAGTCAGCTGAGTTAATGGAGTGGCAATTCGAGAGAATCCTTCTACGAATCTCCGATAATAACCAGCTAGGCCAAGAAAGCTCTTCAATTACTGTCTTAGGTTGCTCCCAATTTAATATTGCTTCAATCTTCGTAGGGTTAACCGATATTCCCTGTTTAGAGATCACATGCCCAATGAACGTTACTTCCTCAAGCCAAAACTCACATTTCTTCAATTTGGCATACAACTTGTTCTCACATAGCTTTTGGAGTATCAATCTCAAGTGCCGTTCATGATCCTCACAACTCTTAAAGTATACGAGGATGTCATCAATAAAGAAAACTATAAAATGATCCAAATATTCCTTGAATATTCGGTTCATTATGTCCATGAAGGCTGTAAGAGCATTGGTTAATCCAAAATGCATGACTAAGATTTTGTAATACCCGTATCGAGTTCTGAAGGCAGTCTTTGGAATGTTATCAGCTTTAATCTTTAACTGATGATATCCAGAACGGAGATCAATCTTTAAAAAATATTGAGCACCTAACAACTGATTAAACAAGTCATCAATTCGAGATAACAGGTACTTATTCTTGATGGCGATATGGCTCAACTCTCGATAGTCAATGCATAGTCTCATACTCTCGTCCTTATTCTTCACGAATAAAATAATAGCACCCCAAGGCAATGTACTCGGATGTATGAAACCAGTATCTAACAATTCCTGTAGTTGGACTTTTAACTCTTGAAGTTCAATGGAAGTCATTCGGTATGGGGCCTTGGAAATAAGTTTAGTACCAGGTTCAAGGTCAATACAAAATTCAATTTCACGGTCTGGGGGTAAACCAAGAAGTTTATCGGGAAACACGTCAGGGAATTCATTAATAATGGAAATATCATTCAAGTTTTACGTGTTTTTATTTAAGTCAGTGATATGGGCTAAAAAGGCTTGACATCCGCTTTTCAATAAAAGAATCGCTTTATGGCTAGAAATGACAATTATCGATTTTAATAGTTTGGTTGGTTGAATTTTCATAACAGGTTGATTAGGTATACATGAAAACTAATGATCTTATGAAAGCAATCAATTTTAGCATGATGGGTAGTTGATAAGTAGGTTTCGTACCTACTTATTGGATACTATTTGGTTTCATTTGATGCTTTTCTAATAGCTATCTAGTGTAAATTCATGCATTTCCCCTTTTCGTTCGGTTTTTGATTCACTAGCTTCATTATTCGGCTTTTGCATTGTTTTTGATAATGTTGGCTCGTGGTGTTGAGCATTTGTGGATGGGTGTTATTTGATTGTTTGTTGCTTGTGCAGGTCATAACAGTTGATGAATTTTTGCAATAGCAGCACTGCAGCAAACTGGCACCTGGCGCAGCTGCGCCCCTTTTACAAAGGGCGCCGGCGCAGCTGCGCCCATCCTGCCCATGCCATGCCACTCCTGCGCAGCTGCGCCCCTATTACAAAGGAGGGCGGCGCAGCTGCGCCTGTCGCCAGCCAGCCATGCAACACGTTCCATCCAGCGAAGCAGCATTATCCAGAAATTATGCAATGCCAGATTTTGAGGGATCAGTGGGTTTAGCTTTTATTAGTGGGAATAATAATAAGTCAAAAGAAGACAATTTATGCTTGTATTATTAACCAATTTTGGGAATTCATTTTAGTAGCTCTGCTCCTACACGAAATGAGAATAGTTACTGTATTCTAGCTAAAAAAGAGGAAAATCATCAGCTGAGCATAATTTGCATTTGGGAACTGAAGAATGGAGCTATATGGATGCTGAATTGGAGATTGGGAGCAAGAAATCAACTATCTACACAACTTGGAAAATCATCAGAAGTTGCAGAACGGAACAGGGAGCTTGAATATTTTCTATTTCTGATTAATTCTTCTATTCTGTAATTATGATGATGAACCAATTGTGCATGATGAACTCTATTATTATTATGAACTAAATCTAATTCTTGGGATTATAATGGATCTTTTGCTTGATTAAGAATTGAAGTGCTTCCTTATTTTTACTAGTTGGTTGTGAAATGAATGTCTAGCATAATCTATACTCCATGTTTAATTGCTTGATCACCAATTACTGTGATAATTTATATGGAATTGAGAAAGGAAGTATAAATTAAGATCTCATTATGCTAGCATATGTTCATAATTATTACATTCCTCGTGAAATTATGTTTCGTGCTTAGGATAGAGATATACCGAAGCACCATGTGTGGTCATTTGAAAACTTGTTCTTAAACCCGTTTGATTGTAATTCACATAGAAATATAGTGCGTTAGTCATCTAGGGTGTTCACATTCATTCTATCAATTGTGGATTTAATGTGATATGGGTATGGTGCATCGAGAGATGGCCATATTTTACTTTCGTGTTTTCGACCAACATTCCATAATAACCAACTAGCAACAATAGGAAGCATGGAAATCTAAATCGGCATTAAGTGAAATTATAATCCCAAGCCTATAAAATCTGTCATTTTTACCATTAAATTTGTTTTAATTGTTTCATTAGTAATTATCAGACTATTTCATCACTAAAACCGCTTGTTTAAAGAAACCAAACTAATTACAAAATCAGTGTTTGTAGTCATAAATGCAATTCATTTCCTCGTGGGATCGATACTTTACTTACTTTATATTACTTGTGGATCGCGTGCACTTGCATGTATGAGTTATATTTGTTATACATACAAATATACCAACAAGTTTTTGGCGCCGTTGCCGGGGAACTGCAATTGCGTTTATAACTTTCATCATCAATTTAAATTAGATTGGTTTTAGTTAAACAAATCTGTTCTTATCCTAGTTCTATTTTATTTTCTTCTACATTGTGATAGGTACTCTTGAGTAGTGTATGCATACTCGGTCGAAGAATCCTAACCTATTGCCTTTTGTGGACAACATTGAAAAAAGGGTTCAACAATCAAGGAAGTGTGCTGAAAATACTCTGGAGGATCTAGAACAACCTCAACCTATGGCGGGCGAAGCACAAAAAGCCTTAAGAGATTATGCTACGCCAAGAATCAATGATTTGTAATCAAGTATCTCAAGGCCAGCCATAACAGCCAATTCCTTTGAAATCAAACCAGGGACAATCCATATGATCCAAAATTCTGTCCAATTCGGAGGAATGGTGGTTGATGACCCGAATAAGCACTTGATAAATTTCTTGGAGATATGTGATACATTCAAATTCAGCGGGATCTCGGAAGATGCGGTGAGATTGCGGTTATTCCCATTCACATTGAGGGATAAAGCAAAAAGTTGGCTGCACTCGCTACCACCCGGGTCCATTACCACTTGGCAAGATTTGGCCCAGAAATTCTTAGCAAAGTTCTTCCCACCGGCCAAAACTGCTAAGTTGAGAAATGACATATCCTCATATGAGCAACATCATGGAGAATCCTTGTACGAGACATGGGAGCGGTACAAGGAACTATTGAGAAAGTGCCCACATCACGGTTTGCCCCAATGGATGCAGCTTAACACATTTTACAATGGGTTGAATATTCAGACACGAGCAGGCATCGATGCGGCTGCAGGTGGTGCATTCATGGGTAAAAACTATGACGAGGCCTATGAACTTTTGGAGACTATGGCTGCAAACAACTATCAATGGCCATCCTCCAGAACCACTCAACCAAAAGTGGCAGAAATACTAGAGGTTGACACAGCCACTTCACTTCAAGCACAGATTTCAGCTATGGCCAAGAAGCTTGACCACATATGTGAAGGTAAAGGTCAACAAGTTTCCATGATTTGTGAGCTTTGTGCAGGTTCTCACACTTCGGAGCAATGTGCCATCAACGCTGAATCTGTGCACTTTGTGAGCAACTATCAGCGGCCAGCAAATCAATATCAGAACAACTACACTCCAGGGAATAGGAACCACCCAAATTTCTCGTGGAGCAACCGTCAAGATAATTCACAAGCTCCAAAACCTCTCAATCCTCCGGGGTTCCACAATCAGCAGCAAGTCACAGCCACAGATAGGAAGGTCGCGGAAATGAGTGAGAATTTGGAGAAATACATGGCCAAAACTGACAGGTTGGAGCAAGGCCAAACATTAGGCTTCAAGAATTTGGAAAATCAAATGAGTCAATTGTTCAGTTTGTTGTCTAGCAGACCTCAAGGGGCCCTCCCTAGCGATACAGAAGTCAATCCAAGGAGAAATGGGAAGGAGCAATGCCAGGCTGTTACCACCAGAAGTGGAAAGCAGACCCTGCCAGACAGCGCAGCTGCGCCAATGTCACACGAACAGACAGCGCAGCTGCGCCCGTCATCAGCACTGGAACCTATCGGCGCAACTGCGCCCATTTTACAAAGGGGACCGGCGCAGCTGCGCCCCTCCCCAGAAACTGCCACTGCTGAAATGTTTGAAGAAGAAGAGAGCATTGAGAAATCTGAATCCCCACTCATAAAAAGCACAGAAAAAACTCAACCTTCCCCCACAAGGTATTATCCACCAGTTCCGTATCCTCAAAGGCAGCAAAAGCAGAAAATGGACAAGCAATTTTCTAAGTTTCTTGAAGTTTTCAAAAAGCTTCAAATCAATATACCATTCGCAGAAGCTTTAGAACAAATGCCAAGTTATGCTAAGTTCATGAAAACTATTCTGTCAAGAAAGAAGAAATTGCAAGATTTTGAAATTGTTGCTTTGACAGAGGAATGCAGTGCGATATTACAAAGGAAGCTACCTCCAAAACTAAAGGATCCAGGCAGTTTCACCATTCCTTGCACCATTGGAGACCTTTCGTTCAAGAAGTGTTTATGTGATCTTGGTGCAAGCATTAATCTCATGCCATTGTCCGTGTTTACTCAGTTGGGATTACCAGCTCCCAAGCCAACAAATGTCTCTCTTCAGCTAGCTGATCGTTCAGTCACTTATCCGAGAGGTATTGTGGAAGATGTCTTGGTTAAGGTTGATAAGTTCATTTTCCCAGCTGATTTCATAATCCTAGACTTTGAGGAGGACAAGGACATCCCCATCATACTTGGGAGGCCATTTCTAGCTACCGGGAGAACTCTCATTGATGTGCAAAAAGGAGAATTGACAATGAGGGTTCAAGACCAAGAGGTCACCTTTAATGTCTTCAAAGCTATGAAATTTCCAACTGAGGAGGAAGAGTGCTTCCGAGTTGACATCATTGAAGAAGCAGTAACCAAGGAATTCATTAAAGCCACACATAGGGATTTGCTTGAGCAGACACTAACAGGAGACATCGACTTGGACGAACCCGAGAACTGTGAGTATGCTCATTTTCTAGATGCAATACCCAAGTTGGCAAGATTCAAGGTACCTATTGAGCCCTTGAAAAGCTCAAACGATGCCTCATTTCAATTAAAACCATCCAGTGAGGTACCTCCTAAACTCGATCTCAAACCCCTGCCTAGTCATCTCAGGTATGCATTCCTAGGCATTTCAGATACATTACCTGTCATTATTTCCTCTGCACTAACATCCTTGCAGGAAGACAAACTGATAAGAATCCTCAGAGAATTCCAAGGGGCTATTGGGTGGACCATTGCAGACATAAAAGGAATCAGCCCCGCATTTTGCATGCACAAAATCCTGATGGAAGATGACAGCAAGCCTACCATAGAGCATCAAAGAAGGCTGAATCCTATCATGAAAGAAGTGGTGAAAACAGAAATTTTGAAATGGTTAGACGCCGGAATCATTTATCCCATTTCTGACAGTCCATGGGTGAGCCCAGTGCAATGTGTACCAAAGAAGGGAGGAATAACCGTGGTAAAAAATGAGAACAACGAGCTAATACCAACCCGAACAGTCACGGGGTGGAGAGTTTGCATGGATTATCGAAAGCTCAACAAAGCCACAAGAAAAGATCACTTCCCACTCCCATTCATTGATCAAATGTTGGACTGACTTGCAGGGCATGAGTACTATTGTTTGCTTGACGGATACTCTGGATATAATCAAATTGCTATCGCTCCTGAGGATCAAGAAAAGACCACTTTTACTTGCCCTTATGGAACTTTTGCTTTCAGGCGAATGTCTTTTGGTCTATGCAATGCTCCTGCCACATTCCAGCGATGCATGATGGCAATATTTTCTGACATGGTGGAAATCAACATGGAGGTCTTCATGGATGACTTCTCAGTGTTTGGAAATTCCTTCGACAGCTGTCTTGAGAATTTAGTCATGGTATTGAGGAGATGCGTGGAAACAAATCTTGTGCTTAATTGGGAGAAATGTCACTTCATGGTTCATGAAGGAATAATTTTGGGTCACAAAGTCTCAGCCAAAGGTTTGGAGGTGGACAAAGCAAAGTTGGAAACTATCGAGAAATTGCCTCCACCAACTTCTATAAAGGGAGTTCGAAGTTTCTTGGGCCATGCTGGATTCTATCGGAGATTTATCAAAGACTTCTCCAAAATCACAAAACCCCTGTGCAATCTATTGGAAAAAGATGTTCCGTTTCTATTCGATGAAAATTGCTTAGCAGCATTTGAATTGTTGAAACAAAAATTGACAACAGCACCTGTGATAGTGGCCCCGGATTGGTCTCTTCCATTTGAGCTTATGTGTGATGCTAGTGACTACGCTGTGGGCGTGGTATTGGGACAGCGCAGAGACAAGGTTCTACATGCAGTCTACTATGCCAGCAAAACGCTTTCGGAGGCCCAAATGAACTACACCACCACCGAGAAGGAACTACTCGCGGTTGTCTATGCATTCGACAAGTTCCGATCCTATCTCATTGGAACAAAGGTAGTAGTGTACACTGATCATGCAGCAATTCGGTATTTGATCTCAAAGAAAGATGCCAAGCCTAGATTAATCAGATGGATCCTTTTGCTCCAAGAGTTTGACTTGGAAATTAAGGATAAGAAAGGTACGGAAAATCTGGTAGCCGATCATCTTTCCAGATTGGACAATCCGGATTTAGAGAGCAAAGAGAAGGTTGAGATAAACGATTGTTTCCCTGATGAGCAGCTATTTGCAGTCACATCTGAAATCCCATGGTTCGCTGATATTGTCAACTATCTTGTGAGTCATGTACTACCACCGGATCTAACTTCTCAGCAGAGGAAGAAATTTCTGCATGATACAAAGAGATACATGTGGGATGAGCCTTACTTGTTCAAACAATGCATAGATCTGGTGATCCGAAGATGCATCCCCGATGTCGAGAGTACCAGTATATTACATGCATGTCATTCTTCTCTATATGGTGGCCATTATGGAACGCAGAGAACAGCAGCAAATGTACTCCAGGCCGGATTTTATTGGCCCACCTTGTTCAAAGATGCACACCACTTCATAAAGAATTGTGATCAATGCCAACGGGTGGGCAACATCTCCAACCGTAATGAAATGCCACTAAATGTGATCTTGGAGGTGGAGATCTTTGACGTATGGGGCATAGACTTCATGGGACCATTTCCATCATCCTGCAACAATCTCTATATCCTTCTAGCGGTTGATTACGTGTCCAAATGGGTGGAAGCTTCGGCGTTACCAACCAATGATGCTAAGGTGGTTTTGAGGTTCCTACAAAAAAACATTTTTACTAGATTTGGCACTCCTCGGGCGATCATTAGTGATGAGGGGAGCCATTTTTGCAACAAACAGATCACAGCTCTCTTGGCCAAATATGGAGTAAGACACAGGATTGCCACTGCCTACCATCCACAGACCAATGGTCAAGTCGAAGTCTCCAACCGAGAGGTAAAAAGAATTCTGGAAAAGATTGTTAATCCTTCCAGAAAAGATTGGTCTCTAAAGCTAAATGAAGCCTTGTGGGCTTATAGAACTGCATACAAGACACCTCTCGGCATGTCCCCTTATCACATGGTTTATGGCAAGGCTTGTCATCTACCGGTTGAATTAGAGCACAAAGCTTACTGGGCCATTAAAAAGTTGAATTTTGACCCATCTGCAGCAAGAGAAAGGAGACTCCTACAGCTAAATGAACTCGATGAGTTCCGATTGCAAGCCTATGAGAATTCGAAACTCTATAAAGAGAAGGTAAAAAGATGGCACGACCGAAAAATCATCGAGAGAAAATTTGAACCTGGCCAAGCGGTTTTACTATTCAACTCCAGGCTCAAGTTATTCCCGGGAAAGCTCAAATCCCGATGGTCGGGTCCCTTTACCATCACTGCTGTATTCCCACATGGTGCCATCGAGATTGTTGGAATGGACAGCGAGCAACCCTTCAAGGTTAATGGCCAAAGATTGAAGCACTATTGGGGAGGCGAAATTGATCGCCAAAAATCCTCAGTTAACCTGACCATGGATTGAGCATCAATGAGAGTCGAGCTAACCGACTTTGAAACAAAGCGCTCCTCGGGAGGCAACCCGAGATTACTTTTATTACTTCTATTATTGTGTGATTTTTGTTTAGTTTGTGTGATTTCATTTTAACATGCGTGTTTGTTTTTATTTCAGGTGTCTAATCTTGCCCTCAAGTGTTTGACTTGATCACTCTTTGAGTTTGGGGGTACATTGTTCCATTGCAAACACTTGCTGTTGTTCAGAGAAAGAAAAAGTTTTTCCAGGATTCCTGAGGTCCCGCGCAGCTGCGCCGAGCCACCCTCGTCTGCAGCATCTGAGCAACTGCGCAGCTGCGCCCCCTTCCCAGTATAATTGCGGCGCAGCTGCGCCGATCGCGAAATTTTTTTTTTTATAAATAGTCGGTCCCCATCAGTCACAATCATCAAACCCTAACTGACTCTCTAGCAGCAACACAAAACCCTCTCCTCTCATCCCTACCCACTCTCTCAAAACCCTAACTACCTACACTCTACCTTCAAACCCCAATCACATACCACCATGCCGAAGCGCGCACGCACTCCCCAACCTTCTTCTTCCAGCAGCAGCGGATCCGAATCTACTGGTGGTGGCATCAATACTCTGGATGCCACCAAATTTGTCAATCTATCTGCACAACATTACTACTGGGAGGTGCTTAGCGTCAAATCCTTCATACCAGAGAGGGGTTTGAAGCCCAAAGCACAGGATGGGCGTATTCTTGACCAAATCCGGCGTTTGGGTTGGTTGCTATTCATTGAAACACCGAAGTCAGCCCCGATAGCCATTGTTCGAGAGTTTTATGCCAACGCCAGGGAAACACAGAATGGGATTTCCTTCGTGCGGGGCAAGCAGGTATCCTATTCGGCGCAGGCAATCAATGAACTTTTTCGCCTACCATCTGCTACTAATGAGGCTACCGACTGGGTGGTACATGAACGCTACGAAACCGACCTTGATGCGTTGATACATGAGATGTGCCAGCCGGGCACGCAGTGGAAGACTCAGCCAGGCACCACCTTGAAGGTGCACTTCCCTCAGACCGCGCTGAATAGATTTGCCAAGGCATGGTACGCCTTCATTTGCGCGAGTATCTTGCCAACCACCCATCATCAGGACGTGACACGGGACCGCGCGGTACTCTTGCACCGTATTCTGCGTGGAGGCAGCATCGACGTGGGATATATCATCAACCAGTCCATGCTTCGTTTCATGCGGGCTGTCACTTCCGGTGCCATTCCGCACGCCTCGATCATCACACGCCTATGCTTAGCAGCAAACGTGGAATGGGGCGAGGAGGCTCTCCAGCTACCTATGCGAGACATCGATAGCGCCACGATCCGAAAGTATAATGTTTGGCGCGGTGGAGAGTCCCGACCAAATGGGTTGGGTTTTATTGTGGCTGATGAGGTGGAGGAGGCCAGCGAGGAGGGCATGCGTGCCCCGCCAGTGCAGCAGAGGGGCGTCGGTGGACATGAGCGCGACATGCGCCGCCTGCAGCGCCGCATGGACGCGTTGCACACGAGCTTCAGGGATTACAGCGTCTCCTTCGCTGGTGCACTATCGGAGGCGTTCAGTCAGCAGGGGGTCCACATTGAGTTTCCCACATTCGGCTCCGGCATCCCTTATCCTCCGCCCGACACGCCGCCTAGCGGCGCCGAGGACGCTTCTTAGGGGAGTACTCTTTACCCTATTATCTCCAATGAGGACATTGCATATTTTAAGTTTGGGGGCATTAGGCTTGCCTAGTTATTTTATGATGCTTTAAATTATCTGTTTTTATTGTTAGTTCTTGTTATTTATTGTCATTTTATTTATTTGTTTCCTTATTTTCGTTAAAAAAAAAAAAAATGGTGAAATTCTCATGCATATCATATCACATCATGTAGTTAGTTGCATGATCCTCTTAGTTTGATTAGTATGCATCCCCACATGCCTATGATGAAAACTTTTGATTTTGCTAACTGTTAAGACTTTGGGTCGGATGCCATGATACATTGCAACTCTTATCTTGCGTTTGCTGTGATGAAACCGGTTTGCACGTTCTCAGTAGTTTTCTAACTATGTAGCCCCAAGATTCGCATAATTGAGTTCTGGAGATAATTAGTTGTGTTAATTGTGGCAATTGTGGGAAATATTAGTTGAAATCATACGTGTTCAAGTTTGGGGGGGGGTACTTAGTAGATTATTTATGCAACGAAATGGAGCGTAAAACGCATTCGTTAATGAAAAAAAAAATATAAAAATAATAATAAAAATTTTTTTGTGTTAATAAAGACTTGGTCAGCTTAGTTTTGTGGCCTTTGATATTCGAGTAAGTACACCCTAGGGGATGTCTCTACACCTAGCGCCCTAAGACCAATTGGTTTGGGAGTCGTTGGCCGAAAGCTCGTTACATGGGTATCATTGAATAGCCTATGGGAACTAGGCATTGCACGACCAAGCGTCATGATCCGAATAATGTCTAAGTCGATCCCCACATTTGGAACATAGCGTGGTTTTAACTATATTTACCCCAATTGTCTTTTAGAGGTTCGATTATATAAATTTTCCCTAAGAAACATATTATGAGAATCAATTGGGATTACTATAGTTTGATGATTGCTGCACACACACACACTTTATCATTCACCACGGAATTTGAGTTGCACGGGTATCACGGTACACGGACCAAGTTTTGATGTGTCGCTAGATTCTTCTGAGGCAAATCTTGTGAATTGCTTGCTAATTGATGAGGGTCATGGTGCATTCTTAGCATTCATATTTGCATTCATGTTTGCATTCATTTCGTTGTATTAGCTTGAGGACAAGCAACAATCCAAGTTTGGGGGTATTTGATAAGTAGGTTTCGTACCTACTTATTGGATACTATTTGGTTTCATTTGATGCTTTTCTAATAGCTATCTAGTGTAAATTCATGCATTTCCCCTTTTCGTTCGGTTTTTGATTCACTAGCTTCATTATTCGGCTTTTGCATTGTTTTTGATAATGTTGGCTCGTGGTGTTGAGCATTTGTGGATGGGTGTTATTTGATTGTTTGTTGCTTGTGCAGGTCATAACAGTTGATGAATTTTTGCAATAGCAGCACTGCAGCAAACTGGCACCTGGCGCAGCTGCGCCCCTTTTACAAAGGGCGCCGGCGCAGCTGCGCCCATCCTGCCCATAGCCATGCCACTCCTGCGCAGCTGCGCCCCTATTACAAAGGAGGGCGGCGCAGCTGCGCCTGTCGCCAGCCAGCCATGCAACACGTTCCATCCAGCGAAAGCAGCATTATCCAGAAATTATGCAATGCCAGATTTTGAGGGATCAGTGGGTTTAGCTTTTATTAGTGGGAATAATAATAAGTCAAAAGAAGACAATTTATGCTTGTATTATTAACCAATTTTGGGAATTCATTTTAGTAGCTCTGCTCCTACACGAAATGAGAATAGTTACTGTATTCTAGCTAAAAAAGAGGAAAATCATCAGCTGAGCATAATTTGCATTTGGGAACTGAAGAATGGAGCTATATGGATGCTGAATTGGAGATTGGGAGCAAGAAATCAACTATCTACACAACTTGGAAAATCATCAGAAGTTGCAGAACGGAACAGGGAGCTTGAATATTTTCTATTTCTGATTAATTCTTCTATTCTGTAATTATGATGATGAACCAATTGTGCATGATGAACTCTATTATTATTATGAACTAAATCTAATTCTTGGGATTATAATGGATCTTTTGCTTGATTAAGAATTGAAGTGCTTCCTTATTTTTACTAGTTGGTTGTGAAATGAATGTCTAGCATAATCTATACTCCATGTTTAATTGCTTGATCACCAATTACTGTGATAATTTATATGGAATTGAGAAAGGAAGTATAAATTAAGATCTCATTATGCTAGCATATGTTCATAATTATTACATTCCTCGTGAAATTATGTTTCGTGCTTAGGATAGAGATATACCGAAGCACCATGTGTGGTCATTTGAAAACTTGTTCTTAAACCCGTTTGATTGTAATTCACATAGAAATATAGTGCGTTAGTCATCTAGGGTGTTCACATTCATTCTATCAATTGTGGATTTAATGTGATATGGGTATGGTGCATCGAGAGATGGCCATATTTTACTTTCGTGTTTTCGACCAACATTCCATAATAACCAACTAGCAACAATAGGAAGCATGGAAATCTAAATCGGCATTAAGTGAAATTATAATCCCAAGCCTATAAAATCTGTCATTTTTACCATTAAATTTGTTTTAATTGTTTCATTAGTAATTATCAGACTATTTCATCACTAAAACCGCTTGTTTAAAGAAACCAAACTAATTACAAAATCAGTGTTTGTAGTCATAAATGCAATTCATTTCCTCGTGGGATCGATACTTTACTTACTTTATATTACTTGTGGATCGCGTGCACTTGCGTGTATGAGTTATATTTGTTATACATACAAATATACCAACAGTAGTCAACTAATTAATTCCTAAAATCACATTAAATTCATGCATTTCCAAAGAGATAAGATCAACGGAAAATGTGAGGGTGCCGATTTGGCTCAAACAAGATTTGTAAACATTAGATAATGACTATTTCTCCTAATGGAGTTTTAATAGATAAGTTAAAATCTAATTTCTCAGGTGTCAAGTGCAAACGTTGAGCACATACAGGTGAAATAAAAGAGTGGGTTAAAATCGTTATGAAACTCCTTATGCTAAGCCCCCTATTTATAGTTAAAACTTAACCAACATCTATGGCACATCAATTAACCACACTTTTCACATTTTAAGATTATCTTTAATCAATATTATTCATCAATTAACCACACTTTTCACATTTCAAGATTATCTTTAATCTACACCATTCATCAATTAACCACATTTTTTACATTTAAGATTATCTTTTAATTTACCACACATTAATTATCCGTATTTTTCACATTTCAAGATTATCTTTAATCTACCACATATTAATTATCTACATTTTTTACTTTTCAAGATTACATTTTTCTTTACTATTCAAAATTATTTTTATATTATCCCATCTTCTGTATTATTGACTTAATGTATTAATATCACAAATATTCAAGTATAAAGTGTGCTTCAAATAATGAGTCTGTCTCACTATTTAATACCCGTGACTTTTAATTACGTAACTTTTCATTACTACCCTTGCTACGGTGATAATTATTGGTTCAATAATGTGAAATACTAAGCATTTGCTATTGTGACAATTATTAGTTTAATAATATGAAATACTGTGAAATATCGTGTGTTATTGTGGAATACCGTGTGCTATTGTTCCTTTATCACCAGGTATTTTAACAGTTAAAGGTAACAGTTTCACCGATATTTTTTTATTAAAAAGGTTATTTTTGTCATTTTTTGTATCCGACAATTATTTCGTTGTAGAGTCCACCAATGATTGGTTGTTTCAGTACCATCGTACTTTACCGAATATTCCCCGATATTCTTTTTGTTTCCTATAATTTGCACATATCATTCTTAACTTTAACTTTTTTTTATCAATATAACACATTACTATTTAGAATACTATTTATAAAGAAAATTAAGTTTTATTTATTAAAAGTTGGGGTCTTATAATAAGGAGTTAGCATAACCTTCTTACTTGTTCTTTCCCCCACTTTCTAAATATTTCTTAGTGTGAGTGCTTCTTTGAGTGTGGTAAGAATACTTGAGTGTTGGTAACATCAATAAGAGTGCAAGGATTGCTCAGGTGAGTCTTTTATCTAAAATATAGTTACATAAACACCCACACACATTACACAATATTTACAACTCTTCCTTTAGAAGACTCTTCCTTTAGAAAAATTTTCCTTTAGTAGACTCTTCCTTTAGAAGACTCTTCTTTTAGAAGATTCATTTTGAAAAGCTCCCTCTAGAAGATTGTTTCGAAATGTTATTTTATTCATTCAAAAATTATTTTGAAAGTTTATTCTACTCTATTTTGTACACTACACAAATTATTTTATAAATACTATCAATATATTTTTGGCAATTTTAAAAAATACGAATTAGTTTACACCATAAAACTTATATAAGGCAATTACTAACTAAATCATAAATATACATTTAGGTTGATCTCCTACATAAGAAGTAGAATCTAGTCACGTGCTAAGGTAAGAGATATCATTTTCTTTCATACTCCTACATTTAAGCTTACTATGGTAAGAAATTATTATTCGTTTCTACAACTCTAACGTTAACCGGTGAAAATTCCTACAATAATAATTTGTCAAAATTTTCATAATAATTTCTGTTTCATCTAATATCTTTTGACATGAATCTTCCTGTTAAATTCTAGCCGTTATATTAGAGCTGTGAACTTTTGGACTGTGAACATTTTAAATTTTGAACTTTACATTTCAATAATGAACATTTGACTTGAACTTTCTATTTGAACTGTGAACATTTTAGACTGTTAAATATTCTTTGTACCATAAACCTTACCGTTGAACTTCCTATCTATGAATTTTAGACAATACCCTTGGACTTGAACTCATTCTGATATTCTGAAATCGTGTCGACAATTTGAATATTATTGGACTGTGAACAAATTAAATTATTCCTTAAACATAACTAAATTATAGATCTCTAATATTCATTCATTGTTTTATTATTCTTATTATTTTTGTTTATTCTTGTCATTGTGCTAACCATCAAAACTCAAACTGTTGTGAATGTCTTTGGCTGGGGTGCAAAGATAATATGGTCGTTGGGTGTTTTTAGCCTGTGTGACAAAGATATGTGGTGAAAGTTCTCTTTGGCTTGGGTGCAAAGAAGAACTGTTGTTTGACATGATTATAACCATTGGTGTTACAGTTGATGGAATCTTGATGATAAATTTTAAATTGGAGAAGATAGTAGACATTATTGTCTATTTGACTCTCCTAATGCATTTCTCATTCTGCTGCAGTTATTTGTTAAAAACTTATATTGTTTAGTATTTTCTAAATCTCTGATTTATCGTTGTTAAAGACTAAAGATAAATTTATTCTTTTGTTATCCTAGTCATGATATTCCTTACTGGGCTATTTAAGCTCACCCTTTTATTTTTAATTCTTTTTAGGAAATGAGAATGTAGCTGAGACTAACAGTGAGAGCATGAGAATGGAGTGACGGTCCGATTTAGTAGTTATAGTAGTCCTCATTAAGTTGTAAAATAGTGCAAATAATTATAGTGAAGACTTAGTGTGTGTGCTACTGTACTATACACGACATTGTAATAATTATAATTAAAAAAATTTATGTATGTTGTTTTATATTTTGGCGACCCAAATTGGGTTATATAGGCCCGAATTGGAAAGTGTCAGTGTGCAATTAAAAAAAATTAAAATATTTGAATAAAACTTAAAAAATATAGATGAGAAAAGATAACAGAGAAAAAAAAGAAACTGATGATATGTCGTGGAGGGAGGTAATTTTTTATGAGTTAACCGTTGTAAATAAATAATTTAACTAAAATATAATAATTTAAATTTTATTATAAAATAAATTAATATAAGGTGAGAGATCAAATACTCCTTCCGACTTTATAAATTAGATGATGATATTATCTATGGCCTAAATTAGTATCCTTTAGAGTTTTACATAGTTACAATCTTTTTCTATAAAATAAAGACTATAAACTAAAGAGCAAGACTACGTCCACGAGCTGTTGGTCGAGTAAGACTATGTCCACGAGCTGTTGGCCACGTAATATCCGATACCCTTTTTGCTAAAGGCACGTGATATCTATATGTTTGTCGCGCTAATTCTCCCTCTTATAATTTCTGCCGCAACCCCCGCCGAAATCAACTCCCGTTTACTACACGGTTATACCTCAACCATTTTATTAAATTAACAAATAAATTATACAAGATTCTCAATTTCTAGTTGTGGCGGCTTTCAGGCTTTGAATACTTTTAACTTCAACCGTTATCTAAGACTATGTTCTAAAGTTGGAACACTCTCAAATTTAAAATTTTAAACAATATGTTTATTTTTAAGGATATCTAAGAATATGTTGTCTAAATATTTTGAATGACTAAAAAAAAGAGAAAAAGAAAAAGTAACCGTTTATCTCACATACGTGTGTTTAGGTCTCATGGAAAATTATAATTATCACTACTATAATTATTCCCTCCGTTGCTTTTTATTTGTCTTTTTAAAGAGTGAAATTTATTTTTTTGTCATTAGTGGATTTTAAGAAAGTGTTAATGACTTAATTTTTCATATTATCCCTACATTAAATACTAACTTGTTTCTTTTTTATCTTTTTCAATAAATTTTAAAAGCATAATATTGAGATTTTACAACCATTTTGGTCAATTAGACAAATCATTAATTACATTTCTTAATTTTTGTGTTTTCTTCTAAAACATTAATTTAAAAGAAACAAAAGAAGTACTTTTCTATAGGTAAATTTTATCTAAAATCTCATCATTTATTTTTAACAAAATTTTGCGTCATGAAAAAGTTTAGGTCTATATTTCTACAAATTATATTTTTAAGCTAGCACTTGCAAGAAAGTAATTTTCTTTATCTTTTATTTTCTTTTACTTTCATTATTTTTCCTAAAACTCATATTTCCATGTAAAATTCTTGACATCCAAACAGTGGAATTCTGTCGAAATGTCTATTTCAACTACTTTTAAGATATCAAATACAAGAATGGAATGCTTGATGAGGATGAGCATTTCATTCCGTCCCTAATCTGTTCAACCAAACAACACCTAATTACTCATTTTCTTTAAAATTAGTTAGCCCCATTTAATTATACCTTGGAATGTGAACAATCATCTATATTTAATTAATATTAAATTTTTGCATTCTTAAATATCCTTTTATGATTTTTTTTTAATTTTTTTGTATTTATGAACATTTTTAGGGTGGGATAACTTTACTGACAGGAAAGAGATGGCTCTGTGTGCTCAACTGCTGTTACACATATTCATTAGGGAAGAGGAAGAAATCACACTTAGAGGCATAAACGGATATATACGAATCCGGATACAATGATATTCGTATCCGAAAAATTTATTCGGTATCTGTATCAGATATCCAACAGATTTTAAAAATAATATCCGTATCCGGTATTCGGAATAATATCTGAATACCACTACAAGAAAAAGACATTATTCCGACGGAATTATTTCTGGCGGAATATATTCCGTCGAGAATAATTTATTTTCGATGGAATATTGCATCGAACATAATTCCGTCAAAACTAATCTATTCCCGACGGAATTCTGTCGAAAATATGAGACCATATTGGCGCCAATGTTCTCGCGCAGCGCCAACATTATTTTCGAGGGAAAAATAATTACTGTCGGCGGAATATCCGTCGAGGTTAACTCAATTTCGAGAGATTTAAGTCCGACGGAATAATCTGTCAAAAATATCCTTTAAAACCTAAAAATATTTTAGTTCCCTCAGTCGCCGCTGCTGTTTACTCTCAAAAGTCTCTCTCTCTCTCTCATCGCTCTCTCATCAGTCTCTTATTTCTCTCTTAGTCACTCATCTCTTTGCTCTCTCATCACCGACGACGGCCGTGTGCCTCCCCACCTTCGACGCCGCAACACCTCAGCACTCTCCTCACCTCCGGCGACGACTAACTGAGACATCCGACATCGTTGCCTCCCCACATCCAGTAGTGTCTCCTCCTCCTTCTCCTCTTTAAGGTACTTTGTTACATAGAAAGGTTAGTGGTTAATTAATTTCAGTATAGTTAATTTTTTTCTAGCCTATAATTTTTTTTTTAAAATTTGATATGGGATTACTTAATTTCTGAATACATTGGTGCTGAGACTATAAAATTATAATATTTAGTTGTTGGTATTGTTGCTAAAATTGGGATTAAGTTTTGAGTTGTTGCTGCCCTAATTTTTCAACATTCATGCCTAATTTGGACTGCCTTTTATTTGGTCAAGTGTATGGTACTTCATGACTCAATTGGGTCTGAATATCAAAATATTTGGGCGATTTTGCCACTGATTTTGGGACTGTTTATGTTCATCAATGTGTTTGGCTTTGATTATGAGGTTAAATTGCAACATACATATTCTGTATCAATTTGGGTTATATGTTCTACTTTGTATGAACTTTTTGAATGTATCAATTTGGCTTATGTTTAGGTATACTGAATGTTCAGTAAGTGTTTGATGATTCATGGAGTATGTAGGAATATTTGTTATTTCTGACAGAATTTTTGACTGAATTTCTGTCAGAAATATTCAATTGAAAAATTTATGGGCCCTACATGTATTTATATAATTTTTAATTGGTTTCTCAATATTAAAATAAACTAAGTAGGATTTACTTAGTTTCTTACTACTAAAATAAATTAATAAGGAATAAAATAATTTAATTAAAATAAAATAATTTAATGAAAATAAATTATTTAATATAATGTAATACAAAATAAATTAAAAAAAGAAAATACATTAAATAAAATAAATTTATTTTAATTTAATAAAATAAATTAAATTTTAAAAAATAGATAATATAATACAATACAAAATAAAAAATTATAATAAAATAAATTTAATAATTTAAAATTAATTTAATAAATTTTAATAAATTGAATTAATTTAATAAAATTACAAAATTACAAAATTAGATAATAAAATAAATTTAATTAATAAATTAAATTAAATTAAAAAATTAAAACATTAGATAATAAAATAAAATAAAATAAAAAATTTAATTTAAATTAATTAATTTAAATTTAATTTAATAAAACAAAAAAAGTAAAATAACATAAAATAAAATAATAAACTAAATAAACTACATATAATATAATACAAAATAAAATAAATAAAATAAAATAAATTATAGCTAACTAAATCTACAAAAAATAATTGAAATAAAGCATTTACTTAGTTTTTCACAATTAAAATAAAATAAAATAAGTATTATAATACAATATAATATAACAAACTAAGTAGCATTTACTTAGTTTATCATTGGAAAAATAAACTAAATAGCATTTGCTTAGTTTTTCATAATTGCAATAAAGTGCATATATACCTGTGCATGTAGTATATTAATTAAGAGCTTAGAAACTCGTTCGACATTCACTCAATAGGAGTGAATGCCGAATAGTCCCCAGTTTGGGACTGTTGCTGGATGTTATGTCTCTCACTTAGGCCGGTGCCAAATGTCTTGGGTACGTTTTTTCTGAGAAGAGGATTTTTCGCCCAGAGTCTCTACATGTTCTCCGAGTGCATACATATACTAAGTTGTCTTGGTCTATTTCATGTACTTGGAGACCGTGGGGAAGTGATGCCTAAATTTTCTTGAAACAGAAAGAAATGTGCTCGCGGTATTGGCACTAGTTAGGAGACGCATCCAGGAACGGGATAAAGCCTAACCCCTGTAACGTGGTCATATTGTCAAATAGAAAATCATGCTTGGACCATATACATGAATATATATTCCCTTTCTAATTGGGTATTTTCTTCAATTAAAGATGTCAGTCGATCGGAGTTGGATGTACCGTAGGATACGGGTAGATGGGAGGAGATTAGTTGATGCGTACTGTGATGGGGTCTGCAATTTTATGAACAAAGTAATAGAACATGCTAATGATCCGAACGGAAAGATGACATGCCCATGTCTTAAGTGTAAAAATATGATCTGGAAGAAAGCTAACGAAGTTAAATTTGACTTGTTTTCACGCGGGTTTGTGGATGGGTATTCGATATGGATTCATTACGGGGAATCACATGAGTTGAGAGAAGTGATCGACAGTACTGCAAACCAACTAATTCAATGGGATTCATACGCCGATAATTATGATGTCGTGGACATGTTGATCGATGCTTATAGCCCTAACAATATTGACTGGGCTAAAAATGAGCATTCGCCAAGCAGTGCTCAGCATGTGCCAAATAATACAGCTGCTGCCTTTTACAAAATACTATTTGAATCGGGGGTCCCACTGTATCCTGGAAATGATAAGCACATCAGGCTATCTACAGTGACGAAACTTTTACACCTCAAGAATGAGCATGACTGTAGTGAGCGAGATTTTAATGATTTGCTTGCTATTATCAGCGAGTTCTTACCGACTGATCATACTATGGCCGCGAATTACTATGAAGTGAAGAAGATGATAAAAGGGTTGAATATGGGGTATGAGAAGATCGATGTTTGTGAGAAGGATTGAATGTTATATTATGGGGAAGACAAAGATAAGGTGCAGTGTGAAATCTGCAACTTGCCTCGGTACAAGACGACAAAATGTGGGGAGAAGGAGAAACATGTGCCTAAGAAGATCTTACGGTGCTTTCCTCTTGCAGCCAGACTGCAGCGTGTATTCATGTCGCCGCACACTACTGAGCATATGAGTTGGCACAAAAGAAGGGACATTGTGCCTGGTCAGATGACTCACCTTGTAGATGGAGATGAATGGAAGAAGTTTGATGAAAATTTTCCAGAATTTGCTGATGAAGTTAGGAATGCCAGGCTTGGCATGGCTACGGATGGCTTTTGTCCACTTAATAATTTTAGCCAGCCCTACTCTATTTGGCCAGTGATCAAGGTAGCTTATAATCTTCCACCGTTAATGTGCATGAGAGATCCGTATATGTTCTTGACTTTACTCATACCGGGGGATAAAAGTCCTACAAAAGACATAAACGTGTACCTTAGACCGTTAGTTGATAAACTTAAGATGTTGTGGGAGACGGGGATTTAAACTTATGATAAATCGGTTAAGCAGAATTTTTTGATGAAGGCCGCTCTGTTGTGGAGTATTACTAACTATCCGGCACTTGGGATGATCAGTGGTTGGTCGACTCACGGAAAGCTATCATGTCCAGTCTGTATGGGGAATGTGCAAGGCACACAACTACTTCATGGGCAAAAAACTAGTTTCTTTAGAACTGCTCGTAGATTCTTGCCTGTTGATCACAGTTATAGAAAGATGTCTACAAAGTTCAACAGAAAGATAGAGAAGAAGGGGTTATTAGTCGATTATCGGGCAACAAGGTCTTGGGCTGGCTAAATGATCTGAAATTTTCACCGCCAGGGAAGGAGCATGGTAAGTTGAGAGCAATAGGGTACGGGAAAACTCATAACTGGACACAGTCGCCTATTTGGTTTGAGTTGTCATACTGGGTCAAACTATCAGTCCGTCATTGTATAGATGTCATGCATACGGAAAAGAATGTGTTCGAGAATATGTTTTACACCGTGCTAGATGCGAGTGGTAAAACCAAATATAATGATAAAGCACGTGAAGATTTGGAGGCAATGAACATCAGACGGGAATTGTGGCTCCATCCTAACAACGAAAAACCAAAAGCTCCATTTTGTCTTACCAAGCAACAGGTTGAAGACATTTGCAAGTGGGTAAGTGCATTGCAGCTCTTTGATGGATATGCTTCTAACATATCTTGTTGCAGTAAGGTTCAGCAGTTAAACATTACTAGGTTCAAGAGTCACGATTGCCATGTATTCATGCAGAAGTTGATGCCAATTGCATTTTGTGGGATGTTACCCAGAAAAATTATTGACGCCTTGACTGAACTTTCAAATTTCTTTTGGGATCTTTGCTTAACGGTTATAAGGTATAGTGATGTGGATCAGATGGAGAAAAATATAGTGCTGACAATGTGCAAGGTCGAAATGATCTTGCCTCCAGGGTTCTTTGACTCGATGGAGCATTTGCCTATTCATCTACCATATGAACTTAAGCTTGGAAGATCGGTGCAATATCGGTGGATGTATCCTTTTGAGAGGTAATATCATCTGCATTGTGCAACTTTGATGATATTTATAATTAATAGTCTAAATTAATGCCTTTCAATTATTATACCCACAGATACATGCGTCGATTAAAGTAGAAAATTAAAAACAAAGCTCGTGTAGAGGGTTCTATTGCTGAACACTATACGAAAAAAGAGCTTGTCAACTTCTGCTCCTTGTACTTTGACGATATAGTCTCAACAAAACACAACCGTTTAAGTCGGAATGAGGTAGTCGGACCTTAATCTTGTGTTGATGATTTAGTTGTATTCACTTATCCGGCTAAACCATTTGGCCCAGAGATGAGACGATAACTTACCTAACCGACAAAGTTTTGAAGATTGTATCTACATACATCAAGTATGTATCATTTTTGTCGATTCTTAAATTTTTCAAAGGGTAATATTGTAAATTAGACCTTGTTATTATTATTTCAGTTCATTCGAAGACGAAGCATATGCTTCTAACCTGGGACTAACTACAGCACAGTTGGAAGCATTCACCACTAAAAATTTTCAATAGTGGTTTAAGAGAAGGGTTGAAGAAGATAACGCTTATGAGCGTTTTAGATATGTTATTTTAGGTCCGTGCAAACTTAGCAGTTCATATCGTTAATGGGTACAGATTCAAGGTTGATGACTTAAATGCACTGGTATTAGTCAATTCTGGCATTGTCGTGTTGGGAAGCTGTTACCAAAATTCCGAGTCCAATTACTATGGACGATTAGAGGACGTGGTTGTGCTCAATTATCTTGGAGCTAAAAAGGTTGTTATATTTAAGTGTCACTAGTTTGATAATGAAAAAGGTGTTAAAGTTGATCGTAATAGAATTGTTACAATAGATATAAAGTCAAAGCTACAGTCTGATGACGTATTCGTATTAGCCAGCCAAGCGACTCAAGTGTACTACGCCCCTAATGTAGTAAATTCTAGAAGCTCCTTGTATACAGTTGTCACAACGAAAACCAGGGCATTTGATGGTAGTGATTTGTCTGGAACGGATGACCCGTTACAAGAACAAGTTAGCAATCCCAGCCACATATTGATGACGATATGTTGACAGAAGATGTCGTTAACGTACCCATTGATGATGAAGAAGCCGAGGATGACGTTGTTGTCACTAACTATGTCGTTGTACAAGATGATAACGACGAAAAAATTAATACGGAAGAGGAAGAGACTGAATCTGAGGATGAAATTGATTTTAATTTTGACGAGTTTAACGACGTACTAAGTTTAAACTTATTATTGTTTTTTAAATAATTTACTAATCAAAATGGTATTTATGACTGATAAATTAACTAGAAATTAATTATCTCGTTGTTTCTAATTACAGTAGTACAATTATGGCTAGGCATAGCGGTGGAGGTTGCCGCGGTGGTGGCCATGCAGGATCTGGCGACGGCTCCTAGGGCGGGACGTCGTCATCAGCTAGTAAGTTTCCATCTTTTTGGAGATTAACTTTTTTCTACTTAATTGTTTAACGTATATGAAAATAATATATTTAAATAATTTCATCACTTAAACTTACAGATATTGGTCGTCGACATCAGCGAGGGACTAACCTCGGATTATTTGGGCATCCGTCGGTAGTTCCACACATTGTCCGTGTAGATGTCAACTCGGCGCAGTAAGTGTCTAATATAATATAACTCACGCAATTAAATTATTTATATGATTACATGATTAAAGTAACACATATATTGTCTGCCTATCTCGTATTGTAGTATCCTAGACCCGGTCGCTAAGCATACGGTACACGCTATTTGCTTGACACACCTGCCTACGGGTTGTATGCAATTCACTCAGTACGCACAGTATGATGCCAGATATATGGACACTGATGAGGACATGCCTAGCTTGGATTCAAATGGAGGTCATGGATCTGATTCGGTGCAAGTTCCAATTGGACTAGTGACGAGGGCTAGAGCTAAGCGTTTCAAGGATGGATTACTTGTTCTTATTCAAGCCACTTAGAAAGAGAAAGGAACGAGTTCGGGAGCTTTGGAGGTGAGATCTATGGGATCTAAGCTTGTGAATATGATAGGAGTGAATGACCAAAGCATTGATCTTGATCCAAACAACGTTCCAGACCAAAGCCCGGAAAGCAAACTCGGAAGTTAAAATTCAGGGAATTCGCCCCAGCAAGCTAAGCAAGCTTATTAAACTCGTCCCGGCGAGTTCGTCTTTATCCAAGCGCGCCCCAACGAGCTTTGAATCTGCCCCAGGCAATTCGTCTCTATCTAGTTCGCCCTGGCGAATTCCCACAAGCCAAATGAATTCGTCCCGGCACAGTTTCGCCCCGGCGAGTTCCCACAGTTCATTGAATTCGCCCTGGCGAATTGGTCGAATTCCAGTTGACGCGTTTTAACGAGATTTTGATACGAATTTCCTTATTTAATTAGTTATTTTCAGCATATTTTCAAATTCTTATTGTATTTCGGTTGCTTTTAGATAGGATTTTGATTCCAATTCAATTGTTATTACCTTTTATAGATTTTAAGGATTCATGGATACTATAAATAAGTTTTATGAATGTAACTCATATACGATTCGATAATATTCAGATTTATCATATTCTTGTGAGACTATTCTCTACTTTTGGTTCTTTGAAGAATTCCTAAGTTATTTCTTAGTTTATTATTTGAGATTCAATTATTAACTTATCATATAACAATACATAGTTGTGTGTGGCGTCTTCTACCGCATCAATTGTCAATTGTACCGAGATTCTTGTTATATTATAAACACGGGGTTTAGGTGTCGTTGGTGTTCCATTCAACGCATTCGCATTGCTTGATCAATTGTACCAAGGTTCTCGTATCCATATAGACGTTGGGTTATGGTGTCGAGAGAGTTTCATCCAAATAGCTTGTTCAAAACGATCCGGGTGATGACCACCTCACACAAGCGTGTCGTGTAGTCTATCATTTAGTATCAGAGCTAAGTTTTCTAGCGAGTTACTTATCTTTATTTTTGCGTATTTGAATTGTTGAGGAAAAAAAATAAATTATTTTTAGTTTATTTCAATTGTTGATAATCCTATTATTTGAGGCTTACAAGAGGAGTACAAGGCGATTAATCTGTAATAGTTATGGTATTCCGAAATTCGCACACTCTATAATTGTTTTGTGATAAGTTATTTTTGAATTGATTTGAAAACTGTGATATTATTTAGTAATTTCAAAAAGAACTAATAAGAGAGAATTGTGAGTGGTAAAAGGCAAGAGTAGTGAGTTTATTTGAGGGTAAAAGCCTATTGAGTGCATACACGAGCGATACATTAAATTCGAGCGAAACATGTAAGGGAGCGGTAAGGAAATTTGTCTTTTAATAACCTTTGTTTTGCAGTGAATCATGTCTAACTCAAATGATAAAGATGTTTTTGAAGAGTCTACATCTAATTTTGACCCGAAATTTATGATGGAGGCTATGATGAAAGAATTTACTAGGCAGTTGAGCGTGGCAATGGAGCAGGTGCACGAGCGCATCGATCAGATGAGTGACACCTGACGGGAACAATCTCAAAACCCCCTCGGTGGACGTCCAAAGGGAAGGACTAAGCAAAGGGAAGCTAGAACGGAGGATACTTATTTTGTTGATGGGTTTAGTGAAGAGGAAGATCAAGAATCTGACTTCATTCATCGGAGGCAAATAGGTGCTAGAGATAGAGGTGATAGAAATCGGGTGGACAACAACTTGGATAACATTAAAATGAAGATTCCAGCTTTCCAAGGTAGAAGTGATCCCGAGGCTTACTTAGAGTGGGAAAAGAAGATGGAATGAGTATTTGAATGTCATAACTATTTAGATCTCAAGAAATTCAAATTGGTTGTTACCGAATTCTCAGATTATTCAGTTACTTGGTGGGATCAGTTGATGACTATGTAGACACCCAAATTTTGCGTTTCCTTCTACTAACCATGACAGGAGGGCGAAATCGTCAATTGAACCGGCTTGCGGGAGCAAAGGAGCGGGCACAAGGGCAAGCGCCCGGCACCGCCGCAATGTTTTGGGCAACCCAAGTTTACGTGACAATAAAGCCGTCCGAGGCAGGCATTTCCGAATGAGGTGGCACGTCTCCCGGAAATTCCCGGACTGCAGAATACGAGCCTGTCAGCGAAAACCGACGTTGCGGCACGAAAATCGAGGCGTGGCACGAAAATCGAGAAAGTCAAGCCCGCCAGCCGCGGATAGATCTGCGGCCAAGTGGGTGCGCCAGCACGGAAACCAGGAAATCAGCACTACCAGCTGAGTGCGATGGGAGGCGTGCCAGCTGGCCAGCCGCAGATCCATCTGCGGCCAGCCGCAGATAGATCTGCGGCTGGCTTTGGCCAGCCTATTTAAGCCCAGCTTCGGGCAGCATACAGGAGGTTGGAAGAAATTTGGAAGAAGAAGGATTCAGCATAACAGCAGCACGGAATTTGAGAGAAAAATAGTAGATTTTGCAACAAAAATAGGAAGAAAAGAGAGTAAAAAGAGAGAAATTTTACTCCTTTAATTTTGATTGTATCAAAAATATTTCTCATACTATTCAAATACCAAGACTTCATCCTTTTGAGATCATTTTGCAAGGTAAAAATTCCCTTTGGTTATAACAATTCATATCATCTTATTTGCTTAGATGGGATGTAGTTTTCATGTATATTGTTGAACAATCATGGATTAGGGATTATTAGTGAAGGTTCCACCGGAATAAAATTCTTCCTAATAACCCGAGGATATCCAAGTGATGAAATTTCTAGCTTGTTTAGGGTGATTTATTGGGTGTAATTTATTTAGATTGTCATTTCCGGATATCATGGTATATTAGATAAATCCGGGTTGGTTAGTTATGTAGGGTTCATTTTGTAGGCATGTATTAATCTCGTGTGAGCCTAGGAATGCGACCTCGTGGTCCAAATCCGATGATGGACGTTTTGATGTACGTGATAGATTCAAGATGCTCGTTTTGTAACATGTAACCATTGGGCCTTAAAACGACGCTAAGGCGAGGATCGGGTTTAAGGCCCCGTACTAGTGGAATATGTGATTGTTGGCGTTCGGGGATATTTTGATGGTTTACATGCCCATGAATAGCCCCGACGCGTGTTCATGCTTGATTAAATCTTGTGACACAAAAAATGATTTCAAAAATTAAACCATGAAGATTTTCATAAAATCAATCAAATTAGGTTATTAGCTTCACGAAGATAAGAAATTGAAAGTGCCAACGAATGTCGATTCCCATTTAACGAGAAAGCTAAAGAAAAATCGTTTCCCAAAATATCACATAAAATGATTTTATAAATATGTAACGTTTTATTAAATTCTTTGTGCATAGGGTTAAAGAGATTCTAGAAGTTGCCCATCATTTGAGTTACGAAAGCAACGTATAGATCTCGATTCCTATTTTGACGAAGGTTTAAAACTCTCGTTTCACCAAAACGACACCTAATGAAAATCTCATAGTTTTGACAAATAAAAATCAAATCTTTCTCATAACGAACCAAGCTTTCTCGTATAAATCGAAAGACATTCCGAAGCGTTCTCAAATTAAAACACGGTTTTCCCTAAAAATCCAAATGATTCTTTCATACAAACCCACCACGACATTCACATAGGCACATACACACACACACACACGCCCACACACACACACATTCATGAATTAAAGGATAGGAAAGTATCAAGATTGCGGTAATCGTGTTTCACGGAAGTCGAGGGGTGCCTAACACCTTCCCCTCACTTAAGCAAGCCCCCGAACTCTATGAATCTCGATTCGCAGACCAATTAATTCGGAGTCACACATGAGCCAGCGATTTATAAAAAACGAAAATTCGGATGAGTTGGTACATCCATTTCAAATATACCAACTGGCGACTCTGGTTAATTGGCTCATCATAAAACGCGATCTTTCAAAACCCCGTCGACATCAATGCCGACCTTTTCCAAACGTCATCTAAATCAAAAGGCTAAAATTGGAAAAGACTAGAAAGCGAGAAAGCCCGGCGTCGACAGCTGGCGACTCTGCTGGGGACATTAGAGGGCTTAAGCCGCGTCAAGTCTTGATGCTATCCTATCCTTTAAAATTTATAAATGTGTATGTGCGTGCGACATTTTGACTTCTTTTTATTGTTGTGTGAATGTGTGTTGTTGTCCAATGAATGAATGATTGAATGGGTTTGCTTTACTTCAAAGTAGTCATTTGCATACGGTGAGGACGATGAATGTGAATGTATGTTGAGAGAGTACCTCCTCCTGAGGCGAACCCGTCGGTTGCTTATTACTGGACTCGATGGGGCTGCTCCCCGGAGATGGCTCAGGAAACGCACCACTCAAATCCGCTCCAATCGAAAGGGCTCAAACGAGTAGATTGCGAAGATTTGGGAACCTTCATGCCGAAAAGCCCGCGAGAGTAACCCTAGGGTAGGTCAGCCTCAGATTAACCCAACGCAGGAAAAGTCTCTTCATGCCTTTTTACGTTTATATGTCTAAATGTCATGATCTCATTCAATATTCATACATCCCTTTTCTGTGTCGAAAGAGATTACTAACCGCTGTGAATTGCAGGGAATAGTTGGGGGAGCATAATAAAGCATGTTTAGCATTGGTTATGGCACTAAAGGACTACTAACTTTCTCTTTTGCAGGGAAAGATTAAAAAAACCCAAAAACACACAAAAAATTACAGTTTTAGCATGCATCCATTTTGCGTTTCCCCAAGACTAAACTTCGAACCATTGTCTCTGTAGGATTGCTCCTCAAACCCGTTCGCAGTCTAAGAAAGCCCAGGTCTCTACCTCTGAAATGGCTGATCTTCCCAATCATAGTTCCATATCTCGGGAGGAGTTTGATGATTTTAAAAGACAGATGATGGAAATGGCCACAATGCTAAAGGAACAGTTCTTAATCAGACAGGATCCGGCAAACCAGGGATCGCATAATGTTCCACCACCAGGGGATGATCAGAATCCTCCTAAAAATGGTACAAACTTGCTTAAAGAGGACCAACCCCGACTCAAGGACGAGCCAGTCATCCCAAAGACCGTTCCCATACCTAGCAGGACAGTGATTACTATCCCAGAAAAAGGGGACAATGACGACCTTCGGAGAAAAATGAAACACATAGAGGAGACCATCCAATCTCTAAGGGGCATAGGCTCCCTGGGCAGGGTTAATTATTCGGATCTATGTGTTTTCCCCGGAGCCAGATATCCAGAAAAGTTCAAAGTTCCCGAGTTTGAAAAATACAATGGAAAGGGAGACCCCTATACACACTTGAAAATATACATTGGAGAACTCGGGTCTTATGCCGAAGACGAGGGGTTAAGAATGCAACTATTCCAGAAAAGCTTAACAGGGGAGGCAAGAATCTGGTATGCCCGCCTCGACAACGCCCGAATCCACAACTGGGAGGAATTGGCCCATACCTTCTTAACCCAATACAGCTTTCAGGCCCAGATGGCTCTTGACAGGTACCAAATGACAAAGGTTAAAAAACAGCCTAGGGAATCCTTCAGGGAATATGCGCAACGATGGAGGGGCATGGCCGCACAGGTAACCCCCCCGATGAGCGAATCAGAGATGGTAATGACCTTTGTAGACATTCAGGAGGCACCGTATTATGAGCGGGTCATCTCGGGGATTGGAAGACCCTTTGCTGAAATGATTAAACATGGAGAGATGGTTGACATGGGGTTGAAATCGGGTAAAATCCGGGATCTTACTGCTTTAGAAACTGCTGCCGAGCAAATACAGAATGGAAACTACGGTAGCACTTCCCGGATGGTCCAAAAGAAAAAGGAGGAGGATGTCTCCCTCATCCTACAGGGGTCATCCAGAAAAGCAGAAGGTCATCCTCCGGTGCAGGTGCAGAGGGGAGGGCCATCCCGACAGCCAAACTTCACAGATCAAAGGGCAGAGGGGCGAAGAAGATATGAGGCCTCGCAGAATCGAGTATTCACCCCGCTCGGGGAGCCGCTTGAACGGGTATTAGCGGTATTAGTAGCCCAAAAGAAAATAGTTGGTCTGGCACCACCGAGTGACCCAAAGGGTAGAAGGTTCGACCCGAGCAAGCGATGTGCATACCACTCCAGTTCCCCTGGCCATGATACACAAGATTGCTGGACGTTGAAGCATCGAATCCAAAACATGATAGACAGTGGGGAAATTGTGGTGGAACAACCGGACTCCCCGAATGTTAAAGCAAATCCCCTGCCAAGACATGATGGAGGGGGAGTTAATGCGACGGAGGCAAGTAAGGCTGGGGGGCCGCCAAGGTTGAACTATGTGCAGAAAATTGAGGAATTGATCAACGTGATACATGATCATGGGAGTGCACGGGGAGCGCCCATCAGGTTGATAGGGATAAGTACAAATGGCATGGAAAGACCTGTCAAGTTGACAGCCCCGAGGCCCATCATCCTTGCAGCAAGGCCGCAACTCCCTATCAGTAGTCTGAAGACTGTACCCTGGAATTATGGGGAATACCAGAGGAAGCGGCCAGTTGTGCTTCCGTGACGACCAAGGGGAACCCCTTATATCTTCCCGGGCGAGTCCTTGAGAGCCAAAAGAGAAAAAATGAAGAGGTTTCCGAGGAAAGGGCCATAGAGTTTTTGAAAAGGATGGATCACCCAGAAACGAGGGGGATCCAGATTTTAAATGAGGAATCAACCCTAACATCAGTCATGGACTTGGTGTTGTCATCCAGTGAGCATTGCAAAACCCTGATGAAGGTTCTGGAGGAGGCATTTGTGCCCAAAGAAATTAGTGAGGAGGGTTTTTTCGGCCAGCTGGTAGGCCACTTATTGGAAACCGATGCAATATCCTTTACGGATGAGGACATTCCCAAAGAGGGAAGGGGGCACCGAAAACCGCTACACATCGCGGTAATCTCCTCAGGATATGTCATGAATGGGGTGCTGATCGACGGGGGATCGGCATTAAATATATGTCCTCTCAGCACGCTGAAGAAAATGAACATCAGTCCCAAGCGCCTACGGGCCAGTCATGTGGTGGTTCGGGCTTTTGACGGATCCCGGAGGGATACCATCGGAGAGATAGAATTGCCAGTGGAAATAGGGCCCTGTACTTTTGATATATCCTTCCAAGTCCTAGATATTACGGCAAGCTACAACCTGCTGTTAGGGAGGCCGTGGATACACATGGCCGGGGCAGTTCCTTCCACACTCCACCAACAAATCAAGTTGATCATCGATGGGAATCTGGTAACAATCTCGGCCGAATGTGATGACCCTTCTCCTCCCAGGAATGGCCTACCAGTAATCAATGTGGATGAGTCAGCGGCGCCTGCCAGCTTTCAAGCACTAGAGATTAGCACTCCCCATTATAGATGCCTGGGAGCTCCAGCTGTGAAACCAAGGGTCTCTCCGGAACTCACCTTTGTGGCAAGGGAAATGATTAAAATGAACTTCCAACCTGGACAGGGACTAGGGAAAAGCAGTCAGGGAATCACCGAGCCCATCCACCTACCACAGCAAATAGGCAAAGCAGGATTGGGATACCATGTGGGCGCAGTACGGGGACACCGTCAGGGTGCGACTCCGATTCGACTAGTTGGCAGTCCAGTGACCAAAGTCGACAATAAGCAGGGGATCAGCGGACCTGTGATTGGGGCAGGGAATGAAGAGTTAACCCCCACACGTAATGAGTCGGCCCGGAGGGAAAGTTTCCTGCGGGAGGTCGCAAAAGAGTTTGAAACCAAATGCTATATCCCCGGACAATCAACAAGCAGTAAGGAGGGGACGAATGTTATCACACCTCCGGGAGCCCAACAAGTTGTGCCTATCATCGATTGGGCAGGGCTGATTATTCCTGGAGAAGATATGGAGAAGGACTCAGGCGACGTATCCGTAATCATCGGGGAGGTGTCCGATGTGAGGCCCTCCTTTATCCAGCGCATTTCATCTGACCTGACCATCGATAATTGGACCCAGAAACCAGTGATATCCAAACAAGGGTAAAGCTCGACGTCAGGGTGGTTAACCCTAGAGGATGGGGGAATGAAGAAGTTTTATTTTGTTGTTGTTTTATTTCTGCATAATTGTGTCGTTTCTTCGTGTTATTTGAAATTGCGATCGTCGTGAAAAATGATTTATATATGACAAGTATTTTGTTTCATGTCAGGTGTACCCATTTGAGTAATCCTTGCCTAACAAATGGTCTTTCAAATTTGAATGATGATTATGATTTTGACATTGAGCTGGATTTCGATTTAATGGGCATTGAACAAGACGAGACAGATTACGACGACGCACCTGACGAGATCAAAGGATGGGTCGAGGATAAACCCAAACCCAACTTGGACCAAACCATCACCGTTGATATTGGAACCCCTGACAAGCCAAAGGAACTCAAGATAGGGACGGACCTCACCCCCAGCCAGAAAGCCGAAATGACTGAGCTGCTAAAACAATATGAGGATGTCTTTGCCTGGTCTCATGAGGATATGATCGGATTGTCCACCGACATTGTGGTACACCGATTACCCATCAAGGAGGGTTTCAAGCCTGTCAAACAAAAATTAAGGAAATTGAAACCGGAGTGGAGCTTAAAAGTGAAGGAAGAGATCATCAAGCAGTTCAGGGCGGGAATCATTATGGTATCCACTTATCCTGAATGGTTATCCAATGTGGTCCCGGTAGCTAAGCCTGGAGGAAAGGTGAGGGTATGTGTAGACTACAGAGATCTAAACAAGGCCAGTCTCAAGGATAACTTCCCGGTGCCTTTCATACACATCCTGGTAGATAACACAGCCCAGTACGAAATGTATTCTTTTGTGGATTGCTTTGCGGGATATCATCAGATAATGGTGGCGGAAGAAGACCGGGAAAAGACCGCATTCATCACCCCCTGGGGCACTTTCTGCTATAGACGACTGGCTTTCGGTCTCACAAATGCAGGGGCTACTTATCAGAGAGCCATGATGGCCTTGTTCCACGATATGATGCACAAGGAGATAGAGGTCTACGTGGATGACATTATTGTGAAATCAAAGGTAGAATCCAATCATATAACTCATCTTAAAAGGCTATTTGATCGACTCAGAAAGTATAATTTGAAACTCAATCCAGCCAAGTGTGCTTTTGGAGTGCAGTCAGGCAAGCTCTTGGGATTCCTGGTTAGTGATCGGGGCATTGAGTTGGATCCAGCAAAGATTAAGGCCATTGTGGATATGCCGGCACCCCACACAGAGAAGGAGATAAGAGGATTCCTGGGGAGAATAAACTTCATCAGCCGTTTTATATCCCACTTGACGACTACATGTGAGCCGATTTTTAAACTGTTAAGAAAAGGGGTGTCCCAAGAATGGAATGAGCAATGTCAGAGGGCGTTTCAGACCATTAAGAAACAATTGACGGAGGCACCAGTGCTGGTACCCCCGAAGGATGGGATCCCTCTGTTTATGTATATATCGGTAAATGCCATCGCGATGGGATGTATGTTGGGACAAGAAAACGAGGCGGGAAAAGAGCAGGCCATCTATTACCTCAGCAAAAGATTTAGCCAATGTGAGCAGAATTACACTCCCATTGAGAAGACCTGTTGTGCTCTGGCCTGGGCTGCAGGGAGATTACAGCACTACCTCCATGGGCATACAACGTACCTGATATCAAGAATGGATCCCCTGAAATATATTTTCGAAAGGCCCATGCTGAATTGTCGACTATCAAGATGGCAGTTAATTTTACAACAGTTTGACATGGTGTACGTGACCCAGAAGGCCATGAAAGGGCAGGGAATTGCAGATCAGTTGGCAGAAGCCCCGGCAGGAGGGATGGAGCCGTTAGAAACTCCTCTCCCGGGCGAGGATATATTTTGGGTATCGCGCGAAAAATGTGATGACGAGGGACAATTCTAGAAGCTGTATTTTGATGGTGCCATGAATGCCGAGGGGCAGGAGCCGGAGCGGTCCTAGTCTCTATCACCGGAGAACAATACCCCGTGGCCACTAAACTTCGTTTCAGCAATTCGAACAACACCGCTGAATACGAGGGGTGTATCTTGGGACTCCGATTGGCCCGTGACATGGGAGTAAAAAGACTAGCGGTGTTCGGGGATTCAGAATTGGTAATCAGACAAGCAATCGGGGTATACAACACTAAGGAGCTTCGGTTACTTCCATACCATCGTTGTGTCACCCAGCTTATGCAAGAGTTCGAAGATATCGCCTTCCGCCATATTCCTCGGGGACGAAATGATTTTGCCGATGCATTGGCGACTTTGGCTTCCTTAATCCACGTGATCAAGAGTAGGGACAGTCCACAGATTGAGATCACCGTACAGAATGCCCCGACATATGAGGAAAATGTGGCAGTGTTATCAAACGAGGTGGTGTTGACGAGGCAGCCCTGGTATCACGACATAAGGGAATATCTGAGAGATAGATCCCTTCCCGATCAGGCAAATCGGACTGAAAGGATGAGAATTCAAAAGATGGCGATGAAGTTTTACCTGAGTGGCGATTCACTTTACAAAAGGGATGCCGGGTTGGGACTGTTGCAATGCGTAGACGAAACGCAATCCCAAAGGATTATGAATGAAATCCATGGCGGGGTGTGTGGGCCACATATGAGTGGACCGATGTTGGCCAAAAAGATCGTGAGGACAGGGTATTATTGGTTAACGCTGAAGGCCGATTGCGATGATCATGTCAAACGGTGTTACCAATGCCAGGCGCACGGTAATGTGATCCATACACCTCCCAATAAACTGCACTGTATGACCTCCCCGTGGCCATTTTCAATGTGGGGAATGGATGTAATCGGACCAATAGAGCCCAAAGCAAGCAACGGGCACCGATTCATTTTCGTCATGATCGATTATTTCACCAAATGGGTAGAGGCAGCTTCTTTCCCTAAAGTAACTCAGGAGGTCATCGTCAACTTCGTCAGGAATAATGTCATTTGCCGATATGGGCAACCTGAGGTTGTGGTCTCCGACAATGCCAAGAATTTAAACAACGCCCTCATGAAGGAAGTGTGGTGACCAGTTCAAGATTAAGCATCTCAATTCCGTCATTTACCGTCCTAAGATGAATGGGGCAGTGGAGGCTGCAAATAAAAACATCAAGAAGATCATGGCGAAAATGTCTGCTAATCATCGGGGATGGCCGGATCTGTTACCCCTCACCCTGCTGGCATACCGAACATCAACGCGTACTTCTACAGGGGCAACCCCTTACGCTTTGGTGTATGGAATGGAGGCTGTCCTGCCAGTTGAAGTTGAGATGGCGTCCCTCAGAATAGTGATCGATGCTCAGATAAGCGAGGAGGATTGGATGCAAAGTCGATACGACCAATTGGCCCTAATTGATGAAAGGAGGGTGGCTGCTGTTTGGCATGGCCAGCTATATCAACAGAGGATCTCCCGATCATACGACAAAAGGATCAGGCCTCGGAAATTCAAGGAGAATGACCTGGTGCTAAAGAGAGTCATGTCTTGTCAAGACGAAGCCAAGGGGAAGTTTGCCCCGAATTGGGAAGGACCATTCATGATTAAGAAAGTGCTATCCGGAGGAGCCCTCATATTGCAAGAAATGGATGGTGAGGTATTTCCACAACCCCTCAATTCTGACTCGGTGAAGCGGTTCTACGCTTAAATCATCAGTTCTTTTTTTCCTTTGAGAGCGAACTACGTAGGACCTGATCTCCCAACTTGTGGGGGTACGTAGGCAGCCATCATGGCGCGGTCCGATCCTAAAAAAAAAAAAATAATCCTTTCCCTAACCAAAACCAATTTTCGATAGCCAGATAAAACCTTCCTACACCCTCAAAACCTTCCCGAAACCAACTGCCTAACCAGTTTCATCCCAGAATACATACCCTGATCCAACCCAAACAGTTATCCAAAATCTGAGATTCAATCCGACGAAATCAAAAGGTGTGCGGCAATATCTGTCAAATCTCCATCAAGTCTTGAGGAAAGAAAGAAGGCGAAATGTCAAAATCATGGTCAGTTGGATAAAATGATGATCCAATGGATGGCAAATGATACGACAGAAGGGGAAAATGACTAAATTTAAATGCATGTCTATATATATAAGTCGTTTTATTACAAGATTTCTCTTTCAATAACTGATGAAAACCAACATAGTCTATGCAGGAAATAAAATAATCTACAAATCTGAAACTAGCCGAAGCAGGAATGGACAGGGTGGTGGATAGATCTGAAGCATCAGCATCTCCTGCAATCTGCTGCCCCATCATATCAATACGATCCAGTAAAGCAGTAGCTCGGCTGACAGTCCCAAAATGAGCATCTACCACTGCCCTGGTCTGAAATACAATGGCCTCTCTATCAGCAATGGCAGCATCTCTAGCCCGAATGGCCTCATCTCTCTCGGCAAGGGCGGCATCCCTCTCGGCTTCAGTAGTAATCAAGGCCAGGCGGAGTCGGGAATCCTCAGCGACCCGACTCGGGGCAGAATCGGCTGAAATGGAATGGTCTGTGGTATCTTCTGTGAAAATCACTCCAGAGTCATCAAAGGCCCCAGTCCGACTCAAACTAGCCGAATCCAGGTCTCCACGCAACCACTGTACGTAGGCAAATGTCTGGATGTGACAGCTCGCACTATATTCGGCAAAGATCCTGCGATCCCAAAGCTCGTATACCTGCAATAGATCCCTCTCTGTACAGGATGATATAAGGAATCGGTATGCGGCTTGCACCCGCGAAGGGGTGTAAATCCTGTGTCCTGATCAAACTGCCCCATAACCGCCAGGGGATGATAGGTCGTCACGCCCCTTAACCCAGCAATGGGAATGAAATCCATGCCAGGCACATGAGTCAAGAAGCTCATGAAGGAGCAATAGCCCGAGTAAACCAATAGATGAAAGGGGTCCTCAATGATAGACAAAAATGATGTCCAGGAGGCCACATCAGTACAACTCGCGGGACGAAATGAAAACTGCGTGGTTATGTCATGGCTGAAGCAAAACCCTTGGCGACGGAAATGGCCGATGGGACTAAGATGACTCATGAACCACATATACAATAAGGTCGAACTCCCTCTGAAGAATCTCCCTCGGAAGGACTGGCAATATGTGGCCGACATATAGGTATCTGCCAATATCATGGGGAGAATGGTGTGATCCTCCTGAAGGGCCCTAACGGCCGCAACAATCCGCATGTCCAAATGATCGGATCCTGCAGGCAAATACAAAACTGAGATGACACAGGCCATCAGAACGCCCACTCTCAAGGCATCCCAGCGCTCCTCGGACACGGAAAAATCACCGAGGAAAAGACGGAAACTGTCAGGTGAGCCAAATCGGTCAATCAAGAATTGAAGAGGAACCATATGGTCTGATGTGATTACCGGTAATAAGACAGCCCTCCGCAAACCGGTGAAAGTCAAGAATTGACGGCGCATGGAACCAACGGTAACCCTAGCACAGGGACCATCCAACGGCAAGCCGGTGAAGCGAGCATACTCCTCAAGGGTGGGGGTCAGCTCTACTGTCCCAAACCTAAACACCTGACGGGCAGGGGCCCAATAGCTCAGAAGACCATCCATGAAGCCCGCTGGCGCCTGAAAGGTCAATAAGGACCAAGAATGTCCCAAAAGACCATCTGCGGTAATCCTATCGGCCGGCAGTAAATTGTCCGACCAGCGAAAGAGGCTGCCAACCAACCCTGTGGGAGGAGTGGAATCCAAACGAACCACGGCATCTGAGGACGACATCTGTGAAAAAATAGTATCAAAAAAGACTGTACAGGGGTCATTCTCTACCCATAAATAAAAAGCATGCATCATACAGTTAATAATAAAGCAGGTGAATCCCATAAAGATGAAAAGAAACTGTGCGTAAATAAATAAATGAGTTCAGTACATAGTGCATAAATGAAAAAGAAATCTAAGCAGGTGCCGATACAAAAGGCCCTATCCTATCCTGGTCTAAATAAAATCAGTATCATCTATGAAAGCAGGATCCTCGAACTGATCCCCCGGAGTCGTCGAGCTCGGAGGACCAAAGTTCATATCAGGGATGTAGGGATGCGCTGTGGCATCAGATGAACTCGGGCCTGCATCATAACCTGCACCGTCAGGATCGTAGGTGTAAGCCTCCTCCGGGGTCCGGCCCAACCCCCGAATAAACAGCGACAACTGATCCACCTGACGGGTCAATGTGGCGATCTGCTCAGCATGGGTAGGGGTCCGAACACAGGCAGCCCAATCTGTCATCGTAACCGAGCCTGAAACCATGTCTCCAAGAAAGAAAGTGGCCCGAGTCTGGGGACCGATGGTACGAGGTACCCACCAAGTCCTGAAAGCCTCACTCGTACTGGGGCCTGTGGAAAGCATCCGACCGTCCTCCCCGGCGAGCATGATCTCCGAGGGCTGAGAATCCAGCGACCAGAAAGTAGTGAAAGAAAGGGAGTGCGGGATGCGGATCTCCCCAGTGACGCATCTGAATGCGCGCTCTCCCAGATACATCACCCAGCCTCCAACACTCTGCAAAGTGAGGCGACGGGTGGAAAGCTCGAACTCCGGGCCGGAAGGATGCCCGTCAGCAAACCCCACGGTCAGATGCTCGGAGAGGTAGGGAATCCAGACGACGTCGGCAGCCGTGATTAACTCCAGCTGAATACGATAATGTGCAAAGCTGCCCGACACGGGGACCTCCTCCAGAGTACTGTGATGCCATCGCCGACCCCGAGGATAAGTGTCCGGGCCCAGAGTAGTGATAGGCCTCAGACATGGCAGCCGCTCGTAAGCCCAGAACTGTGAATAGAAACAAGGCAAGGCATGAGTCACTATCAAATACAGAAAAGAGATGAAAGGAAAAGAAATACAGTAAGAGAGAGGAGGAGGGGACTCACCAACAGAAAGTGGTAGAAGCCGAGCCAGGCATCAGTCTGTCCCTCTGAGCGTAGACGCAGACCGTGGAGGAAATAAGCAAAAGTGAATGACCCCCAATCGTATTCACCAATCCGGCCTACATCTCGAACAGCCCCTACGACGCTGAAGTGGATGGTAGAAGAGTTGTTCCCTAGGAAACAACCCCTCATGATAGTCAGGAACAGACGCCGTAGTAGGATGTCACGAGTGCCCTGGTCCGCTGGGATGGGCTGTGCGTATAGACCCCCACCCAACGGCATCGACGGCCAAAGCCCCGGACCGAATACTACGGGCCTTGAAGACCCGATCATCAGCAGCGAAGCCTAGCAAAGCTCGGACCTCCACTGGAGTGATATCAAGATCCAGGGGGACACGGGACCCGGTGAACTCTATGCCCGTAATGTACCTCCAATCCCAGGGGGTCAGCACGACCTCGCAGTCAAGAAGATGGAGAGACTGCGTATGGTGGAACCATCGCTCGGATAAAGCCCTCATGTAACCCCAGGGGCACTGACGGGGAATGATAGTGAAGAAATGTCGAAAGCCCCAAGAGTCCACCATCTCCCGGTAATCACTATGCAGGGCCGCGTAGAGAGAGTAAATGTTGAACCAATTACCCCTCGGCTGGGTAAACTCAGGCACCTGTGAAAATCACCAATGGGTCAATCCAGATAGAACCGGAATTTGAGAAATCAAGAACAAATGAAAAGCCGAATCGAGGATACCTCATTAGCCACAAGAGATGCCGAGGGATGACGACTGAGATCCCGACCTAATAGATCGGGTATCTGGACAGAAGCGCCAGATAAGGCGCGATGAGTGGGGGGAGCTGATGTGCTGGAAGACGGCTCCTCCACCGCAACCTCCGGAGGAGCAACCTCCTCAACGTCCGGGTGATCAGGACGGATGACAGACTCCGCCAAGCGACGAGCCTGACGGGTACGAGGGGGAATAGGGGCAGGTGCAGCCCTATGACGGCGAACACCCGAAGTCCGAGAGGCGGAGGAGCTACTGGGCGCATCACGATCCATAGCTGGAATAGAACGGGCGAGAAAGAAGGTAAGTTCCCTTTTAAAATTATGTAATGAACATTCTAAATTTCTAGCCTCATCATATGATTAATGCAACATGATGCATGGTTATGCTATAAAAAAAAAAAAAAAAAAAAAAAAATCGGCAGAGTTCCGTTTGTAAAATGGACATCCCAGGCATAAGCCAAACGTGTTTTCCATCAATCAAAACCTCAAACAGATTTAAATTGCATTCATATGTGTAATTACATCATGTAATGCATGTTTCTCTTGCAGAAAAGGAATAACAATATGTGGGACCGCCTCATGAACATAAAATAGGACTCACACAGTTGATACATAGCATGTATATATGATGGTACATTGCATGAACATTGTGAAGCATACATTTTATGTCTAAACATGCAAATAGTCAAATGTATAGCAAAACATTGACGAAATTGAAAAGTGACCGGTCAAAGTGTTACCTGTAGCGCGTAGATCGACCCTACCGGAGCAGTTTTTGCAGGAAAATTGAAAAAAATCGACAAAAAGCCCTTGCGAACAAGAAAAATCGAGAGAATCTCTGAGGATTGCAAGTTGAAAGTGACAGATCTGGAGGAGGCGCGTTGGTTATAAGGCCCGATCTTGGCCGCAGATGTATCTGCGGCTGGCCGCAGATGTATCTGCGGCTGGCCGCAGATCCATCTGCTGCTGGCCCTGGTGGCCCCCACCTTGCTCCCTTGAAGCCATTTGACGTGTTGAAATGAAAAGGTTACGCGATGGGTGACCGGCGACGATACCCGTCCCCGACATGACGATCGACCGGCGACGATAACCGGCGATCACGAGATGGATGTCCGGCGACGATAACCGGCTCCGACAGATAACCAACCGGCGACGATAACCGGGGATTACGCGATGGGTGACCGGCGACGATACCCGGCCCCGACGAAACGATCGACCGACGACGATAACCGGCGATCACGAGATGGATGTCCGGCGACGATAACCGGCTCCGACAGATAACCAACCGGCGACGATAACCGGGGGTTACGCGATGGGTGACCGGCGACGATACCCGGCCCCGACGAAACGATCGACCGACGACGATAACCGGCGATCACGAGATGGATGTCCGGCGACGATAACCGGCTCCGACAGATAACCAACCGGCGACGATAACCGGGGGTTACGCGATGGGTGACCGGCGACGATACCCGGCCCCGACATGACGATCGACCGGCGACGATAACCGGCGATCACGAGATGGATGTCCGGCGACGATAACCGGCTCCGACAGATAACCAACCGGCGACGATAACCGGGGGTTACGCGATGGGTGACCGGCGACGATACCCGGCCCCGACATGACGATCGACCGGCGACGATAACCGGCGATCACGAGATGGATGTCCGGCGACGATAACCGGCTCCGACAGATAACCAACCGGCGACGATAACCGGGGGTTACGCGATGGGTGACCGGCGACGATACCCGGCCCCGACGAAACGATCGACCGACGACGATAACCGGCGATCACGAGATGGATGTCCGGCGACGATAACCGGCTCCGACAGATAACCAACCGGCGACGATAACCGGGGGTTACGCGATGGGTGACCGGCGACGATACCCGGCCCCAACATGACGATCGACCGGCGACGATAACCGGCGATCACGAGATGGATGTCCGGCGACGATAACCGGCTCCGACAGATAACCAACCGACGACGATAACCGGGGGTTACGCGATGGGTGACCGGCGACGATACCCGGCCCCGACATGACGATCGACCGGCGACGATAACCGGCGATCACGAGATGGATGTCCGGCGACGATAACCGGCTCCGACAGATAACCAACCGGCGACGATAACCGGGGGTTACGCGATGGGTGACCGGCGACGATACCCGGCCCCGACGAAACGATCGACCGACGACGATAACCGGCGATCACGAGATGGATGTCCGGCGACGATAACCGGCTCCGACAGATAACCAACCGGCGACGATAACCGGGGGTTACGCGATGGGTGACCGGCGACGATACCCGGCCCCAACATGACGATCGACCGGCGACGATAACCGGCGATCACGAGATGGATGTCCGGCGACGATAACCGGCTCCGACAGATAACCAACCGACGACGATAACCGGGGGTTACGAGATGGGTGACCGGCGACGATACCCGGCCCCGACGAGACGATCGACCGGCGACGATAACCGGCGATCACGAGATGGATGTCCGGCGACGAAAACCGGCTCCGACAAGATAACCAACCGGCGACGATAACCGGGGGTTACGCGATGGGTGACCGGCGACGATACCCGGCCCCGAACGAGACGATAGATTGAAAGAGTGAACCCAAAGACTAACAAACACGGTCAAGGGGTTGATACATTGACACTCTTACGAATGTCTTGCATGCATTACATCTTATGTTGCATCATAAGCTATATGTGTGGCATCATGTATGTACTGTCATTCTTACGCACTGTCATTCATGCATCGAGTGTCTATTCTTTATCCTGTTCATTTCATTTATCATTTCATAAACATGATAAAGAGGGGCAGCTGTAGACACCCAAATTTTGCGTTTCCTTCTACTAACCATGACAGGAGGGCGAAATCGTCAATTGAACCGGCTTGCGGGAGCAAAGGAGCGGGCACAAGGGCAAGCGCCCGGCACCGCCGCAATGTTTTGGGGCAACCCAAGTTTACGTGACAATAAAGCCGTCCGAGGCAGGCATTTCCGAATGAGGTGGCACGTCTCCCGGAAATTCCCGGACTGCAGAATACGAGCCTGTCAGCGAAAACTGACGTTGCGGCACGAAAATCGAGGCGTGGCACGAAAATCGAGAAAGTCAAGCCCGCCAGCCGCGGATAGATCTGCGGCCAAGTGGGTGCGCCAGCACGGAAACCAGGAAATCAGCACTACCAGCTGAGTGCGATGGGAGGCGTGCCAGCTGGCCAGCCGCAGATCCATCTGCGGCCAGCCGCAGATAGATCTGCGGCTGGCTTTGGCCAGCCTATTTAAGCCCAGCTTCGTGCAGCATACAGGAGGTTGGAAGAAATTTGGAAGAAGAAGGATTCAGCATAACAGCAGCACGGAATTTGAGAGAAAAATAGTAGATTTTGCAACAAAAATAGGAAGAAAAGAGAGGAAAAAGAGAGAAATTTTACTCCTTTAATTTTGATTGTATCAAAAATATTTCTCATACTATTCAAATACCAAGACTTCATCCTTTTGAGATCATTTTGCAAGGTAAAAATTCCCTTTGGTTATAACAATTCATATCATCTTATTTGCTTAGATGGGATGTAGTTTTCATGTATATTGTTGAACAATCATGGATTAGGGATTATTAGTGAAGGTTCCACCGGAATAAAATTCTTCCTAATAACCCGAGGATATCCAAGTGATGAAATTTCTAGCTTGTTTAGGGTGATTTATTGGGTGTAATTTATTTAGATTGTCATTTCCGGATATCATGGTATATTAGATAAATCCGGGTTGGTTAGTTATGTAGGGTTCATTTTGTAGGCATGTATTAATCTCGTGTGAGCCTAGGAATGCGACCTCGTGGTCCAAATCCGATGATGGACGTTTTGATGTACGTGATAGATTCAAGATGCTCGTTTTGTAACATGTAACCATTGGGCCTTAAAACGACGCTAAGGCGAGGATCGGGTTTAAGGCCCCGTACTAGTGGAATATGTGATTGTTGGCGTTCGGGGATATTTTGATGGTTTACATGCCCATGAATAGCCCCGACGCGTGTTCATGCTTGATTAAATCTTGTGACACAAAAAATGATTTCAAAAATTAAACCATGAAGATTTTCATAAAATCAATCAAATTAGGTTATTAGCTTCACGAAGATAAGAAATTGAAAGTGCCAAACGAATGTCGATTCCCATTTAACGAGAAAGCTAAAGAAAAATCGTTTCCCAAAATATCACATAAAATTATTTTATAAATATGTAACGTTTTATTAAATTCTTTGTGCATAGGGTTAAAGAGATTCTAGAAGGTGCCCATCATTTGAGTTACGAAAGCAACGTATAGATCTCGATTCCTATTTTGACGAAGGTTTAAAAACTCTCGTTTTCACCAAAACGACACCTAATGAAAATCTCATAGTTTTGACAAATAAAAATCAAATCTTTCTCATAACGAACCAAGCTTTCTCGTATAAATCGAAAGACATTCCGAAGCGTTCTCAAATTAAAACACGGTTTTCCCTAAAAATCCAAATGATTCTTTCATACAAACCCACCACGACATTCACATAGGCACATACACACACACACACACGCCCACACACACACACACATTCATGAATTAAAGGATAGGAAAGTATCAAGATTGCGGTAATCGTGTTTCACGGAAGTCGAGGGGTGCCTAACACCTTCCCCTCACTTAAGCAAGCCCCCGAACTCTATGAATCTCGATTCGCAGACCAATTAATTCGGAGTCACACATGAGCCAGCGATTTATAAAAAACGAAAATTCGGATGAGTTGGTACATCCATTTCAAATATACCAACTGGCGACTCTGGTTAATTGGCTCATCATAAAACGCGATCTTTCAAAACCCCGTCGACATCAATGCCGACCTTTTCCAAACGTCATCTAAATCAAAAGGCTAAAATTGGAAAAGACTAGAAATCGAGAAAGCCCGGCGTCGACAGACTAGTCGAAGGAGGTGTGGTGAACGTCCAATTGAAACATGGGCGGAGATAAAGGCAGTTATGAAAAAGAGATTTGTACAAAATCACTACCACAAGGACTTGTTTCGAAGTTTACAGAATTTGAAGCAAGGAAGTAGGAGCGTGGAGGACTACTTCAAGGAAATGGAGATGTTAATGGCTAGGGCTAACATTGATAAGGATGGCGAGGCAACCATGGCTCAATTTTCAGCAAGGTTAAATTGGGATATAGCTGATTTGGTGGAAAGACAATATTATGTGGAACTGAGGGATATGGTACACATGGCCATCAAAATTGAGAAGCAGCTTAAGAGAAGAGGTGGTCAAAGATCGAATCCTAATGCAAGTTCATCATGGAAATCTAATGTGGTGAAGCGAGGAAAAACAAGCTGTGAGCAAGCCTAAATGGAGGCAAAATAGGGAACGACTAATCAGGTAATTCAAGGTAAAAATGAACAACCTTCTTTTGGTCGGAATCGAGATACTGTGTGCTTTAAATGTCAAGGTCGGGGACATATTTCTAGTCAATGCCCAAATTAAAGGACTATGTTATTGCTTGACAATGGAGAATTAGAAACCGAAGGAGAAGAGAGTGATACTGATTCTATGCCGCCACTAGAGGAGGTGGATGATAGGGATATGGTTATACATGGTAAAGTTTTAGTCACAAGGAGAGCTCTTAGCACGCAGGTGAAAGAAAAGCGTAATGAACAGCGGGAGAATCTTTTCCATACTAGGTGTTTTGTGAATGGAAAGATTTATTGCGTAGTGATAGATGGAGGTAGTTGCACGAATGTGGCGAGTACTATAATGGTTAAAAAGTTAGGGTTGTCTACATCAAGACATCATCAACCATACAGTTTGCAATGGCTCAATGATAGTGGAGATGTGAGGGTGACAAAGTAGGTGTTGGTGTCGTTTACTATTGGTCGTTACGTGGATGAAGTATTGTGTGATGTGGTGCCGATGCAGGTCATTTACTTCTTGGGAGGCCATAGCAATTTGATAAGCGTGTGAAGCATGATGGGTTTACAAATGAATATTTTTTTGTGCACAATCAACGAAAGGTTACTCTTTATCCTATGTCGCCAAAATAAGTGCATGAGGACTAATTACATTTGCAAAAAGATTTTGTATCAAGAAAATAGAGTGAAGAAAAGAAAAATCAAGAGAAAAAGAATATTGAGGGGAAAAATAAGAGAGAAAAAGAAAGAGAGAGAAAAAAGAGATGATGAGAGAAAAACAAATATATATGCAACAAAGAGTGACGTAAGGCGAGCTTTGGTTTCTAAACAGCCGATGATTATACTTCGGTATAAGGAGGCACTTTTGAATACTAACATTAACGATTCTTTATTGCCTAGTATTGTTTCATCTCTTTTGTAGGATTACATAGATGTATTTTCCGAGGACTTCCACAAGGATTACCACTGATTCAGGGAATAGAACATCAAATTGACTTCGTACCCGGTGCTACCATTCCAAACCGTCCATCTTATCGGAGCAATCCCAAGGAGATGAAGGAGTTGCAAAAGCAAGTGGGCGAACTTATGGAGAAGGGGTTCGTAAGAGAGAGCATGAGTCCATGTGCAGTTCCAGTAATCTTAATGCCTAAAAAGGATGGAAAATGGCCCATGTGCATAGATTGTCGAGCGGTGAATAATATTACGGTAAAATATCGATATCCCATTCCTCGTTTAGATAACATGTTAGATGAGTTGCATGGGTCTTGTATATTTTTCAAAATTGATTTGAAAAGTGGTTATCATCAAATAAGAATGAAAGAAGATGATGAATGGAAAATTGCATTCAAAACAAAATATGGGTTGTATGAGTGGTTAGTGTTATCTTTTGATTTAACTAATTCTCCTAGTACTTTCATGAGATTAATGAACCATGTTTTGCGTCCATTCATTAGAAAATTTGTGGTAGTTTATTTTGATGGTATTTTAATATATAGCAAAAACTTAGGAGAACATGCATTGCATTTAAATTCTGTTTTAGATGTTCTTAGAAAAGAGAAGTTCTTTGCTAATATGGATAAATGCACGTTTTGTACGGATAAAGTTGTGTTCCTTGGTTTTGTTGTTAGTTCACAGGGAGTACAGGTTGATGAAGAAAAGATACGTACAATCTGTGAATGCCCGAGTCCGACAAATGTGAGTCAAGTTCGTAGCTTTCATGGACTCGCGAGTTTTTACCGATGATTTGTGCAGAATTTTAGCGACATCACAGCACCACTAACGGAAGTTATCAAAAAGAGTGTGGGTTTTAAGTGGGGTGAAGAACAGGAAAAGGCATTTAATTTAATTAAAGATAAATTGACTAATGCTCATTTGCTTGTTTTACCTAACTTTGCTAAAACTTTTGAAATTGAGTATGATGCTTCAGGTTTGGGAATTGGAGCTATGTTGATGCAGGAAAGGAAACTGGTTGCGTACTTTAGCGAAAGGTTGAGTGGAGCAGCTTTAAACTATCCTACTTATGATAAGGAGATGTACGCATTGGTGTGAGCATTGGAGATGTGGCAGCACTACTTTTGGCCTAAAGAGTTCGTGATTCACACTAATCATGAATCATTGAAGTACTTGGTCAGCACAAATTGAACAAAAGGCATGCACGATGGATGGAATTTATCGAGACATTCCTATATGTCATTCGATATAAGCAAGGTAAAGAGAATATTATTGCAGATGCTTTATCTCGTAGGTATATGTTGTTAAATACTCTTGATACGAAATTGCTTGGTTTTGAACGAATCAAAGAATTGTATGTTGATGACCATGATTTCTGTGAAGAGTTTAAAACTTATGAAAAGAATGTTGTAGGTAAATACTTTAAAGTTGATGGGTTTCTTTTTCGTGAAAATAAATTGTGTATACCTGCATGTTCTTTACGTGAGTTGTTAGTTGATGGGTCATTTTGGTGTTGAAAAGACTTTATCTATTTTAAAAGAACATTTTTATTGGCCTCATATGAAACGAGATGTGGAAAGAATTTGTGATAGATGCATTACTTGTCGTCAAGCTAAATCTCGTGTTCAACCCCATAGATTGTATACACCATTGCCTATTCCTAATGAACCTTGGATTGATTTGTCTATGGATTTTGTGTTAGGTTTTCCTAGGTCTAAGCATGGTCATGATTCTATATTTGTGGTCGTGGATAGATTTTTGAATTTGGCACATTTTATTTCATGTCACAAAATTGATGATGCATCACATGTTGCTAATTTATTCTTTAAAGATATTGTGTGTTTGCATGGCATGCCTAGAACAATTGTTTCAGATAGAGATTCTAAATTTTTGAGCTATTTTTGGAAGACATTGTGGTGTAAGTTGGGTACTAAGCTGTTATTCTCAACTATTTGTCATCCACAAACTAATGGTCAAACTGAGATAGTAAACAGGACTTTATTTGTATTGTTGTGGGCAATCATTAAAAAGAATATTAAATATTGGGAGGAGTGTTTACCACATGTTGAGTTTGCATATAATAGATCTGTTCATTTTGCTACTCATTTTTCGCCATTTGAAATTGTATATGGTTTTAATCCTTTGACACCATTAGATTTATCACCATTACCTATTTCTGAGTACACTAACATGGATGGAAAGAAAAAGGCTGAATTTGTTAAGCAGATACATGAGAGGGCGAGACTAAACATTGAAAGGAGGACAGAGCAATATGCAAAACAGGCCAACAAGGGTCGACATCAGGCTATCTTTGAACCGGGAGATTGGGTGTGGTTACACATGCGAAAAGAGATATTTTCGGCTCAAAGACGATCCAAATTACTTCCAAGAGGAGATGGACTGTTTTAAGTTCTCGAGCGCATTAATGACAATACCTATAAACTGGAATTACCGGGTGAGTATAATATTAGTGCAACATTCAATGTTTTTGATCTTAATCCATTTGATGTAGGTGATGATTTGAGGGAAAATCATTTTCAAGAGGAGAGGAATGATGATGACATGCCTAGCTTGGATTCAAATGGAGGTCATGGATCGAATTCGGTGCAAGTTCCAGTTGGACCAGTGACGAGGGCTGAAGCTAAGTGTTTCAAGGATGGATTACTTATTCTTATTCAAGCCGCTTGGAAAGAGAAATGAACGGGTTTGGGAGCTTTGGAGGTGGGATCTATGGGATCTAAGCTTATGAATATAATAGAAGTGAATGGCCAAAGCATTGATCTTGATCCAAACGACGTTCCAGACCAAAGCCCGGAAAGCAAACTCGGAAGTTGGAAGTCAGAGAGTTCGCCCCGGCGAGCTCAGCAAGCTTATTAAACTTGCCCCGACGAGTTCGTCTCTGTCCAAGCGCGCCCTAGCGAGCTCTGAATCCGCCCCAACCAATTTGTCTCTGTCGAGTTCACCCCGACGAATTCCCATAGGCCAAATGAATTTGCCTCGGCGTAGTTTCGCCCCGACGAGTTCCCACAGTTCATTAAATTCGTCCCGACGAATTGGTCAGATTCCAGTTGACGCATTTTGACGAGATATTGATGCAGATTTCGTTATTTAATTAGTTATTTTCAGCATATTTTCAGATTCCTATTGTATTTAGGTTGCTTTTAGATAGGATTTTGATTCCAATTCAATTGTTATTACCTTTTAGAGATTCTAAGGATTCATGGATACTATAAATAAGTTTTATGAATGTAACTCATATACGATTCAATAATATTCAGATTTATCATATTCTTTTGAGACTATTCTCTACTTTTGGTTCTTTGAAGAATTCCTAAGTTATTTCTTAATTTATTATTTGAGATTCAATTATTGACTTATCATACAACAATACATAGTTGTGTGTGGCGTCTTCTACCGCATCAATCGTCGATTGTACTGAGGTTCATGTTTCATTATAAACACAGGATTTAGGTGTCGTTGGTATTTCATTCAACGCATTTGCATTGCTTGATCGATTGTACCAAGGTTCTCATCTCCAAGTAGACATTGGGTTACGGTGTCGAGACAGTTTCATCCAAATAGCTTGTTAGAAATGATCCGAGCGACGACCACCTCACGCAAGCGTGTCGTGGAGTCTATCAGATACTATGTTGCGAGAGTTTTACGTAAGTCGAGTTACATAACTTAAATTAAATATGATCCTAGGTATTTACACATTTATCATTAATTTATGTTATGTTAACATTCTTTGTATAGATTTATTATAGCTATGAGGAGGCTATCTCATAGGCAGCCAGCGACAGTGTTAATATTGCACATGTCGTAAAGAACTATGCCAGCTGGTTGTACGAGATGAGACAGCGGGCCACCCGGGCAGTTGTCTAGCATCCCGGGACTACCATACGCGATCATTAACCCGATATAATCTCTGATGCAGAATGGGAGGCTATATGTACGCGCTAGGATACTGATGACTTCAAGAAAAAGTCTGAGCAGGCAAAAAAGAATCGTGGCCAGCTCCGAGTCGTACACAGTACCGGCTCACGGTCATTTGAGGAGGTGAAGTCGGTAAGTATCTCAATTTAGTTATTTAGTTACTCGATTGTCATTACCATACTTAATAAATGTTATTTGAATGTATTTATTAGGACACACGGGAGAGCTTGGGTCGGCCTCCTACCATGTTAAAGTTTTGGGATAGAGCCCACATGCCTAAAGAGTCTAGCATGTCTCCTGCAGCATTAGCTATACGAGTAAGACTAATATCAATTAATTTTTAGTAATTATTAATATTAGGTAGTTAATAAAATAATTTAATTAACTGACATGTACATATTAAATTACAGGGCCGATTTCAGAATCTTCGGGACCAGCATGTAGCTGAGTTACGGGATGTTATGGGGTGTCTGAGCCATTAGATTCCACCATCCCTCCATCCGAGATCGAATTATCTCGGGATGAGAAGCTGAGACTATGGGTCGTGTCTCAGGATCCCCCTAGTAGCAGTACCAGTAGGTATCGAGTGTTGGGCCTGTCGAGGATACCGACGTATACGCTACCTGGAGGTAATATTATTTCTAATAAGTTAAGATAAATTAACTACAAATATTATTAGTAATGTTATATTTATTTTCGCAGGCTCTAGCCAGCGTCCGAGAGCACCTGTTGGACCATCTCACATAGGCACTGGCTTGGACGACGAGATATTCTAGAGGGTCATAGCGGCGATATCGGAGATGTTTCGTAAGGATCCGGTTATCCGTCGTTAGGAGTTTCCCAGTCGAGCTCGCCTTCACCAGCTAGCTCAGGATATTGCAACAGGGGCCACCGTCGAGAGTACGGGTATCCTATAGGAGCAGTTCATCGCGATACGCGATGAGGTGCTCCGGTTGGTGGTTACTTTACTCTCAGAGGCTTTTGGCCCGATAGGGAGTCAGCCCCCGCCTACTCAGGTATTATATTTACTTACAGCGAGTTAATTAATCTGCATGTTATTTAATTTTCATAATATCTCTTTAATTCCCTCATACGGACTAATGTGTTATATTTTTAATGGTATCAACAGGGTGGTAGTGTTAATGGAGCTGGTGATGGCGAGCAGGCTGACGATGCTGATGGTGACCAGGGGGATGATGACGAGGATTTGTGTACACCATAGCGCGAGATGCGTCGTTTTCCCCATGCCCATGCCCATGCCTATTTTTTAAAGAACGCACACAAGTATATACCAAAATCATATGTAATTAGAGAGACACGATCACATATAGATAAATTGAGTATTCTCTTGGGTGCAGACTTCCTTTCCGTCCATAATTGTATTATAGGAATTAAACCGATAATTAGTAGCTTTCCAGCATATCTAAAAAGTACAACTTGATGTAATAATTCCTATGATACAAGTTGATGCGAAAAGGAAGTCCGCACCCAGGGGAATACTAACTTACATTTTGTTTTGTAAAACATTGTAGATATATATGTACATCATTGTAGTTAGCTTGATTCTTTTGTAAAACAATAAAGTTTAGTTTACTTTTGTAAATCTTTTAAGTTACTTTGATTCTTTGTAGTTGTAAGTTATATCATTATAGTTTAACGTTATATGTTGTTAGAAAACGTGTATATTATTGTTGAATGTAGTTTTTGGTTATTTACTGCATGTATTGTTGGGATAAAGCAGGTTACAGGTACAAAAATGGGGTTTAAAAATTTGAAAACTGCAAAAACAGCAAAATTATTTTTTTTAAAAAAGGCTAATTCCGATGGAATAAGGTATATCCGACGGAAATTCCGTCGGAATAAGAATTATAATTTATTAAAAAATTCCACATTTCCTACGGAATATCCTTTATTTCTGACGGAACTGCAGTCGAAATTATCCCTTGAATAAGTAGCAGAAATGCGCCACATGGCAGCTATTATCCTCGACGGACATAGTCGGTCGGATTTAATCCGTCGAATATATATACCTTCGACGAGAATTGCGTCGGGCTTAATTCCATCGAGTATAGTTATGTCTGACGGAATGTTCGACGTACCTAAATTCTGACATGCTTTACTCCGAAGGAATGTCCGACAGACGATTCCGTCGGATATAACGTTATTCCGACAGAATATTTCGTCGGAAGTAGGCCTTTTTCTTGTAGTGTACGAATAATATCTGTTTTCGTTTATTTATCCGAATAAACAAATTATTTAAATATCCAGGTATCCGAATTCGTTTATCAGTCACCTAATATAAAATTTATTCAAATTATTTACAAAAACAAATTGAATAATAATTAATCATCACCAACCATACATATTAATTAAACATCCTAATTATAAAGGGGAGAAAAATGTCAAACACATCATCATACATATATCATTGGTCATAAAAATCAAAATTTAAACATCTTATAGAAATTATGAAATTAACATCATTGAAAAGATAGTAAAACTCTTGTTCTTCTTTGCAATTATCCTTCATTAATTTGCATCTTAACTAATTACGGCTGCAAGAGAAAAATAAATAATATTAGTATAATGTTAATCTAAAATAATGAAAAAGCTATGAAAGGTTAAAAGCAAAAGCTTGAGCTGTCCCAACACTAACACTAGTGTGACACCCCCAAATCTGGGTATCTCAACCCTCGGATTCGGCGCTCACGATCCAACACATTCAACATCTATTTTACCCATAATTTAGGATAACAAGCATCATATATTAAAATCCTTATAAAAGGTTACATACTTAATCGTGTCCCAGGTTAACTAACCTTTACTAATACATCAACATAGCAAAAAAAATATAAACACGTCCATTACATGATATAATTAAATATTTACATCATTGACATAGAACATCACAAAACAGAAAATAAATTAGAAGTCGGCTATTCATGTATTTTGCCCTTGCTCTTGCTTGAAGATGGCTTCTCAGGATTCTCGTTCTTAGCTGAAATATTTTGTGCAAGTGTGAGCATTCAAATTGCCCACTAAATACAGAAATATACAACAACGACATATGAATGAAACATATATTTATCCATTGACTGAATAAGATGCCCTTTATTGAGATTAATCAACAGTAGATCAAGAACTGTGAATTCTTTAGAATAATCAAATTTCGAGTCAAATCATAGATATTGAGTTCGGATATACTAAGGGTCACAAGACCACGAACTATGTCCTAGGTTAATAAGTATATATATTGTAACTTTTTTCAGTCAAAAGACTGTGGACTATCCATCTCGTACTCCAGGTGATCAGTCCTTTGTACTATGTATTGTGCACATACATATTATCGCTATCGCGTAACTCAAAATTATAGTTTCCAATGCCCCTTCTTATATAGGGTTGTGTTGGTTCCCTGGGACACAATATGGATCTAGAAGGGGGGTTGAATAGATCATTTAAAAACTTTTTCTTTTTAATGAAAGTATAACAGTTATAGGATAGAGAATCAATTCATGCACAGCGGAATAAACATTAATAACCCCTTCATAGATTCAAGCTTATTCACTGATCAGTTTACAAGTCTATAATATGATTGATATTAGATATAGCAATTCATTGATCATAAAGTAAATGACAGAAGATAAATAACACAGGAGATTTTAAGTGGTTCAGAGACGTAATAACTCCTACTCCACTCTTCTACTATAACAAGTAGGAATCCACTAAATGTTTTAGTCACAGAGACAAGGACTCTACGCCCTCCTCAAGTCCAGCAGACAAGAGTTATTTTTAGCCACAAAGGCAAGGATCCTATGACCCTCCTCAACCCCTGCAGACACGGATCCTCTGACCCATCTTGTGTCTCGCAGACTTGAGTTATTTTTAGTCCCTCGGACAAGGATCCAATGACCCTCTTCAAGTCCAGCAGACTTGGAAACCCGGTTCACAAAGAACCCTTCAAGGCCAGTAGCCTTGGAACTTGTAAACTAAAGCCAGCAGCCTTAGAATCTCTTGTACCCTTTGGTACTCAGCAAGTCCAGCAGACTTGACTTTGTTTAGTCACTTAAGACAAGGACGCCCCGCCCTCTTTGGTGTGTTGAAAGCTTGTCGGGTTGTGCTACCAAGATGAACTTTGATCTCTTTCATCTTCAGGTACTTGGCAGCTGTTGATGATCTTTTTCTGGATGCTGCTTATGATGATCGTTGAAGCCCTTCTTTCTTCTGGTACATAGCAGATGCAGATGATCACTTCCATTGAATACTGGTTGACTTGTCCAAGTCACTTCTTCATCTATTCAGCACGTAGTGTTCCTTGCTAGATCATAGAGTTGTCCATTTTAGATTTGGTTACTCTAGATCTTGGCTTCTTTGTCATTCGACTCTTAGCTCATATGCCAGCCCTTTGGCATACCTCTCTATTACAGTGAAGCTTCTAGCTCATTGTCTAGTTGGTGTTCTTGCTCTCTTGCTTACTACTTTCCAACACACCCATATTCGAGTGTTGTTCTTTCTTTTGTAGTTCTCTATTTTCTTTCCGTTGGAAGCTTGCCGTTGATATCTTCGCGTTGCACTTCTTTCCGTTGGAGACTAACTTTCTGCAAATTTGTTTATTGTACCACTGAGCATTTTGCTTCCCTAAGTCTGCTAGTGATGGCTGAGTCAGCATCCATTAGCTGGTACCAATGTGGTGGAGTCACATGCGTTATCTGTTGACTGCTACAGATATGATTGTTTGTGCTCCACTCAACTTGGTTATGTATATTATACTCCTTTATATATTCAGCCGCTCATCTTGGAACAGAAACCCTAATATCTTTAATCCAGCTGGCACTTTCTTACTTGCTCTATGATCATCTTAGGTGTAGCCTTAATCTTAGATCGTAGAATGAACTGTTTGCTTCCAACTAAAGACTGTTGCCTTTGTTCATAGAGTTTACTGCTAACTTCAGTTGTGGCCTTGTGCTCTCTTGGAGTTCGTAGAGTGGCTGACTGTACTTGCATTGCTCTTTGACGTGCTCCTTACTACACTGCAGTTTGTTCTTCCCTTATGCTCTTTAATATCCATTTAGCCTTTTATTTCAGAGCATAGCATTTATGATCTATGTTTGAGCCATTGCTAGTGTGCTTTATCATAGAGGTCTTGTTCTATGTTCTTTAGGTGTTGGCTCTGCTGCTGTGTTATAGAGGACTGCTCTATAATCTTTCTTGTTTGTTGTGGCACCTTTGATGTAGAGGACTACTCTACTTTAATCTTCAGACATTTTTTCCTTTAGTCACAGAGTGCTGCTCTATGATCTTTTGCATTGTTTTGCTGAGACTGCTTGAGTGCTTCTGTTTGTCTTAGACTCAGCTCTACGATCACTTGATCTTGCTGAACCTTCATGCTCTACGATCTTTGTCTTTGATGCAGGCCTAGAGCTTTGATGGAACGTAGAGTGATTACTTGACCTTGTTCTTTGATCTCTGTCATGGCTTGATGCTTTGGTTATGTTCAGAGATCTTGGTATGTCTGATGGCTCATGCTCAGCTTGTTTGGTAGTCTTGAAGATTGCCACTTAATCTTTGAGTACTTCAGCAGCGCCCACTCTACGTTGTTGCTTGATTTCAGACTGTCCATAGGAGTCATAGAGTGGCTGACTTGGACTAACTCTACGCTCCCATGTTGGCTCACTGTTCTCTTCTTTGTATAGCATTCTCTACGATTCTGAGTGAGCTCTTTGTTCTGTTGAGTCATTCTCTACGATTGCCTTGCAAGCTTTTTGTTGGCATGCACAACTCTACGATGCTTTGTTAGTGCTGCCGAGTAAGCTCTACGATCTGCCGAGCCTGTTGCTGTTCTTGCCTGGAAGACTCTACGATCTTAGAGTTTAGCACTTCAAATGCCAAGGCAACTCTACGTCCTGCCGAGGAGACTCTACGTCCTGCTGAGAGTGTTCTACGTTCGGCCAAGGCAACTTTACATTCTGCCGAGAGAGAGAGCTCTACGTCTTCCTGGCAAGCCCTGTGATGGCATACTTGGCTCTGCGATGTTGACTGACTGCTCTTCGATCCTTCGCTTATTCAGTGCAGTGCTCTACGTTCAGTTTGGCCCTTTGTTTGTACATATATCATTGCAGCATATATGATCAACCTAACAAGTTTGATCTTTTTCTATTCTAAGTCCTTGTACATCAAATTCATTTAAGGACTTTACAAAGCCTAATCTTACAAACATGTTTTGATCAGATAGATATTCATTCAGCTCAGATCAAATATTTGATCTACTAAGTCCTTGTACATCATATTCATTAAGGACTTTACAGGGCTTTAACAGTATGAATGTTCTTATTATTATTTTGTCATTAATCAAATCATATATAACAACTAGTGGTAATCACATGCAGATTTCTCCCCCTATGTAATGAGTGTAATACTCACATGCTGATTCCCAACAATCTCCCCCTATTTGATGATGACAAAACCACTAATAGCATAACATTCAATTTGAGCAATTCATGCAAGAATATGAGTGCAGATGTGACTTTAAAATACAGTGAGTCACTGTATTACTAGACAGCATGAAGCAATGTGCATTTAAGATAAGTCAAACCAAACATTATAAGCAGTTCAAAACACATCAAACCAAAACAGACTTAAAATAAACGTAGTTTACAAGTGATAATAGATAATCAAGGAGATCCTAGTTGTCAGTTAGTTAACTCCTGGTTAGGGATCTAAATTCTTCCTACCTCCCGTCATGTGACTGCTCCTTTCTCCTCTATCTCCTTCATTCTTCATCTGATTCATGCTCCCCCTTACTTGATGCTGGGTCTTCTTCTCCTCGCTCCCCCTCAGTTGTTGGTGCTGGTGCTGAGTCTTCACGTTTACCCTTCTTCTTCTTTTTCAGCTCCTTTCTAGCACTTGTCCTCTTCTTGTTCTTCTTATGCTTCTTCAGCTTATGCTCCATCTTTTTCTCCCCCTTTTTGTCATCAATCATTTGGGAGAGATGTTGGACGTGTGTAATGAGCTGCTCAACTAGGTAGGAGGTATAGCCAACTTCCATTCTTATCTCTTGCTGGCCAAATTCCATTTGTTGAGTGAGGGACTGGCTGAGGTTCTCTACTTTGGCTGACAGAGTCTGGAGAGTGTGTGCATTCTGTTGTTGGAGTTTTAGAGCCTCAGATTTCTTCTGCTCAATGGACTTGAGATATATCTGATCTTGTTGATGTAGCTTTACAGACATATTTGTAAATGAGGCTTGCACCTTCTTGTAGAATTCATTATCTTCACCTCCAGTCACTTCTTTTGCTGATTTGGTAACTGAGGAGATGTTCGCAAACAGCTCTTCTGAATTCTTCAGCAACTCTTGATCAAGCGATAGGTCTTCAAGGATTGGGGTTGTTGATTTGGCCTTCTCGCTCTTGTAGATGTTCTCAAGAGCAGTGACAATGTCGAATAATTCTCCGGTGGATGAGGAAGGGATATCAGAAGGTATGTTATGCCTTATACCAATGTCAGGGAGTTTGATGGCTGCAGTCGTAGAGTTAGGGGGTTCCATAACCACTGTCTCTACGAACTACTTTGCTGGCATACTGTTATCACTGTTTTTCAACACATAGTATGGAATGTATATACCTTCAGCATGTCGGTAAACTTTGAAGTGTCGAGTGTCCTTGATCAGCAACTTTGGATAAGATTGAACTCTTGGGAAGTTCTGAGAGATCAACTTCAGATTTGGAAATTGTGAGTAGCACCAGCTGATGAAACTTGTATCTTCAAACTCAATGGCCTTCAACCAGGGCATCCATGGATAAAACCATGTTAATTGTTCGCTATTAGGGTCATACAGAACTGTGGTGCGATCAAGCTCAATGTCTTGAAAATTGTTGAGAAGATCCTCTATTGTCATAGACACTACTTTCATTTCACCATCTCCATAGTCTATCCATCTAGTTGGCAACACAGCTTCAGGTTTGTCATGCTCAATTGATTTTAAATATAATTGAAAAATATTCATTCTGTAAGTAGTTATAATGCTAAAATTGTTTCATATATTGTAGAAGAAGTCTAATTTATATGCGATTATGATACCCGAAATAAAACTTAAAAGATTTAATCGTTAAACGCTTATTTGTCTACATAAACTTATAATCGTGTAGGATTTACGACGAACGTTTAGACCGTTATATTAACTGTAAAAGATATACGAGGTAAGTCTCCAAACCTTGTTACATTTATACAAGTATTATACATCTTGCTATCAATTATTGTGAAGTTATTGCTTCTTATTCAGCATAACTTAAGAAATGAATCATTATTCATATATTGTTTATTCGAGCGTAAATTGTTGTGTCAAACCAAATTGTTTTGGTACGACATCTTATACTGAGAAATGGAACACCTTGATGTAAGGTGAACTGAAACACCTTGATATAAGGTGCCGGTAAATGTTGATTATATATCGACACAAAATTGTAGGATGATATGCATACTCCTAGGATATTGGTTAGGCTGATCCCCTACCAGATATCCGAAATCAAACGGTTCTAAGTCATTGAAGACTGATAGAACTAATTGAAATATATGGTTCATGTACAGAACCCTCAGTTATACATCATTGACATCTTTCAAATCAAACATATTGTGTTTATATTTTCAAATGAACTTGTTGAGCATTTGTAGCTCATTCTTGCATATATCTTCTTTTGCAGTTTTAAATGATAATCCCGGCACTTCTGAGACAGACAAAGAAAAAGGACATGTTTACTAGTTTTATTTACTGTTTTTGAATAATTCAAGTCTTTTATAAGGTTTTGTTATAATAACTTAGTACTGAGAACGATGTAACCGAACTTAATGATATGTAATATATTATCATCCTTTATTACATCGAATGCGTTATACTCTGATCTTTACTTTCTTTAGCATAGTTGTACTAAGTAAATACAGTATCTTTATGAACTATACATCTGAATGAGAGTATGTAAATGATACTAGGAGTTCTGTAAGCGCTGAGGTTACACTTAATGAGCGCCGATAAGGTACCACCTTTACCGGAATGCGCCCCTCAGTTCCAAGAACAATCTTATCATTAATACTGTGAATCTCAGATAGATAGGAAATATCGATATGAAAGAAGTATTCATGAGATATGAATCTATACATCCAAGTGAGGGTATCCAAACACAGATAACGTTCTGGCAGGAATTATTATCTGTTATGGGATACTGTGAACCTTGGATAGATAGAAGTCATATTTTATTGAATATTTATAGTTGTATAGTTTCACGTGAGCACCAGGTCTGCTATAGGAAAGTGTAGAGAATTTGAGGGCGTCACAATTTATGGGGATGGAGAGGGGATGATATTTACTTTCTGAGCCCTCATCCCCCCGGTCGCGCGCGTAAATAGTTATATATTAATTATATTAATATTTATACTATTATATATTACATAATTAAAAACTATGTCCTTGTGTGTGTGTGTGTGTGTATATATATATATATATAATTTAATTTTTCTTATAAATATAATTAAAATTAAATTTTTATTTAAAAATATACAAAATATTAATCCATGCGATGATATAAATTTTCCATGAGGGTTTTAATTTCTCGTGGGGATAGTTATTATGTTTTAATCTCCATGAGAATGTAACAGGTATGAGGAGTTTTTATAAGATCGAGGATGGGGGTGGGGTGTGTAATCCCCACCGCCACCCTGGCCCATTACTATTCTTAGAAGTTACTACTATTTTGTCTAAGGTTTTCACTAAAAAATATGAATATTTAGAAGTTGTGCGTTTCGATGTATTGGAATAACAATAGAGTTTTGTTTACTAAATAATAGATACTAAAAGTGGTTACTAAATAATGTGTATGCTTGTGGCTGGTTATCACCATTGGGTTTATTTATGTATGATGGTTCTTCAACTAATTATAAGTTGACACATCATTTTATAAACCTATCTTTTGCAAAAGTTTTTTTGTAAGTTTAGCATTACTTGTGTTGGAAAAGTGAGTTTGAGTAGTTTTTAAATATTAAACACCGCACCAAAAAATGATATTGACTTTGAGGCATAAAAGTTACATTTATAAATTAAAAATACTGTGTTTAAAATAAGTTTATATTCGCAAACAAGACGTTTAAACTCCAAAAATCCCAAAACAAATATGCAATTAAATAAAAAGAACAAAAAGAAAAAAAAAGTAAATCCAACCTTTAATTTCTATATAATGAAACTAAATTCAAAAAAAGAACAAAAAAAAGAAGTAAATTGAATCTTTAATTTTATTTTTATGGATTTAATTATTTCAAGTGAAGCCAATCAAAAAAGAATAAGAGTCTTATTATATATTGTGATAAATTTATGTTAAATTATAATTATAAAACTTATCAATACATGAGATTAGATAGAATTATAAAAAGGTCTCACTTATTATGCATCCCTCCAAAAAACTTATCATTAATACTTATACACGTAACTGATAATTAAAAAGTTAAACATTAGCAATGGTTATCATATTCTAAAGAATAATATTTCGAGTCAACAGCTAAAGATTGAATTTATTTAATTTTATTCTTTTGTTTGAATTTTGTTTATGTATAAATTAGTTAGAAATTTTTGATATTTTTGAACTATGATTTTGATGTGTTAATTTATTTTTATTTTGAAATTAATTGCTAAATAAAAAAATAGTATTTTGGTTTATATTTATTTTGATACACATGATGTTTTATCACGTGTATAAATTTGTGTAGGGTTTTGCTCGCATAATATTTTCACGCGCTTCGAAAGCGTGAAGTAATTGTGCATTTGGAACTTCATCATTTGGTGGCCCAGGAACTGGCACTGCAAATTAAAGATAATGTATGCGGGCAGTTGGCAACATGATACCCATTTCTTTTTATTGCTAAACCACGTGATATCCATATGTCGTTGTGCTTTCTGCTCCAACTCCCTCCGTCTGTTCTATAAAAAATCACAATTTATTTTTATTTAATTTATGAAAAATAAAAAATTAAACTGAATCAACTTATTTAAATTTTAATTTTTTTCATAAATTAACTCACGTAAAAAGAATATCATAATCCATAACCATGGTTATACTTCAGCCATTTTGTTAAATTAAATTAAACAACATTCTCATTTTCCATATTGTTAACGTTTCTCATCGGTAAGTTGGTTTCGAACCTATACAAGGGAATAAATTGGTGACCCGACGTTACCGCCGAAAGTGTTCTTCAGTGTGAAAGTAAGTATTAAGTACAGGTGATAGAAGGAATGCCAACAATAGAGATCCTTAGAGTTAAGAGGAGAGTGCAAATAACTTACCTTGTATCTGGTACAGGAGAAGCTTTTATATGAAGGCTTTGACACCAAAGGTTAGTGTCTAGGGTTTTTTGGCGCCCAGAGACACCTGACATTGTCACATGCGTCCTGCCACGTGTTGATTTACAAGTAGTGCCTAGTGTGATGGTTGTAATCAAGCTTTGACGTGACATGCACAATGTTTTATGCATCTGTCGTGAATTTAGTGCGTGACAGACATTGATCGATCATTTATGATATGATCTTTGGTGATGATCGATGGTTGGTGGCCGAACTAGTCGATTTTTCGACAGTGAACTCTTTGTCTAATTCAGTCCGAAAGTGTTATATCCTGTCACATGCTAGCTTGGAAAGTCCGGAACAGTATGGACCAGATGAGTTTATATGGAATGTCGCTCCCTTTGAATGGGTAATATTAGAAATCTATTTTTTTTTAATTTGTTAAAAATAATGTATACAAATAAGATAAATGAAGTATTTTATAATATAATTAATGACAATAGATGCATTCAATTATTATAATGATATTATATTCTCTCAGATATAATTTTGAAACAAAAAATTTAATACCACTAACATTACATAGTTTGAATATTTTAACTTAACGGTTATTAGAGTATGTTCTAAATTTTACTTATATATTTTGTCCAGATTAATTTAACAAAAAAAATTAAAAGAATGACTTATATACTTTTTTTTTAAAACCTCACTTTTTGGAGAATACAATATAATTTCATAATCAAATATATCATCACTATTATAATTTCAAAAACCAATCAAACCTCACTAAAATCACTAACCCAATAGTCCAATAGTATTTTTTTGGGTCATCTTAGCCCACCACTGTCTTAAACCACTAGCCTAATAGTATCTTCTTAGGTTATCTTAACCCACCATAGACTCACCTAAAACGTCATGATTGGTACTATTGTTAGTAACTTAATTCCTTACATACAAACAAATTTTTCTCATATCTTTCGATGTGGGACTAGAGTGTTACAAACGCCCCCACTTAAATTTTTGATATCCCCATCATAACCGATCACACATACGATCTACAAATCTTTGCCTTTCTAGTCATTATGGGATAATACCGACTGGTTTCGTGTCCCCACCTCCGGACCACTCTCCATTATGAGATAATAGCACTAGCCTTCGTGTTCTTACATCAGGCAACTCAATCAGATGACTTTACCCGAGCTTTCGAGGGCGGATTTGATACTATATGAAATGACCGTGGTCAAATCCCGAGTCCGGAATAAATCTTGAGTCAAATCCTAAGTCTAAATCGAATCAAATTCATCCAAACAAGGCCTTAAACCACTAGTCTAATAGTATCTTCTTAGGTCATTATAGCTCACTACATGCTTACTCAAAAGGTTATAACTTAAGGTAGTAATTTAATCCCTTATATACAGATAAATTTTTTTTATATCTTTTGATGTGATACTAGAGTGTTACAATTTAAGTGCCCAAAATTTTTTTTAAGACAACTGAAAAAAGCCATTATTTTTTTCCCTTTAGTCAAACAAACCCGCACCGAAAGTAAGCGGCAGCCAGCAAGAGTAAATTGGCAACAGTGGAGCCGCTTTTATGAAATATTTGCTTTGTATTAAAATATAATATTATTATTAATTTTTTAAATTAATTTAAATATTTTAAACTTAAAAATTAACATAATTTTTTTAATTATAATTAATATAATTATAATGATAAATATTATAAATTATTTAAAAAATTTATTTATTATAAAATTTATTATTTTATAATTTTTAATAAATTATTTCAATCTAAAATTTAAAATTTTATTAAATTAATTTTTATAAACTAATAAAGGCTAATGACAAAACTGTCCCCCTAAGTTTGGATGAAAATCAATTTGATATTCAAAGTTTGAGAATCTTAAATCAATACCTCAAAGTATTTAAAAACACCAATTATGTTCCTTTTGGCCTGAGCGCCCAATTAAATCGCCAGAGAGAGACACGTGTCAACAAATTAGCTAAATTATATGAATTAGTCCTTTTCTTAATACTTAACTCAACAAAATTTATACTTCTTAAAAAATTAAAAATAAAAATTATAACGTGAAAGTTATAAAGTTAAAAGGGCAAAAACACGACACAATAACTTGTTACCGGCGACGAGAGACACCCAACAAGCTCCATTAATTCCGAACCTGTGCCGCCCGCAATCTGAGGATGGATTTGATGGCGGATTTCCATACTCCAAGCTCTAACCCGTGCTTCAAGCTTTAATTAAATCTTGCATATTCTCAATTTGTACATGGGAATAGATTTTGATGGCGGATTTCTGGCAAAAGTATGATGAACAAAGTGGGATTGTAACAATTTCTCGCCTTTTTTTCCTTTAGTTTTGATACCCATTTCAATTTGGTTTTTGTAAGGAGTAAGATAGTTTCTTACTAAATTCAGCTTCCAGACCTGGATCTGAGCAGAAATGGAGAAATTATAGTATGGAATAATGGAAGCTTAGAGAGAGAATTTTCAATTAGGGAGAAAATCAGAAGAAAAGAGAGGGAAAACAGATTTCATTTCATCAACATTCCTCAAACAATGGCGAAAACATGCTTATAAGCACAGCAACAGAAAAGAGAAAATAACATAATTAAAATGACAAAATACTAATGTGCCCCTTATTAACCAACAACTCTCTTAAGTAACTCACTATAGCATTTCCTACTAACAATTCTACAGTGTCTATTCCTTACAATTCCCCCCTTCTTGGAAACAACCTTGGCCTCAAGGTTAAAAATATGGAAACCTGCTATGAAGCTGATCCCAATTCTCCCATGTTGCTTCATATGGTAGAGTGTTGGACCACTGCACCAAAACCTCAACCACTGCCACATTATTTTTCTTGACCATCCTTCTGTCAATGATTGCTAGTGGCTCTACTAAGAACTGACCAATATCATTAATCTGTGGTAATTCTGAAGAACTTGAACAATGCATTCCAATCTTCTTATTTAACAAAGATACATGGAACACAGGATGTATTCTAGCATCTAGAGGCAATTGCAGCCTATAAGCCACTTGTCCAATCTTCTCAATAACAAGAAAATGACCAAAATACTTGGGAGCTAGCTTTCCCCATCTGGACTGTGACACAGTAACTTGCTGGTAGGTATGGTTTAATTTTCAAATACACCAAGTCACCCACCAAGAAAGACCTCTCACTTCTGGCCCTGTCTGCATATTGCTTCATTCTGGACTGAGCCTTAGTTAAGTTCCTCTTAAGTAATTGTAACATATTAGTCTTGTCTTGACAGAAATGCTTAACAGCAGAATCATGCACCCTACCATATTGATGAAAATTGTAATGTGGAGGATGATAACCATATAAAGCTTCAAAAGGGGTTAATTTCAAGCCACTGTGGTAGTGGGTATTATACCACCACTCAGCTAAAGCCAACCAACTTAGCCATTCCTTTGGTCTCTGAAAACTCATACACCTCAAATAACACTCCAATACTTGATTCAATCTTTCAGTCTGCCCATCACTTTGAGGATGGTAAGCAGAGCTCAATTTAAGTTTAGTATCAACCAACTTAAAAAGAGATTGTTAAAACAGACTTATAAAGATCTTATCTCTGTCCGATATAATGGTTGAAGGAAACCCATGTAATTTATAAACTTGGCTGATATAAGTTTGAGCCAACTCAGAAGTTGTAAAAGGATGTTTAAGAGGAATGAAGTGAGCATACTTAGTCATTCTATCCACTACTACCCATATGGTTGTGAATCCATGGGACTTGGGTAAACCCTCAATGAAGTCCATGGATATATCATTCCAAGGAACTTCTGGAACATTCAAAGGCTGCAATAACCCAGACATAGCTACAGTTTCATGTTTCTGCCCTTGACACATATCACACTCCTTAACAACTTAATAACATCATTTCTCATCGTAGGCCAAAAGAAATACTCACAAAGCCTTTCACAGGAACCTCTAATTCCTGAGTGACCACCAACTAGAGAAGCATGAAATTCTTGCACTAACTTTAGTATGAGTGCATTATCAGGTCCCACTATCAATTTATCTTGAAACTTCAATCTTCCATTATTAAAAGAATAGCCAGGCAGAGATTGTGGATCTAACTGTAACTGGACAATCATATTCCCTAAGCCCTCATCAGCTTCCCAAGATTGTGCTAGTTTTGTAACCCACTGAGGTACTACTGCAGAAATAGCAAAATAATTTTGTTCAACAACTTCAATGTCCATTGATCTAGAAAGACAATCTGCTACTACATTTTCTTTGCCCTTCCTGTAAATGATCTCATAATCCGGCCCCAATAGTTTAGTGATCCACTTTTGTTGGTTCACAGTAGTCACTCTTTGATCCAAAAGATATTTCAAACTATAATGATCAGTTTTTATCAAGACCTTGTTACCAGTCAAGTAATGCCTCCATTTTGTTACAGCAAAAACAATAGCCATCATTTCTTTTTCATATGTAGACCAACCTAAGTGTTTAGGTGCAATTGATTTGCTAAGAAATGTTATAGGCCTACCTTGCTGCATAAGAACTGCTCCCAAACCATAATGTAAAGCATCAATTTCGAGTTCAAAAGGAATACTAAAATCTGGCATGGCTAACACAGGAGCTTTCACCATTGCTTCCTTTAGAGATAAGAAAGCCTTTGCAGCATCATCACTCCAATGAAACTTATCTTTCTTCAAAAGCTCAGTCAATGGTCTACTAATTGTTCCATAATTCTGTATAAATCTCCTATAGTAACCAGTGAGCCCCAAAAATCCTCTCAAACTTTTAATGTTCTGGGGCATTGGCCAATTAACCATACAATCTATTTTTTCAGGATCAGTTGACACCCCCCACTGTGATATTACATGACCCAGATACTTGACTTGTTGGGTTCCAAACATACACTTACTCTTTTTAGCAAACAACTGATTATCTTGTAACAGTTGTAAAGTAAGCTTAAGATATTCTAAATGCTCTTCATAAGATCTGATGTACACTAGTATATCATCGAAGAAAACTAAGATAAACTTCCTGAGATAAGGTTTAAATACCTCATTCATAAGAGACTGAAACGTAGCTGGAGCATTGGTAAGCCCAAAGGGCATAACCAAGAATTCAAAGTGGCATGTATGAGTTCTGAAGGCTGTTTTGTAAACATCTGGACCATGTACTCTAATTTGATGGTATCCAGACCTGAGGTCTAACTTAGAAAACCATTTGGAGCCATGTAACTCATCCAGTAATTCATCAATTGCAGGGATTGGAAACTTATCCTTAACAATTTGGTCATTTAAAGATCTGCAATCAACACACATTCTCCAGGAACCATCCTGTTTTTTGACCAGAAGCACAGGGAAAGCATATGGACTTGTGCTTGGTTGTATAATACCAGATTGCAACATTTCATTCACAATTTTCTCTATTTCCTCCTTTTGGACATGTGGATATCTGTATGGCCTTATATTAACTGGTTGACTGCCCTCTTTAAAATTGATGTGGTGGTTATGGAATCGGTCAGGAGGAAGATTTTTAGGCTCCTAGAAAACAGTAGAGAAATCCTCCAATAATGCTTCTATTTTTCCAATTGATTGTTCATCCACCTTATTCCCAATGCTTTTATCTTCACTTGTTGGTTCTATATCCATAACAGCCTCCTGAACCATCCCAAACAAATAACCAAAATATCCATGTGAAGTTGATTGTAAAGTATGCTTGAATTCTCCTGCTAACATTATCTGAACAGTAGGCACCACTAAATCAGATTCACCCTTCAACACCACTTCCTTATTATTTCTGTAAAAAGATAACTGCAGCTTATCAAAATCTAATGTCACATGATTGAATTCCTTGAGCCATTGTACCCCTAACACAGAATCAATTCTGCCTAGGGGTAATATCCTGAAGTCGGTGCTAAATTCCTCACCTTGCACTGTCCATTTTAATCCCAAACACTCCTGGAAACTGCTGACTTTAAACCCATCTGCCACAGACACAGCCAAGGGTTTAGTGTTCCTCAACTCAGCCATTACTCTTTTTGCAGCTTGTGGATCCAGAAAGTTGTTAGTACTTCCACTATCAATTAGTATATTCAAGAATCTTCCATTTGATATCCCTAAAATCCTTATTGTATTGTTCATGATATGTCCAGAAAGAGCATGTAAAGTTATATGTGCTTCCTTTGGTTCATTCATGACAAAATCCTCTTTGACTTCCTCCTCACAACAGTCATCAATATCACCCTCATTAGTACTTTCTTCAGAAGGCAACAACATAAACAGGTGGGGGTTTTTTACACTGGTGGCCAAAAACATAGGGTTCGTCACAAAAAAAAACACAATCCTTTTCTCTTTTTTCAGCTATTTGCTCTCTGGTCAAGCCTTTGATAGGTAAAGTCCTATTGTTCTCCAACTGATTTGCTCATATCCCAAGATTGGGTGTGCTAGCACTTCCAACAGCAGATTTAGTATTAACTGCAGCAGCTATTTTCAGATTAACACCTCCAATACTGGATTTATTAACCCCTCTACTTCTTTTGATCCAAGCCTCCAACTTAGCTTCCTCAACCCTTGACAGTCTTATCAATTCCTTCAATGTAGTAATCTTGAGCTCTTGAATTCCCAATCTTATCTCTTCTTTCAAACCTCCTAAGAAGCAATCCATTAAAAATTCTTCATTAAGTGCAGGATTCCTCATCTGAGTCCAGCCTTTCAATTCTTCAAACTTTCTTCTATACTAATCAACAGTACCATTTTACTGCAGATTCTTAAGTTCCCCAATGGGATTGAGTTGAAATTCTGAGCCAAACCTAGCCATAATCTCATCCACAAATCCATTCCAATTAGCATCAGTTCCTTCTTGCACAAAACCTGAATACCATTCTTCAGCTTCTCCTTTTAAATTCATAGTAACTATTACAATTTATGATTCTCAGCTACTACATGATGAGCAAACAGCTTGTTACACCTACGAACCCATGATCTAGGGTTGACACCATTGAACTTGGGAAACTCAAACTTAATAGTTTTAAATATGTTGTTATATTCTTATCATTAGTAGCCACAGACTAAATAGACCCCAAAATTGATCCTACTTGAGCACTAGGATTACCTGTAGCATTATGTGAAGCAGGAATACGAACATCAAATAAAGCCTCAATTCCTTTCATCATCTATTACATTTTATGATCCATCTTCTTATCAATTCTGTCTTCAATGTCCTGCTTCAAGCCTTCAACCGATTCCTTCAAGAGCTATCATGCTCGCTAATCTGAGCTTCCAAATTGCTAAGACGTTGATTGTTGGATGTCATGGTGAGAATCGACCAGCTCTAATACCAAATTGTAAGGACTAAGATAGTTCCTTACTAAATTCAGCTTCCAGACCTGGATTGAAAGTAGTATGCACACAAGTCAATCATATTTGATATGATGTAGCATATGCTTTGTAATCTTATTCGTTTGTTAAAGGCATTTTATTTTATCTACATGGTGCTGTTATATTAAATGTGATAAACTCATAGTTTTGAGCAATATTTTTAGAATCATGATGGTGATCATGCTAATGAGATCTAAATTCTAGATAGCTCACAAACTAAAATCGTTCCTAATCGATGGATTACTAAAAAGGAGATTAGTGAATCCGGATTGATCTCATAATCATTTGTGTGGAGACACTAAAGCAAGTATGTAGGTGCTTATTAGAGAATAAGTTCACTGAACATGGCTTGCTAAGGAATACCTAATGGAGTTTTACTGACCTGTCAATAGGAATTCCTCTAGTGATAGTAGTACAAGTGATCCTTGGACTTGAGATCATCATAGTATCTTGTGTATGATGAGTTATACTTTGACATGTCCCTTAAAACCTTTAGGGTATATCAAAAGGTATAATTGGGTATAATAAGTTATACATGGAGATAGGTGAATGATCAACAAAGAATCTACCACTTCTAGTAAAAGGAGAGAATGTCCTATGTGATTCGATAAATGACAACTCAGAAGTGTTTGGCCAAAGTAGAATGAAATTAGAAAGGAGTTTCTAATTTGCATTATTAGAGTTGTTCATTGGAGAATCGAAATGCATATAATTAAATAAAATAAGACTTGACAGTAATTTCATGTCTTATATTTAATTGGGATATTGTATGGTAGAAGGATTGAATTGTACGGTAACTATATACTAAAAGGTTCTTTTGTGATTAATGTTGAAATCTATATTATCTGGAAAGTCGTTGATCGCTAAGGGGCTTACCCTTACTGTAGAATAAATATTATTTATTTAAATAAATTAAATAGTTTAATTTATTTATTTAAATAAGATTAGAATTGTTTTAATTGATTTATTCACAACCGGTTTAATATGGAGAACCTAAAGGGTCACACCGCAAAAGGAAAATATTTGTTTAAGAAGTAAATGGCATAATTGTAATAATAAGTTAAGTGTATTTAATTTAATCTATGGAGATAGAATAAATTAAATAGCTTAATATTTATTATTTAATATTTTAGAAATATTAAATATAAATTAATAAGAAGAGTCTTATTATTATTATTACCATTACTATTATTTAATTCCTAATAGGGATTGAGAATTAATTAATAGAAGTACTCTCTCATAAATTCCTAATTGGATTAGGAGTTTAATTAATTAAAGGAGTTTAATTAAAATAAAAACTCTAATCCTAAATAGTTTAGGAGGGTTCCCTATATCTATAAATAAGAGGAGTCTTATCATGATTTGGGGTTAGACAGTTACACACTCTTCCATAAGAATTGGAGAGAGAAAGAGTACTTACAATTTCTATAGAGATAGAAACTAGGGTTTTGCTAACACCCATCTTCTTGAACAACTATTATTCATTGGTGGATCACCTCTAGAGGCCAAACACTTGGGTGGCTAACGTTGATCAAAGGAAAGAATTTAATCGGTGGAATTCAAGGAGAACGCGAAGGAATTGGAGGTGAACTTGTACCTGAGGAAGCTTTGATTCACGAGGGTATAATTATATATCTCTATCTCTTTCGTTTAATTGATAATTGATCACAAGGATGATCATGGTGATGGTTTGTATGAAAAATTTTAAAATCTGTTTTATTGCGCTTCCGCACAATTTATGTAATTTGATTGCATGTTCGTGCTATATACAAACCTAACAGTGGCATTAGAGCCTAACCTTGTGCTAATTATCGATTATTATGATTCCATGTATGTATGGGTATACGATTGGATCGATTTTCTGGGCAACAGAAAAAAATTTCGAAGTCTGCTACGCGGCGCGGCCGCGCCGCTTCCAGTTCATTCTGGAGCGCGGCCGCGCCTGAACCTAGAAATCGTTTCTGGGGTGCAGCGCGGCCGCGCCGCTCCTAGTTCAATTTTGGAGTGCTGCCCGCGCCGGTCTAAAACAGATTTTGAAAAAAAAATTTATTTATTTGATTTTATTTATTTTCAATTAAGATAAAAGGTTTATTTTGAATTGGAATATAAATAAAATTAAAAAATTTTTATTTGAACCTGGAATTGGATTCGATCTACGTTAACTAGAATAAAGGAGTTTATTCACGTATGGAATATGATTTCATGTTTCCTAGAATAAAGGAGTTTATTCACATATGGAATAGGATTTCATGTTTCCTTAAAAATAAAGATGTTTATTTTGATAAGAAATAGGATTTAACATATTTTATTTTTCCAAGCAATTTTAAGTTAAAATAAAGGAGTTTATTTTTTGAACTTGAAATTGGTTTCCATGTTAATTAAAATAAAGGAGTTTATTTTGATTTGAAATTTGATTAAAAATAAAGGAGTTTATTTTTATTCAAAATTGGATAAAATTAAATAAATTAGTTTTATTATGATTTAAATTTTGATTAAAATAAATGAGTTTTATTATTTGTTTCAAAAATTAGATTTCTAGTAAACTTTTAATTGCCATTAAATGATATCAATGTCATATATGGAAAGGTTTTTATTAATTCATGAGATGAATGTTATTTATTGATACATATGGAGATATGTATGATAATAAAATAGGGATTGATTATGGACTACTGACCAATGTGTAATTGGATTTATTTTAGTTGATGCTTGAATGAATGGGTTTTTATAAATGGGGTTTGCGTACCTCGTCTTCTCTAGTTTTTCTTGATGTAAATTCTATCTTCCTCCTATTTACCTCCCTTTGACTGCTGATCAAGGTTTTTATTTATTGTAAATAGTTTATGTGATAGGTTTAGTTAGAATTACTTGAACAATTAGAGACAAAGGAGCAAGGAGCGCTTGAAGACCCGTTTGTAATGAAGCCCGGGTTTAAATATAATAGTTATATTTAAATTTAATTCTTGCACCCTAGGTTTTGACCTTTTGGTTCACTTGGTGGCTCTAGTGAACCAAACTAGAATAAAAGTTCATAATCAATCCGGGTAGAATATAGTATTCTATATGTGCATGATTACAATATATATATATATATATATATATATATTATATATTATCCAACATGTTTCGCATGTTAAATAATATTACGCGTATTTTATATATATATGTGAATGCGCGCTAAACAAGATGAGACTAATAAATACAAACGCCTCAATGAAATTATATTAATTCCTAAGTGTTCAAAGATATTAGGAATATCGAACGTCGTCTTCTAACATGGTAAAGTAATAGAGTATTAAATTATTTAATATGAGTTTGTTGTGCACACACACAAGGCGAGTATTAAATATTTTAAGATGTTGTTTTATCACATTTGATGCTTATTAAGGAATTGGAACATTACTGCTTTGTTGTGCACACACAAGGGCGGTCTTTTTCTCTTCACATATATGGAAGTGCTAGGTTGGACTTAACTTAGATTTATTTTAGTTCGGCATGTGCATACACTTGACCATTATAATCTAAGAGGCAAAATACAATGAGTTACATAGTGATGTAATTGACAATAGTTGTCTACCTATTTTATTTATATATAAGTTTGTTGTGTACACACAAGGGCTATATAACATTTGAAATGGGATCCTTATTCTCACTAGCAAATCTTTAATTAGATTTGCTGAACTATATATTGAGGATAACAATTTAAAATAAAGACCTAATTTATTTTGGTAATTAATTAAATGAATATATGCTAAAATGTTGTTAAATTTACAAATTCATTTTACAGAATTTTACAATGTCTAATTTCACTATCACTGCATAGCATATTAGATGTTTAATTAATCACGTGTTACCGAATTACACGGACTGGTTAAGGAATTTGAGAATAGTTCTCAAGACTGAAAAGCTATCTTATGTCTTTAATATGCTTAATCCATGCAATGGTTGCAGACAATGCCTCTGAGGAAGAGATTGCTACTTTTAGAAAGTGGCAAGATGATGCACAGTTAGCTCAATGCATCATGCTCGCATCCATTAGTAACGAGTTTCAGCGTAAGCATGAAACTATGGATGTTCCTACTGTACTCCTGCACCTTCAAGGAGTTGAATGGTGAGGAAAGTAGGACTGCTAGATATTAGATATCTAAGGAGCTCCTCCAATCTAGAATAATCGATGGCACTACAGTATAGACAAATGTCCTAAAAATGATCAATCTGATTGAACAATTAGGACAACAAGGTTTTGTCATGGATAGAGAGTTGATCCAAGATTTGATCTTGCAATCACTTTCGGACTCTTTCTCACAATTTGTTGTGAATTTCCACGTGAACAAGCTATATATATCAGTCTGCCTGAGTTGCTTAAACACGTTAAAAACCGTAAAGAGTCACTTTCCAACCAAGAAAGACCAAGTCTTACAGGTAGATGATTCTTCCAGGAAGCAGAAGAGGGCCAAAGGATCTTCTTAAAAGAAGGTACAAGGAAAGGCAAAAACAAAGGACAATAAGAACAAGACTGATGTAGATAGCAAAGGAGTTTGCTTCCACTGCAATAAGCCTAGATACTAGAAAGGAAAATGTAAGAAGAATCTTACAGAGGCTAACCAGAAGAAGCTTAGTGAAGCTTTGGTTACAAATATAGGTTTGTTCATTATTGAAATAAATTTTTCTGTAAGTCAAGGTTCTACTTGGGTATTGAATACCGGTTGTAGTTCTCACGTATGCAATCCAATGCAGAGACTAAGCAGAAGTAGAAAGTTAAACAAAGAGTAAGTAATCTTATGTGTGAGAATGGAGCAAAAGTTTGCTGCATTAACCATAGGAAACTTATAGTTTAGCATTGCCTACGGGCAAGTCTATTAAGTTTAATAAGTTATTATTATGTTCCAGTTCTCATTAAGAAATATTAGAACTTTCGTTGTTGGACAAGAAAAGTTCTGGTATTATATTTAAGAACAATTGTTGTTCTATTTATAATGATAATATTTTGTTTGAAACTGGAAGATTACTTGATAGACTTTGTATACTTGACTTACATGAAAAATATTTTGCAAATTGAATAAACTAATAAAAGAAAATGATATGGTCATTCAAAGAGTTGAATGTGTGTATTTGATAAAATACAAGTCTGAATCATTTGAAATGTTCAAAGAATTCAGAAGTGAAACATATTGACAAAGTATTAAGATTCTTTGATCAGATCGAGGAAAGAATACTTGTGCAATGAGTTTCTAGATCATCTCAAAATGGTATTTTCTCATAATGGACATCTCCTGATACGCAATAATTGATTGGTGTATCTAAAAAGAGAAAAATGTACCTTGATGGACATCGTGCAGTCCATGATAATTTTTACCGACATTATAGTATCCCATCTAGGGTTATGCCCTAAGAAACGACTGTATATTCTATAAAATAAGGTAACCTCAAAATCCGGCCCCAAGACTCCATAAAAGTTATGGATAGGGAGGATTCCTATTCTTAAGTATGTTAAGATAAGGGGTTATCCAGCTTATGTGAAAAAGTTTCAAAGATAAGTTTGGGATAAAATCTGACAAGTGCGGATTTGTGGGATATCCTAAAGAAAGTTTAGGGTATTATTACTATAATCCTACACGCTGCCTTCTTAGATAAAGGTGTTTATCATTGAAGGAGCTAGTGGGAGGATAATAGATCTTAAAGGGGTTCAAGAACCACAAAACATTTTGAGTCAAATCGAGGAACCTGTAGATAGACCTATTGTACCACAACCGAATCGTAAATCTGGAAGAGTACCGAAGATACCTAGGAGGTATGGATTCATCATAGAGGATAATGATGAGGTACACATCATAGAGGATGATGATCTAGTTATATACGATGAGGCTATGAGTAGAAGACACTCAGAGAAACGGCAGATGGCCATGAAATCCAAAATGGACTCCATGTATGAAAACCAAGTATAGACTCTGGTGTATATGGGTCTTTAAGAGAAAGACTGGGGCAAATGGCAAGGTGGAGACCTATAAGACCAGACCTGTTTAAAAGGTTTTTCAAGTCAAGGAGTTGATTGTGATAAAACCTTATTACCGGGTAATGCTCAAGTCCATTTGGATTTTGCTTGTGATTGCAGCTTATTACGAAATCTGAAAAAATGGATGTGGAGACGCCCTTCCTCAATGAAGACTTGAGGAGAATGTATGTATGATACAACCAGAGGAATTTGTTTCAAAGGTTGAAGCAAATCGTGTTTTAAGCTATAATGATCCATTGATGGATTGAAGCAAGCTTCTCAAAGATGGAACATTCGTTTTGATGAGACAATCAAAAGAGTTTGATTTTATCAAAAACGAGAATGAACCTAGTGTGTACAAAAGGGTCAGTGGGAGCACTGTGACATTCCTAGTATTATATGTTGATATACTACTAATAAGGAATAACACACCAATGCTACAATCAGTAAAGATAAAATTGTCTAAACATTCCTCCATGAATGACTTGGGAGGAGCATCCTATAAATTAGGGATATAAATCTATATAGATAGATTTAAAAAGATGTTAGGCTTGACCCAAGGAACGTATATTCATTTGATGTTAAAGGCATTTAGCATGGCAAACTCTAAGAGAGGTCTCATAATGATGAGTCATGGAGTGTATCTCTCTAAAATTGTCCCCAATTGAAAGAGAGATCGCATGAGTTACTATCATGTATGCAATGAATATACAAGGCTTGATGTTGATCAGTCATATTCTGGAGATGATCACCGTAAGACAGTAATAAACATCTTTAGGTACTTAACCGGTACTGAAGATGTGATCATGATTCATGGTAGGTCTGAATTAAAACTAGAGGGCTAAACAGACTCAAGTTTTTCAGACTGACCAAGACGATAACAAATCCACTTTAAGGTAAATCGTTACCTTGAAAGGTGGTGCAGTGAATTGGAAAAATTCCAAACATCAAAGAGTTGTTGGTTTAGTGACAAAGACAAAGTATATAGCTGTAAATGAAGCTGCAAGTTGATTGTTTTGGATGAAAAGTTCATTACAGAACTAGGAATAGTTCCTAAGTCTCATCTTGGATTCAAACAAGTGTTGCGGCACTTTTATTTGATTAGTGGAATCATTGAAAGAGGAAAAGTCACTATAGAGATAGTGGACTCTCGAGAACAACATTGCATATCCATCTACTGAAGCTTTATCCAACAGCAAGATGATCGTCACTTAGAAAAGAAGGGTATTAGATACCATGGCGATTGGCTTTAGTGTAAGTGGGAGATTGAAAGTAGTATGCACACAAACCAATCATATTTGATATGATGTAGCATATGCTTTGTAATCTTATTCGTTTGTTAAAGGCATTTTACTTTATCTACATGGTGCTGTTATAATTAAATATGATAAAACCCATAGTTTTGAACAATGTTTTTAGAATCATGATGGTGATCATGCTAATGAGATCTAAATTCTAGATAACTCACAAACTAAAATCGTTCCTAATCGATGGATTACTAAAAAGGGGATTAGTGAATCCGGATAGATTAGTACATACGTTGCTTGCTCTAATGAAGAGGATGATTGATCTCATAATTATTTGTGTGGAGACACTAAAGCAAGTATGTAGGTGCTTATTAGAGAATAAGTTCACTGAACGTGGCTCGCTAAGGAATACCTAATGGAGTTTTACTCGCCTGTCAATAGGAATTCCTCTAGTGATAGTAGTACAAGTGATCCTTGGACTTGAGATCATCATAGTAATCTTGTGTATGATGAGTTATACTTTGACATGTCCCCTTAAGACCTTTTAGGGTATATCAAAGGGTATGATTGGGTATAATAAGTAATACATGGAGATAGGTGAAATGATCAACAAAGAATCTACCACTTCTAGTAAAAGGAGAGAATGTCCTATGTGATTCGATAAATGACGACTCAGAAGTGTTTGGCCAAAGCAGAATGAAATTAGAAAGAAGTTTCTAATTTGCATTATCAGAGTTGTTCATTGGAGAATCGAAATGCATATAATTAAATAAAATAAGACTTGACAGTAATTCCATGTCTTATATTTAATTGGGATATTGTATAGTAGAAGGATTGAATTGTACGGTAACTATGGCACTGACAGGTTATCTTTTGTGATTAAATGTTGAAATCTATATTATCTAGAAAGTCGTTGATCGTTTAAGGGGGTTTACCCTTATTGTAGAATAAATATTATTTATTTAAAATAAATTAAATAGTTTAATTTAATTTATTTAAATAAGATTAGAATTGTTCTAATTGATTTATTCACAACCGGTTTTAATATAGAGAACCTAAAGGGTCACATCGCAAAAGAAAAATATTTGTTTAAGAAGTAAAATGTCATAATTGTAATAATAAGTTAAGTGTATTTAATTTAAATCTATGGAGATAGAACAAATTAAATAGCTTAATATTTAATTATTTAATATTTTAGAAATATTAAATATAAATTAAAAAGAAGAGTCTTATTATTATTATTATTATAACCATTACTATTATTTAATTCCTAATAGGGATTGAGAATTAATTAATAAAATTATTCTCTCATAAATTCCTAATTGGATTAGGAGTTTAATTAATTAAAGGAGTTTAATTAAAATAAAAACCATAATCCTAAATAGTTTAGGAGGGTTCCCTATATCTATAAATAAGAGGAGTCTTATCATGATTTGGGGTTAGACAGTTACACACTCTTCCATAAGAATTGGAGAGAGAGAGAGCTTGCAATTTCTATAGAGATAGAAACTAGGGTTTTGCCAACACCCATCTTCTTGAACAACTATTATTCATTGGTGGATCACTTCTAGAGGCCAAACACTTGGGTCGCTAACATTGATCAAAGGAAGGAATTTAATCGGTGGAATTCAAGGAGAATGCGAAGGAATTGGAGGTGAACTTGTACCTGAGGAAGCTTTGATTCACGAGGGTATAATTCTATATCTCTATCTTTTTCATTTAATTGATAATTGATCACAAGGATGATCATGGTGATGGTTTGTATGAAAATTTTAGAATCCGTTTTATTGAGTTTTCGCACTATTTATGTAATTTGATTGCATGTTCACGTTATATACAAACCTAACATGGATCTGAGCAGAAATGGAGAAATTATAGTATGGAATAATGGAAGCTTAGAGAGAGAATTTTCAAGTAGGGAGAAAATCAGAAGAAAAGAGAGGGAAAACAGATTTCATTTCATCAATATTCCTCAAACAATGACGAAAACATGCTTATAAGCACAGCAACAGAAAAGAGAAAATAACAGAATTAAAATGACAAAATACTAATGTGCCCTTTATTAACCAACAACTCTCTTAAGTAAGTCACTATAGCATTTCCTACTAACAATTCTATGGTGTCTATTCCTTACAGTTTTTTTGAATTTCTCATAGTTATACTGGACCAATTTTGTGTTGTTTAATTTTGGGGAGGAGAGATTTGTTGATGAGGAACAGAGAGGAGGAGATGGTGATTAACAGGGGTGGGGGTCCATGGTGATGACTCATTGGGGAATGATGATGATCCATGGGGGGTGGGAGATATGTTAATGCCGACGAGAGTGGGAAGATGGTGTTGAACAGGGTGGAGGTTGGGGCCTTCGGTGATGAAGCTTGATTTTTTTTTTTTTAATTCTGTTATTTACGTATTAAGAAAAAGGCTAATTCATGGAATTTAGCTAATTTGTTAGACACCTGTCTTTCTTCGGCAATTTAATTAGGTGCTCAAGTCAAAAGGGTGTTTTTAAATATTTCGAAATATTGATTGAAAATTTTCAAATTTTGAGTATTAAATTAATTTTCGAGTAAACTTAAAAGACAATTTTATCATTAACTCAATTAATAATAATTTTATAATTTAAAATGAAACAAATACTACAAAATTGGCCTTTTATTTGAGAATGAAAATTTTGACGCGTTATAGAAGAACACGTGATACCCGCTCTTCTAAGCAGAAGGAAAACGAGTATTTATGCCGTGTGAATGCATGTTTGACTTTAACTCTCAATCACGCATACGTCACATTCCCTAAAGTGTGAATCACACAACCCCCCCCCCCCCCCCCAATTTGTTTGTAAGATTTTCTTTTTCCTACATTATAGACTAATATCCAACTTGCACTCTAAATTTTAATCTTAAAATGGATTTGTACTTTAAATTTAATTTTAAATTAAATATAACTTAAATTTTGAATTTCAAAATAATTTACACCCTCCACACCTTTTACATCAAAATATTTACACCTTATACTTTAACACGAAGGGTGCAAATTATATTGAAACTCAAAGTTTAAGGTGCATTTAATTCAAAATAAAATTTATGGTGTAAATCGATTTTAGGGTTAAAGTTTAGAGTGCAATTTAGAATTTAGTCGACATTATAATAATAAACTTTAAAAATTGAACCTATTTTTGAATATAAATTTAAAATAAAAATTAAAAATATTGCTAGTTATAAATTTAGGAAATTGTTATTTCTACAAGTAAAAATTGATATTTTTACAAGATCTCTCTCACATAAGTGTGTGACCTATTTACTATTCATGTGAGAGGGACTTTGTAGAACTATCACTTTTGCTTGTGAAAATATCAATTCCCTAAATTTAATTTTTCAAAGTTAAATGATACTCATCAACTTTAAATTCAAAATATTTTAAACTTATATTTTAAAATGGATAGAATATTTTGTTAATTTTAGAAGTAAAATGCTTTAGTTAAAGATGACAATAAGACATATTTCATTAATTTTAAAAGTTAAATATTTTATTGATGTATGTTATTGAGTTGTATGATTGCATCAAATTTGAGAATACTCAGACATATTTTATCCATTTAATGAAAAATGTGCATAATTTATCAAATTAAATTTTAATGGTTAATAATTTTAATTAATTTTAGTGATAAGAAAATACTTTTCATGATCCTAATTTTATGCATAATTTATCTCTATATTATGACCTATGAACTATTGATTAATATTTTCTCATTATTATCTTTAATCAGAAATCATAGCCTCTAAAACTTTCAGATTTGGATGGGGAGGATCTCTTCTTTTGTCTTTTAAACAGATCTTCCCATTAATCTTTTTGTTATCAGTTATATATTATTTCATTGCTATTTCTATTTTTATAGAGTTTGTTTTTTTGCTTTTGTGAGATTTTTATTTTCTCATAACTTTCACGATAGGTATGTCATTCTTTCTCCATTCTTATAGAGTTATTTTTCTTTTTTCTGAGACTTTAGATTCTTAATTTCTATATAGAAAATTGATTTCATATATGATAATAAGTCATTGCATATTCGTTCTTTGATTGTGAGATGTTGTATGTTTTTGACAGTTGTTTTGATTATATTTGTATTATTCTGTTTTGATCATTAAAATTTGTAACTTGAATTTTATTTTTGGATAGAGTAAATATTTTCTCAACTCTATTATACATGTAATTTGTATATTTCTAATTTAATGAATGAATTTTCTCTAATCTTATTTAAAGGTTTGTCAAAAAAAAAAAGACTATTAATTAACATATTTAGATCATTATTAAGAAAGAAAAAGTAATGGAAAAAAGTCAAGTCCAAAATTTTTATACTAGTAATTTATCACATAATACCTGAAGAAGATGAAGGAAAATAAAGACGTATTATAATTGGAGACAAAAAGTATTAATTTTAAGTTTTTAAGTTAGAAACAATCCATTGAATCAAGTATCACATTCTATTCACACACACACATATATGGCTATATGTAGCTACACAGTAGGTTATAGCGACGGTTTTTCAGGACTATAGCGACAGTTTATCTGCCACCATAGATATTCTGTCTATAGCGACGATTTGACAGACAAACCGTCGCTATAGCTCTGAAAAACCATCAATATAGCTTATTGTGCATTACACAGTTGTCTACCTACATTTTTCCCATATATATATATATATTGAATCTACATGTCTAAGAGAACCCGTGAAAGGATCTAGGAGGAGCTTGGGAAAGGAGCTAGGAGAAAACTAAGGGAGTTTAGGAGAAACTTACTTGTTTTTCTATTGAAGTGTTTATTCAATGTTGACTTCTTATTGAGTGGGTACATTTAAGCATGTGATTTTTGTACAGTAAAAAAATATTTTTATCATTAGACTATTGGATTTGATCTTCTTGACCCTACCCCAAGGGGTTAACTTGGTGGTCAAGGAGATTAATCTCCTGATTGTACTGGGGAATTTGGGAGGGGGGGGTTTGGGGGGGAGGGAGAGGGGATGAGCTCTTAAGATCGTCCGAAGAGATTTAATCTCGACTGATGTGAAAGTTAATCCGAAGTCGCACTCACCGTTTAATAAAAAAAAATTTAAAATAAAAAAAGAAGATCTTCCTTGCCTTTATTATTTTCTTAATATTTTAATCTCTCACATTAATCGCATTTCCAATAAACAATGTATGTCAAGTTTCATATTAATTCCCATCAGTAAGTAACACTTTGAAACTATACATGATTTCTCTCCCAAGACCATGTTTTCCTTCTCCATTATTTCTCACTCACGACCATGTTTTCGTTCTCCATTAAACACAAGAAGTTGTAAAGAGGGAATTTTAAGTTTGAAGCAACATAGCCAACATTGAACCCCAATTAAAGTGAACTCCCATTTATTGGAAATGAAAGCCATGTGCATTACATATAATGTTTGGAGTTATAAGTCTACAGAAAAAAGAAAACTAAAAACAAGTATACAAAACGTGAAAGATTAGATAAATTAAAAATCATCCCCCGCGTTGGGTTTCATGGAGTTGAACATGAATGGCGGGATAATTCAGTTTTTGAATCTTTTGATTAGTTTTTAGAGTACAAATACAACCGACACCCCTTATAAATAATCATAATAACATTCATCCATCCTTTTAGTTTTTCAAATAACAGTATAGAACCCACACTTTAGTCTACAATATGTAACATTCACTATCCCTAGTGTGGTTGACCCAACTAATATTCAAATTTTTTTTTTAATATAATGTCTAATACACCCTTTCAAGTTATAATGTTTAATAATATCCACTAAATATAAATTTTGTATATTATAATTTTTTACTTAACTTGATCTAAATTAATTAAAATTATGAAACTTGTGCAATAAATAACATAAATATCAAAAAGATAATAAAAATACCTCATTTTTATCAGGAAAATAAAGTCCGACATTTTATTTGGCTAATTAAATTTCTCAAAAAATAAAATTTACGTAATAATACATTCAAATATATTTTTTTTGTAATTAAAAAGTAAATTTTTTAATATCTCACCTATAAAAAGTACAAATTAACATCAAAAAAAAATAAAATAAATTAATTTTTCCTCAAATATTAAAATTTACCGTAAAACCAAACTTAAATTACTACAGAAATGAATCTTATTATTCATATAAAAAAAAGTATTAAAAATTATATTAATTATTTTTCCTCAAATATTAAATTAAACATAATGTCACATTTAAGTATAATTATTTACAGTAAAAAATAAACAATATGTTGTTACTCAAAAAAAAAAGGTATATTAAAAGAGAAATCTTATTTACCAAGATAGAGGTAATGGTAATAAAAATATTATTATATTTTTCTACTTTTATTCAACATATGCAAAAAAAAAAAACACACAGTTATGTATGCTAGAAAAATGTAATCAAAATCATTCCAAATTTTGAACATATACTCAAGAACAAATTTAACATATAAAAATCATAACATGAAACTAAGAATTCAAATAATAATTTTGTTCTTTAAAATACCAAAAACTAAACTATCAACATACTCAATCACTCTAGAGTAGAATATGTCCATTAATAAATTTTAATTTAAAATTCTTAATATTTATATCACTTATCCAAAAATATGGTTTAATTAACTTAAATTAGTTTGTTTTTATAAGTTACCAACTATTTGAATGAGATAGGTCTTAATTACAAATAAAATTATAAATTAAAAATGTATTGTATTAAAAAAAGATAATTAAACATATATATAAATATATATATATATATATAAGAATATTCAAGAATTAAAATTTGATAACATAACAAGAGTAAATATGTAAGTTTATCTATTTAATCAACACTAAAAACATTGTAGGAGTACTAACTGTTACTTAAAAATATTAGAGGATATGTGAGTGTTTATTATAATTATCTAAAGAGCATGTCAGTGTATTTTGTGCTCTAATTTTTATTTAGTTGAGCATGAATTCGGGACAAATAAAAAGCATTTGTTCACATGAAACAACAACTTTGACTCTCTTTTTTTTTTAGAACTAATTTTTAAATTCATTTTTTATTTTTTGAGAATTAAAATTGTGGGTTAATTATGACATTTAATGATTATGGCTTTGTTTATTTACTAGCATTTGCAACGTTTACATTGGTTGCGCCACTACTAAGGACGAAAGTCAGAATTTTTTTCTTTGGGGGGGGGGGGGGGGTGGGGGGAGTCGTTTTTAAAAATTTAGTAAGAGTTCAAAAATAACCGCTCTTCTGCTTACAAATTTTGTAAACAACTATTATATACAAACTAATATGAAATAAATTTTTTTTAATATTGCAACTATATGAACCCTTTAATTAAATACATAAAGTAGGGAGCAAAAAGAGAGCCCTTAATAAAATTTTTTGATATTCCAGGTAATAAACCAAAAAAAAAATGAAAGGGAGGAGGGGGAGGGGCGCTGGACATAGTACTTTAAGTGTTGTGAAAAATTCAGTAGAGTTCGAAAAATACAACTCTCTGTTCAAATTTTGTAACAAAATTTTGTAACAACTTTAATACAAACTAATTGAGAAATAAAATTTTTTTTATTATTGCAGTATCTATGAACCCTTTATAATATATAAAGTGGAAGCAAAAAGAGACCCTAAAATTTTTGATATTCATGTAATACAAACCAAAAAAATTGAAAGAGTGGTATATTTAAAAAAAAATTTAAAATTGACCATAAAAAAACTAAAATAGCTCTTATATTTGAACTTTCTAGCGTTTGATATATTTAAGCATATGGTCATTAGTGTTTTTGATGTATTTGAACTTTCGAACGTCTCTAAATACTATAAACTAAACGCTCTAAATTTATGTTAACTAAACATCCTCTAAATATTGTTGATTTAGACTGGAATTTTAGCAATAGCCTAGTAATTAGTACTCTTGGAGTTTCAAAATTTTTTTAATAAATAATAATTTTATTTAATTTTAAATATTTAAAAATTAATTATTTAAAATTAATAATAATTTTATAAACTAGAAAGAGAGGAATCTCTTTTTATTATAAATTGATTGTGAAGATATGCATTCCCATGGTCACACCACGAGACCCACCAATAAAACTATCCTAATCTAACAAGCCACACGCCCTGAATCATGGTCCGACATTTCGTATTAGTCTTCTAATCCACCCGTTCCCCTCTTTACTTTCACACAAACCCAACAGCCCATGAAGGAGCGTTACCTTGTTTACACTCTCTCTATTAACTACGAATCGTGTAAAATATTTGCACGCAGTCATCGGCGACATAGACTGCGTGAATGTACAAATTACTATGCATCTGGAAGCTCCACACCATTTGGCCCAGCGGAACCGGCACACAAAACAGAAACACGCGCAAACTGGCCACGTGATGATCCAATGGCCTTTTTTTGTTTAGGCCACCAAAGTGATATCCATACCTCACTTATAAAATTTTTTTATCCGCCGTAAACCCGCCGCCGGAAAAATCAAACCCTCTAAAACAGTAAGCTTCAGCCCGTTATAATTTATTAAATTAACTGTTAAAAATAAAATTATACATATTATAATATTTAGTGTGTTTCGTAGTGTGTGCCAGATTTGAACATTACTAATTTAAAACTTCAAACCGAGTCATTTAAAAGTATGTTCTGATTTTGAAAAATACTCCACTCCATTTCAAAATTTTAAAATAAATAAATATTAGGACGTATGAATATTATTATTAGAATAAAAAAATAATATTACTCTGATTAAATTAAACTATCAATCAAAAGTGTCATCTAAAATATTAATTACTAATGCATTTATTCAATACACAATTATAAGAATGTTATTTAAAATATATTTATTTTGACATAAATTAATTTTTGTTACTGATAATATCAGCAAAAATAACAAAAATAAAACTTATTATTATTTTTATTTTTAAAGTTAATTTAAAACAAATTAAAAAAATTTTTTATTTTATAAAATACTATTTATTTAAGCTTGATAAAGTATGAACAAAAAAAATTAGTTAATTTGTAAATAATCACCAATTGGTTCGTGTTATAAAATTTTAAATAAATTTTATTATCCGATTTTAAAATTTTCTTAAACATATGTCTAAATGAATTTATAAATAGTTTGAAGGTTTAGTCTAACTGTTCATTTAAAAAGAAAAGTAAATTTCCAAAAATATTTTTTTTAAGAATTATGTAATTTCCTTTGTTCCTAATAATAGGAGTATTCATTTAATAAGTTTGATCAGATTTCATAAAGTTGTATATATTTGGTTTTAATGTTAATCCGAAAAAATAATAAATACTAAATAGTATTAGGCTAGTAATGATGATAT